>OU342744.1:296501998-296837018 GCA_910589775.1 Avena eriantha | reverse complement strand
AACACACATGCAATGACACTGGTTGATCCATATGTGGTTTATGCGAGGAACATACATGCAATGACTCAGGGGGCTCCATGTGTGGTTTGTGGAAAGAACACACATGCAATGACCACTTGTCGATCCATGTGTGGTTTGTGGAAAGAACACACATGCAATGACACTGGTCGATCCATATGTCGTTTGTGAAAGAACACACATGCAATGACTCTAGGTGATCCATATGTTGTTTGTGGAAAGAACACACATGCAATGACACTGGTTGATCATATGTTGTTTGTGGAAAGAACACACATGCAATGACTCAGGGGGATGCACGTGTGGTTTGTGGAACGAACACACATGCAATGACACTAGTGGATCCATATGTGGTTTGTGAAAAGAACACACATGCAATGAGTCTAGTGGATCCATATGTGGTTTGTGGAAAGAACACACATGCAATGACACTAGTTGATCCACATGTGGTTTGTGGAAAGAACATACATGCAATGACACTGGTTGATCCATATGTGGTTTCTGGAAAGAACACACATACAATGACTCTGGTGGATCTATGTGTGGTTTCTGGAAAGAACACACATGCAATGACCACTGGTTGATCCATGTGTGGTTTGTGGAAAGAACACACATGCAATGACTCAGGTGGATCCATGTGTGGTTTGTGAAAGAACACACATGCAATGAACACTGGTTGATCCATGTGTGGTTTGTGGAAAGAACACACATGCAATGACTCTGGTGCTGGTTTTAGTATAAGAACACACATGCAATGACTCTAGTGTTGGATTTTGTATAAAAACACACATGCAATGACTCTAGTGGGTCCATATGTGGTTTCTGAAAAGAACACACATGCAATGACTCTAGTGGATCCATATGTGGTTTGTGGAAAAGAACATACATGCAATGACCACTGGTTGATCCATATGTGGTTTGTGGAAAGAACACACATGCAATGACACTAGTGGATCCATATGTGGTTTGTGAAAAGAGCACACATGCAATAACTCTAGTGCTGGTTTAATATAAGAACACACATGCAATGACCACTAGTCGATCCATGTGTGGTTTGTGGAAAGAACACACATGCAATGACACTGGTGGATCCATATGTGGTTTGTGGAAAGAATACACATGCAATGACTCTAGTGCTGGTTTTATGATAAGAACACACATGCAATGACTCTAGTGGGTTCATATGTGGTTTGTGAAAAAAGCACATGCAATGACTCTAGTGGGTCCATATGTGCTTTGTGAAAAGAACACATATACATTGACTCTAGTGGGTCCATATGTGGTTTCTGGAAAGAACACACATGCAATGACCCTCGTGGATCCATATGTGGTTTGTGAAAAGAACACACATGCAATGACTCTAGTGGATCCATATGTTGTTTGTGGAAAGAACACACATGCAATGACACTGGTTGATCCATATGTGGTTTGTGGAAAGAACACAAATGCAAAGACTCAGCGGGATCCATGTGTGGTTTGTGGAAAGAACACACGTGAAATGACACTGGTGGATCCATATGTGATTTGTGAAAAGAACACACAAGCAATGACTCTACTGGATACATATGTGGTTTGTGGAAAGAACACACATCCAATGAACTCTAGTGGATCCATATGTGGTTTGTGGAAAGAACACACATGCAATGACACTAGTTGATCCATATGTGGTTTGTGGAAAGAACACACATGCAATGACTCAGGTGGATCCATGTGTGGTTTGTGGAAAGAACACACATGCAATGACCACTGGTTTATCCATGTGTGGTTTGTGGAAAGAACACACATGCAATGACTCTGGTGCTGGTTTTAGTATAAGAACACACATGCAATGACTCTAGTGCTGGTTTCTGTATAAGAACAAACATGCAATGACTCTAGTGGGTCCATATGTGGTTTCTGAAAAGAACACACATGCAATGACTCTAGTGGATCCATATATGGTTTGTGCAAAAGAACATACATGCAATGACCACTGGTTGATCCATATGTGGTTTATGGAAAGAACACACATGTAATGACACTTGTGGATCCATATGTGGTTTGTGAAAAGAACACACATGCAATGACTCTAGTGCATGTTTTAGTATAAGAACACACATGAAATGACTCTACTGGTAGTTTTGGTATAAGAACTGACATGCAATGACCACTGGTCGATCCATTTGTGGTTTGTGGAAAGACCACACATGCAATGACACTGGTGGATCCATATGTGGTTTGTGGAAAGAACACACATGCAATGACTATACTGTTGGTTTTATGATAAGAACACGCATGCAATGACTCTTGTGGGTCCATATGTGGTTTGTGAAAAAAAACACATGCAATGACTCTAGTGGGTCCATATATGGTTTGTGGAAAGAACACACATGAAATGACACTGGTGGATCCATATGTGGTTTGTGAAAAGAACACACATGCAATGACTCTAGTGGATCCATATGTGGTTTGTGGAAAGAACACACATGCAATGACACTTGGTGATCCATATGTGGTTTGTGGAAGGAACACACATGCAATGACTTAGGGGGATCCATGTGTGGTTTGTGGAAAGAACACACATGCAATGACCACTGGTCGATCCATGTGTGGTTTGTGGAAAGAACACACATGCAATGACACTGGTGGATCCATATGTCGTTTGTGAAAAGAACACACATGCAATGACTCTAGTGGATCCATATGTTGTTTGTTGAAAGAACACACATGCAATGACACTGGTTGATCCATATGTGGTTTTTGGAAAGAACACAAATGCAATGACTCAGGGGGATCCATGTGTGGTTTGTGGAAAGAACACACATGCAATGACACTGTTGGATCCATATGTGATTTGTGAAAAGAACACACATACAATGACTCTAGTGGATACATATGTGGTTTGTGGAAAGAACACACATGCAATGAACTATAGTGGATCCCTATGTGGTTTGTGGAAAGAACACACATGCAATGACACTGGTTGATCTATATGTGGTTTGTGGAAAGAACACACATGCAATGACTCAGGTGGATCCATGTGTGGTTTGTGGAAAGAACACACATGCAATGACCATTGGTTGATCCATGTGTGGTTTGTGGAAAGAACACACATGCAATGACTCTGGTGTTGGTTTTAGTATAAGAACACACATGCAATGACTCTAGTGCTGGTTTTTGTATAAGAACACACATGCAATGACTCTAGTGGGTCCAGATGTGGTTTGTGAAAAGAACACACATGCAATGACTCTAGTGGATCCATATGTGGTTTGTGGAAAAGAACACACATGCAACGACCACTGGTTGATCCATATGTGGTTTGTGTAAACAACACACATGCAATGACACTGGTAGATCCATATGTGGTTTGTGAAAAGAACACACATGCAATGACTCTAGTGCTGGTTTTAGTATAAGAACACACATGAAATGACTCTAGTGCTGGTTTTGGTATAAGAACACACATGCAATGACTCCAGTGGGTCCATATGTGGTTTGTGAAAAGAACATACATGCAATGACACTAGTGGATCCATATGTGATTTTTGAAAAGAACACACATGCAATGCCATTGGTTGATACATATGTGGTTTGTAAAAAGAACACACATGCAATGCCATTGGTTAATCCATGTGTGGTTTGAGAAATAACACACATGCAATTACTCTAGTGCATCGATATGTGGTATGTGGAAAAGAACACACATGCAATGACCATTGGTTCATCCATAAGTGGTTTGTGGAAAGAACACACATGCAATGACACTGGTGGATCCATATGTGGTTTGTCAAAAGACCACACACATGCAATGACTCTAGTGCTGGTTTTAGTATAAGAACACAGATGCAATGACTCTAGTGGGTCCATATGTGGTTTGTGAAAAGAACACACATGCAATGACTCTAGTGGATCCATATGTGGTTTGTGGAAAAGAACACACATGCAATGACCATTGGCTGATCCATGTGTGGTTCATGACAGGAACACTTGCAGTGAACACTGGTGGATCTATAAGTGGTTCTTGACAGGAACACACATGCAATGACTCTAGTGGGTCCATATGTGGTTTGTGAAAAGAACACATATGCAATGACTCTAGTTGATCCATATGTGGTTTGTGGAAAGAACACACATGCAATGACACTGGTTGATCCATATGTGGTTTGTGGAAAGAACACACATGCAATGACTCAGGGGGATCCATGAGCGTTTTGTGGAAAGAACAAACATGCAATGACTGTAGTGCTGGTTTTAGTATAAGAACACACATGAAATGACACTAGTGCTGGTTTTAGTATAAGAACAGACATGCAATGACTCTAGTGGGTCCATATGTGGTTTGTGAAAACAACAAACATGCAAAGACACTGGTGGATCCATATGTGATTTGTGAAAAGAACACACATGCAATGCCATTGGTTGATCCATATGTGGTTTGTGAAAAGAACACACATGCAATGTCATTGGTTAATCCATGTGCCGTTTGTGGAAAGAACACACATGCAATTACTCTAGTGCATCCATATGTGGTTTGTGGAAAAGAACACACATGTAATGACCACTGGTGCATCCATAAGTTGTTTGTGGAAAGAACACACAAGCAATGACACTGGTGGATCCATATGTGGTTTATCAAAAGAACACACATGCAATGACTCTAGTGCTGGTTTTAGTATAAGAACACACATGCAATGACTCTAGTAGGTCCATATGTGGTTTGTGAAAAGAACACTCATGCAATGACTCTAGTGGATCCATATGTGGTTTGTGGAAAAGAAAACACATGCAATAACCACTGGCTGATCCATGTGTGGTTCATGACAGGAACACACATGAAGTGAACACCGGTGGATCCATATGTGGTTCTTGATAGGAACACACATGCAATGACTCTAGTGGGTCCATATGTGGTTTGTGAGAAGAACACACATGCAATGACTCTAGTGGATCCATATGTGGTTTGTGGAAAGAACACACATGCAATGACTCAGGGGGATCCATGTGTGGTTTGTGGAAAGAACACACATGCAATGATCATTGGTCGATCCATGTGTGGTTTGTGGAAAGAACGCACATGCAATGACACTGGTGGATCCATATGTGGTTTGTGAAAAGAACACACATGCAATGACTCTAGTATTTGTGGAAAGAACACACATGCAATGACACTGGTTGATCCATATGTTGTTTGTGGAAAGAACACACATGCAATGACTCAGGGGGATCCATGTGTCTATTGTGGAAAGAACATACATGCAATGACCACTGGTCGATCCATGTGTGGTTTGTGGAAGAACACACATGCAATGACACTGGTGGATCCATATGTGGTTCATGACAGGAACACACATGCGATGACTCTAGTGAATCCATATGTGGTTTGTGGAAAGAACACAAATGCAATGAACTCTAGTGGATCCCTATGTGGTTTGTGGAAAGAACGCACATGCAATGACACTGGTTGATCTATATGTGGTTTGTGGAAAGAACACACATGCAATGACTCAGGTGGATCCATGTGTGGTTTGTTGAAAGAACACACACGCAATGACCATTGGTTGATCCATGTGTGGTTTGTGGAAAGAACACACATGCAATGACTCTGGTGTTGGTTTTAGTATAAGAACACAGATGCAATGACTCTAGTGCTGGTTTTTGTATAAGAACACACATGCAAAGACTCTAGTGGGTCCAGATGTGGTTTGTGAAAAGAACACACATGCAATGACTCTAGTGGATCCATATGTGGTTTGTGGAAAAGAACACACATGCAATGACCACTGGTTGATCCATATGTGGTTTGTGTAAAGAACACACATCCAATGACACTGGTAGATCCATATGTGGTTTGTGAAAAGAACACACATGCAATGACTCTAGTGCTGGTTTTAGTATAAGAACACACATGAAATGACTCTAGTGCTGGTTTTGGTATAAGAACACACATGCAATGACTCCAGTGGGTCCATATGTGGTTTGTGAAAAGAACATACATGCAATGACACTAGTGGATCCATATGTGATTTTTGAAAAGAACACACATGCAATGCCATTGGTTGATACATATGTGGTTTGTGAAAAGAACACACATGCAATACCATTGGTTAATCCATGTGTGGTTTGAGAAATAACACACATGCAATTACTCTAGTGCATCCATATGTGGTATGTGGAAAAGAACACACATGCAATGACCATTGGTTCATCCATAAGTGGTTTGTGGAAAGAACACACATGCAATGACACTGGTGGATACATATGTGGTTTGTCAAAAGACCACACACATGCAATGACTCTAGTGCTGGTTTTAGTATAAGAACACAGATGCAATGACTCTAGTGGGTCCATATGTCGTTTGTGAAAAGAACACACATGCAATGACTCTAGTGGATCCATATGTGGTTTGTGGAAAAGAACACACATGCAATGACCACTAGCTGATCCATGTGTGGTTCATGACATGAACACTTGCAGTGAACACTGGTGGATCCATAAGTGGTTCTTGATAGGAACACACATGCAATGACTCTAGTGGGTCCATATGTGGTTTGTGAAAAGAACACATATGCAATGACTCTAGTTGATCCATATGTGGTTTGTGGAAAGAACACACATGCAATAACACTGGTTGATCCATATGTGGTTTGTGGAAAGAACACACATGCAATGACTCAGGGGGATCCATGTGCGTTTTGTGGAAAGAACAAACATGCAATGACTCTAGTGCTGGTTTTAGTATAAGAACACACATGAAATGACTCTAGTGCTGGTTTTAGTATAAGAACAGACATGCAATGACTCTAGTGGGTCCATATGTGGTTTGTGAAAACAACACACATGCAATGACACTAGGGGATCCATATGTGATTTGTGAAAAGAACACACATGCTATGCCATTGGTTGATCCATATGTGGTTTGTGAAAAGAACACACATGCAATGTCATTGGTTAATCCATGTGCCGTTTGTGGAAAGAACACACATGCAATTACTCTAGTGCATCCATATGTGGTTTCTGGAAAAGAACACACATGTAATGACCACTGGTGCATCCATAAGTTGTTTGTGGAAAGAACACACATGCAATGACACTGGTGGATCCATATGTGGTTTATCAAAAGAACACACATGCGATGACTCTAGTGCTGGTTTTAGTATAAGAACACACATGCAATGACTCTAGTAGGTCCATATGTGGTTTGTGAAAAGAACACTCATGCAATGACTCTAGTGGATCCATATGTGGTTTGTGGAAAAGAAAACACATGCAATAACCACTGGCTGATCCATGTGTGGTTCATGACAGGAACACACATGCAGTGAACACTGGTGGATCCATATGTGGTTCTTGATAGGAACACACATGCAATGACTCTAGTGGGTCCATATGTGGTTTGTGAGAAGAACACACATGCAATGACTCTAGTGGATCCATATGTGGTTTGTGGAAAGAACACACATGCAATGACTCAGGGGGATCCATGTGTGGTTTGTGGAAAGAACACACATGCAATGACCATTGGTCGATCCATGTGTGGTTTGTGGAAAGAACACACATGCAATGACACTGGTGGATCCATATGTGGTTTGTGAAAAGAACACACATGCAATGACTCTAGTATATCATTATGTGGTTTGTGGAAAGAACACACATGCAATGACACTGGTTGATCCATATGTTGTTTGTGGAAAGAACACACATGCAATGACTCAGGGGGATCCATGTGTCTATTGTGGAAAGAACATACATGCAATGACCACTGGTCGATCCATGTGTGGTTTGTGGAAAGAACACACATGCAATGACACTGGTGGATCCATATGTGGTTCATGACAGGAACACACATGCAATGACTCTAGTGGATCCATATGTGGTTTGTGGAAAGAACACACATGCAATGAACTCTAGTGGATCTATCTTGGCATAATTTGATGTATGCCATGATGTATTTCATTGTAAAAGACACCCACTTTCCATTTTTATACTACTTAGCTTTGCCCTTGGTTTTTTGATACTACCCAGTTTTGCCCCCTCGCTCTCTCTTTCGTAGAAGCCCAAACCTGTGCCCACTCTGTCTACTACGCCCTAATTGGTTGTCACAGTTGTCACACGGGTCGTGCGCACCAACTGTTGATCCTATGTGATCCAACAAGGCTCGTTGCACACGTCGTGCCCTTCACAGGACAACGCGAGACAACACGAACGTCTCTCTCAATGAGACTTCTACAAGAAGGAACACGATGTCGTCCATGGAGAAAGTCGTCAAGTGGTCATGTCATGTTTAATCTAGTCTACAAAGGCTACAAGTCTACTGCACGGCAACTAGTCATCCACGGCCCATGGACTATACCATTTTTACTACGCAGCACGCCTGCACTCTCACTTCCGATAGGCCCCCACCACACGAACCTTCCACGCGAAAGCCGTAGCTGGAAGAGCTACCTACCGGGGCCCTTGAGGAGGCCTAAACGTCCCCGCATTAAAAACCCAGCCGATCGGGTCCTCCATTCGCACTCATCCACTACTCTTTCTTCCCTATCTAGCAAAACCCCACAATCTTGAACGTACTTGCACGAACCTTCTCCATGAAACCAGTGCGTGGGGGTGAGTGTTCGAGCATCGCCGCCGCGGTGGTGCTTCACGCGACAGATCTAGAGGAGCATCACGCAGCACAAGGAGAGGAGGACGTGCAGTTTAACCCCTTGGTGGACCATGTGCTCACCGCTGCTGACGACTTCGGAGGCGCCGATGAGGGCGTCGAGTTCTACGAACATGCTCCTCTCGGGTACCTGGAGGTACATCTATTTCTACATGTTTCATATTTTCTACTCGAGCTTAATCTATCCTGGCGCCATAAAAAATTCTAATCCTAATGATTAGATGCAATGTACGAACCGGTACATGGAGAGATCTAGTCTGTTCTGAATGAATCCACATTATTTTTTTATTAATAAGTTACCAAGAACACAAACCACATTAATTTAGGAGCGAGCTGGGGAGACGGCCGTAATGAACTGCTGAACCTGTATGGACATGTTATTGCATCGAAAGTAACTCGGAATGGTGGAAGGAATATATATTTATTATTTTGCTCATTTCGGTTTGTATTCCATACATTACAGGTGTATTCAAGTGAGATGGACACTGACAAGGAGACCAGGGACAACAAGAGCCGCCATGTCATGAAGAAGCTCAAGAGTGGGATAATCCCTTTCTGCACTCGACTTGGGGAGCTCAAGTGCCCTTTCTGTAAGAAGGAGTCAACCCGAGGATTGCCAGCTTGATTCCAAATGCGGTTGGCATCGGTAAAAGCCCGGCTAGTAAACACAAGTCGGCGACCAAGGCTAAGCATGCTGCTTATGGCAAATTCCTGAGGGAGTATGTCAAGACCGGCCTAGTGTCCCCTTACTTAGGAATCAACAACTTCTAGCCGACCAACCCGTCACTGTGCCGGCCCGGCCACTAATAATATTTAGTTCTCTTACCGTATCTAGACCCTTAAACTATGGGGATTTCTATTTTCGTACCCTTCAAAATATATTCTAGTTCATCTGTTTATGGAGTTAAAGTTCCGGTGGCATACTCGTTATTTTGCATGGATAGAGGGGTGCCCCTAACAGATATAAGGGTTATCCTGTCCGCTAGATCACAGAGGATCAATGGTTGGTGGGCACGATCCATGTGACAACTGTCTCGACCAATCAGAGCATAGCAGTGAAGATGAGCACATGTGCGAGAGATGGATATAAAAAGAGGGGAAAACCGAGTAGCACTTAAGAACCAAGGGCAAAATTGAGTAGAACTTAAAAACCAAGGGCAAAACTGAGTAGAACTTAAAAACCAAGGGCAAGCGTGACAAAGGGATTCAAATAGAAAATAGAAAGATTTAAAAATGGAACCAAACCGCCAGTGTTACGCTCGAGGGCAAAACTGAGTACAACTGAATTGCCAGGGTTAGACACAAGGGAAAAACGCGACTCACGGTATGTGTGTGCGGTGCACGGGGCGGTAACGGACACGTGTGGCCGTGCACTGTGCATTAGCGTACGCGGTGCACGGTAGTGCAACAAAACGTCGCTTCCCTTCTCCTTTAATAGAGGCCTCCCCACTCTCACTCATCATGCGCTCGCTCACTCAACCGTCTCCACTGTCCCATCACCTTCTGCAAACGCCCAACAAAACTCCAACCACGCCGGCGATGGAGAAGAACGGCGCGGTGGCCATCAGCGCCTCCAAGGCCACCGGCGAGGAGCACCCCGTCCCCGTACAGACCCCCATCCCCGTCCCCGCATCCGCCGTAGCCGCCGGCGAGGAGGCCCCCGCCGGTCTCGGACAGATCCCGCTCGGCTGGGACCCCTACGAGGAGGTTGTCTACATAAGTCCGGAGAACCCCTACGACACCAACATCGTCGACCCATGGTCGGAGGTAACCAGGGTTTTCTCCCCTTCCCTTGTTCTTCCCTTGTTCCCATCGTTGGATGCTAGATCATATGTTATTAGGGCTCGGCTATTCGTATTTTTACAGTAGCTAATCCTCTTGTGTTAGATCTTGATTTTCGATGAATCCCCCTGTTCGTAGTTGGGATCAGTATTCCATTTGGTTTGAGATTTGGGGAATAATCGGGAGATCTCATTCGGTTAATTTATGCAAAAAAATCAATCCCGATAATCAAAGTATCTCAATCATGTCCTTATTTCACTCTACTGTTTTTTCCAATAGGAGGATAGCAGCGACCTCCACAGCGACGACGAGTCCAAGGACACCAAGACTCGTCATGTGCTGAGGAGGCTAAAGTCCGGTCAGTACAACAACTTCTTCGTCGGCGACGTGTACAGGTGCCCCTTCTGCCCCACCAGGAGGCCCCGTGCCACGGACTACAACTCCATCATGAAGCATGCCGAGGACGTGAGGACCTGCGGCAAGTCCGTGAACGTCCACGGCTTCATGGCCAAGCACCAGGTGCTCGGTCTGCACCTCCGCAACCTCCAGAAGGTGGCTATCGTGGAGGGTCGCATGCCCCCGATCAGACCCAAGGCGCCCAAGGTCAAGGGGCTAGGCAGCAAGAAGTGGAGGAGGCGCCAGAGGGAGGAGGCGGATGCCCTCCTGGCAGAGGCCACGAGGGGCCACTGATCAGCTGCTGCTGCTACTGCTATAAAGCAGCTTCTTTTGTCCTGTCTGTGTTGAACCTGTTAGCTGCTGCTACTGCTGAGCAGCCTAATGTCGAACCTCGTTAAGTACCATACTATATAACCTATATTAGCTGCTTTATGTATATCTGCTCTGTTTACTGAATTTATTTATGGTGCTGGTTTGTTTTGCTGCTCTAGATTTGCTACCAGATTGGGGAAACACGTGGGCAAAAGGAACAATGAATAAAGAGAGAAGCTGCTCTAGATTCCCTACCTTTTTGGGAAAAAACACACAACTGTTAGAGAGGGAGGGGAAAAGGCGCTCTTAAAAAGGCAAATAACAAAAAAAAACTTCCAATTTAGGCGTCAGGGCGCATGTAACGGCCAAGCCTTTGACCAGATGGCACACCCCTCCGAGAGCATGTGAGGGCTTCGGAATATCGGGAGGGCAAAAGTGAGGCCGAGGGGGTGCTGGGGTCGGCCAGACCACCCCCTGGCGTGGGCCAGGCCTAGCAGCATGGCCAGGTGGTGTGGCCGCCCCCAACCCTTCTCCGTCTCGTATTCTGGCATCAGATGTCTTCCAGAAAAATAGGCACTTTGGCTTTTGTCCCATCCAATTCTGAGAATATTTATTTTCTGACTTTCCTGGAACCAAAAACAGCAAAAAACATGCATCTGGTACTATGGCTCTTGTTAATAGGTTAGTCCAAGAAATCATATGAAAAGTACTCCAAAGTGTGGACAAAACACAAGAAAGTAGATAAAACCAAGCATGGAACATCAAAAATTATAGATACATTTGCAATGTATCAGCCACCTCCCATAAAGACTGGAAATAACTGACTAATTAATGCGTCCGTTAATGACTCGTAATCAATCTATGATTAATTTTCCTGACCAGCAAAAATAAAACTTGGCTCGGTGAGATTCCTGCAACACGTAGCGTGCGTGCGTGTCATGACGAGGCGAGGCGAGCGGCGTCGAAGGAGGAGTGCGCGAGAGCTGCTCTTCTTCTCACACCTTAGTGAGTGGTGGAACAGCCTAGTATGTAAGGAGGTGTAACTCTCACTCAACTAGCAATGTAGGACTAAACTTTAGCACCATTACCACAACCATATGCTGCCATGAACAAATGGGCCAAAGAGAATTTCAGAATTCGTCTAATGGGTCAACAGCCCAAAACTCATCATATTCCAACACTACTACGCTCGAATCGGTCGTTTTTAGCGAGCCACCCTCGCCATGCGCCCTGTGGATGCAACAGCGGCGCTCCCCTCACGAGCTCGGCCGACGATGGCGCGGGCGGGAGATTTTCCGCTCGCATGGTAAAGGGGGCGAGATCCTTGCCCTCACCTCCCGCCGAGATACACCCTACGTGCTCACCGCCGAAACCAGATCCACCTTTCACCTTAACCTTCCCCCAATCAAGTCCGGCCAATGGCGGCGAAAACGCCGCAGCCCCCGGCAAGACAACTGCCTCTTGTGCGTCGAACCGGCCGGGCGGGCGCCATGCCGAGCTGGAATGACAACGACAACTCTAGTCAATCGTATCTAGGGGTAAGTCTACTTTCCCCTCAATTCTTTCATAGGGTTAGATTTTGGTAACGAGTTGGAAATTACTGATTTACAATCAGATAAACTCGATTTGGTGTATTTGGACATCACAGACATGGACTATGCTCCTGACTCGTACGGAGATCCTAGCTTCTGCGGCATAGCAAAAGATTGTCCCAAGGTCTGTCGCGTCCACAAACTTGAGCCTGTCAGGCGTGTTGCATTTGAAGGAACCAACGCAGGCCACATATTCCACCTCTGCCAAGTTTAGAACGTAAGTGCTTAACTCCTTGTATCGTCATTCACTTGTCTACCAAGTAGTAGGTTTGGATGGGAAAATGCTACGAAGAATGCAATTGTGAAGCTATGGGGATGTATAATAAAAGTAGCAGCGCAAGAATCGATGAGAGGATTGAGAATGCGAGCAACTGGCTGATGATAAGAACAAGCTTAACAAAAAACACACAAGTCTGATGGTTGTTGTTAAGAAATTCATAAAAGAAACATAGAAGAAGGCGTTGAGGGAGAACTTGTCTAGGATGAACGAAAACAATCCGAGATCTGAGGAGATGAATTCCACGCAAACTGATGCGTTGAGGAATGAGGTTGAGTTACTAAATACGTGCAGAAATCCCAGGCAGAGATAATGAAAGTGAAGTAGAAGTAATGGGATGAGGAGCGGAGGATCCTAAAGGAGGAAAATAAGAAACTAGAGTAAACACTCTATGATTTGTTCAAAGCCAATGCCGCTAACAAGGATAAGCTGAAGAAGACTGATGACTGCAAGCACATAGATCGATTGTAGCTAGTTTCAAAATAAAAGTATCAAACCCATGGAGAGCTATTTGGTTAAGATCTTTATGCCTCTCATCACTATCGATCAAAGGATACTTGTAAACTGTCTTTGATTTCAAGTAAAGAGTGTTTGAAAGTTTGTATTTGTGTGCAAGAAAGTAAGAAAACAAGAAACAAATGCATTTGAAATGGTATTGGAACTAAATAAGACGAAACCGTTCTCGGGAATTTAGGATACACCGCTAGCATGAAATAATTAATCATAATTAGGATAATCTATTTCTTTTATCATGATATATGTGAAAAGAGCTTAATAATAAGATGCTCACTAAAAGACTTGTGGACAGTTACTTTTTTGAATCCGGTAATGAGATCATCTCTAAATAACCACTACGATGCTGAGAGAAATCACTCGTACAGAATCCCACAATTAAGGGTTTCCCCATAGATATCGTAATAAACTTAGGGCATGTTTGGTAGACCATCTCACCCCAGATTTTCCCACCCTATCCTGATTTTCGTTGTTTGTTAGCTCGGTTATGCGGCTTGGGCACTGCCCAGCTGATACGAAAAAGGCCTCTGGGCACTGCCCAGTTGCGAACCTCAGAACGAGCTTCGCATCTCAGCCCTGCCGCGTCCGTCCCGAAAAATTATCCCCACTGGCCCGCCCCGTCCCGCTGGAAGCCGCCCACGACCCCCAGACCTCGACCCGAACCCCGAGCGGCCCCCATTTTCTTCTTTCCCCTCGCTCTCACCCCCGATTTCCACCGCCGCCATCCCACCCACCCCCAGATCCCGCCGCCGGTGAGGCTCCCCGCCCTTCTCTCTGTGCCGAAATCACCCCCAGTCATCATCCCCTTGCCGTTGCCGTCCGTGGTTCGACGGGAGCTCGACGTTGCCGCCATGGAGAGCTCGGGGGCCATGGGAACCTGGCGGTCGCATCTCCTCCGCCGTCCCCGTCCTCGACCTGGTAGCCGGAGCTCCTCCGCCGTCCACGAGCCGCACCAGCAGAACCGGCGGCCCTAGCACAACCGGACGCGAGCTTGTCTCGCCGGCGCCGGCGCTAGCCCCTAGCCCGCAGTAAAGCCACACAGGAGCTCATGAGGAGCCGATTGCTTTTTTTTTTGTCCAAGGACCTTAGTGTAAAATTTTGGACAGTAACGTGTCTACCCTCACACAAGCCACCAAACAATGTCTCGGTCCAACTCGTTTCAGCAAACCCGAGCTACCAAACAGGAAGGAAAATCTGAGCTGAGCTTGTATGAGGGTAACATGTATGAGTGGCGATAAGGATTCTGAGTTGGCACAGGCTACCAAATACACCCTTAGTGAATCTTCTGCCCTTAGTGATCCCCCTCCCCCTAAAAAAAATAATGCTCAGAATAATCCTCTAATTAATCGTGATCACTTTATCAAGCTGGGCGCATTTTGTTTTGAAGCTAGTTCCTTGGATTTGAGTGCTGAGAAGTGCAATTCTTCTTTGGCTCTTTTTCAGATCCCGTCAGTCTGGAGTCCCCAAAAGGTGGTAAACGAATAGTACTATTTTACAATGATAATTTTGTTCTCCTGTTTACTCGTGCGTTACCGAGACCTACTCATGAGAATATGGAAGATTTGCGCCAGTCACGCTACAGTAATGACGACATTAATTAAAGACAGGCTTAACCTGCCTCTGATTCCGCCTAAGGATTTGGTGTTTGAAATCCTGGGCCGTTGTTCACGCTGCGGATTATATGATCACTTACGGCCAGTATGTTCGGGTGTTTGTTTGCACTGCCAGCAGAGGGGCTCTCGTTGTGATTCTTGTTCTAAAAAGCAGCAAATATCTGAAGCTTCACAAGGCCAAGTTGATGCTACACTAGATAATTCATTATCGGACTCGCTTCGTTGCTGTTTCCGTTGCCTGGAGCTGGGTCACGTGCATCGAAATTGTACAAATAATATTAAGTGTTTGGGATGCTATGAATTGGGTCACAAGATGAGAAATTGTCCTTTGAGACAAAGCTGTTCATTTTGCCGTCAACTTGGTCACGGCACAGATTCGTGCCCGCAAATTCGCTGCAGAAACTGTAATGATTTTGGACATTCTACAAAACACTGTCACAGCCATAAATTTTGGGTTAAAAAAGGAACAAATCCTCCCGCGACTGATTCGATTGGACAGACTCTTGCTTCTGCTCCTCAACATGGTGGTACTCCAGATTCTGTCAGTGTTGAACAAGCCACTCAACTTGTGTTCTCTGGATCTGGACAGAGCAGCTTTGTTTCTGGCAGTGTGATGGTCTTGGGTGAATCGCGGCAGTTTGTGCAGACTGATAGCTTCAACTTTCTGCTTGGAAACCTTCAAGCTCTGATTCAATTTCTTATTGATAAAATCTATTCCACTCAGAAATGTCTTCCTGCTGCATACCCAGTGGAGCCCGCTGATTTTCTTGCTGCTAATAGTATTGTTTTTGCCGATGGTGCTAGTGATGAGATCTCTCTGCTTCAGATAGTGAGTCGTCTGATGTGTGAGGCTTTGATGAGCCGTGCTTGTGCAAGGTCAATGCTTCAGTATGCTGAACTGATAGCTATTTCCAGAGTTATTTATCCTAGGAAGAGGTTTTGGAGTGAGGCGTTTGGTAATTTTCTGCTAAATAAGGAGGGTCTCTTAATCTGTGTGGAGGATGTGACTGCTATTGTGCTCTCTGAAGTGGTGCTATCTGCATCTGCCCCTAACGTTTTGGCGCCAACTGATTTTGATAATACTTCGCTGGTGCACGATTTGGCCCATCTTGACCCAGATGATTGGCTCTCTAACTGAGTCAGGAGAACTAAGCGCCGGCTTGGTGGTAAGGCTAGTGAGTGTGTAGCTAGCCTACCTGGATTTGAGTCCCCGTAGGGATCGAATTATACGGGATGCTGGTTACGTTTTTTTTTAACTGACTTTTTTAACTGGGTCTGAAGTTTTGATGTCACAATCTTCATCACTTTCTGCTGGTTATTCTGCCCATACCCTGCAGGTGCCTCATATCGCAGCTTCTGCTGTTGCTTTTGCCCTTCTCGGCCGTGGTCGACCCAAGAAAGTGGACACTCCAAAGTGTGAAGATGTATTAACTTGGGCCCCGACATCGTTTGGAAATTCAGTTTCGCGCCATTTCTCGCTGACGGAATTGCAGGAATCTATTGTTATGCATGACTCAAACCAGAGTGTCGAGATATCTGATGATGGCCTAACTGATACTATTTCTGTTGAAGAGACTTTTGCTGATAATTTTTTTTTAGATTTGGTTGGTGCTCCTGACTTGGCAGCTGACGTAGTGAACCATGCTGATGTTGTTGTCGCTGAAACTGGCGTGGGTGCTGGCGTGTTGGCAACCGCTGGAACTGGCGTCGCGGCAGTTGATAGAACTGGCGCTGGGGGTGCTGCTCTTCTAGTTCTTCAGGTGGCTGGAAGTGGTCGTAGTCGCAAGAAAGCAACTCCTCAAGTGGATACTATGGTGCGCCGCAGTCCTAGATTCAGCAATGAGGGTTACAGATATGAAGAACTGCCTGACACTCGTAATAAGGTCTCCTCTGTTCCCAAGGCCTCCACTACGGCTGTTCTTCAGATTCAAGAGATGCAGCGCATTGGGGTTGAGCACTGTCACATCCCGGAGGAAGAGCTTACCGAGGATCGCCTGCTCAAGGACCACGAAGACTGAGTTGTGATTGTTCTGCATTAAAAAGTGCCACGTTTCTCTTGCTTTTATACTCTGAATTCTATGAGTCATTTATGGCATATATTAAGCTGGAACATCCGTGGAGTCAATAGTTCGGACAAGTGGCCTCATCTTCGTAGTAAGATTGACGAAAGTAATGCTTCTATCATTTGTTTGCAAGAAACAAAAAAGATGAGTTTGATTCTGCTTTTATTAGT
The DNA here is from genome assembly GCA_910589775.1 of Avena eriantha. Lineage (NCBI taxonomy): Eukaryota > Viridiplantae > Streptophyta > Magnoliopsida > Poales > Poaceae > Avena > Avena eriantha. Next base: position 296,819,641 of record OU342744.1, on the reverse strand, counting down.
GGATTTGCACCCTGTAGTTTTGATCACTTCGCTTTCAGTCCTTCGGATGGGGCTTCTGGGGGTTTATTGGTTTTGTGGGCAAGTAATGCTTTCTCATGAAAAATTCTTATGATTGAATCTTTTGGGATTGTGATTGAATTCACCTCTATCTCCACCTCTGAAAAGTTTGTTTTGGTGAATATGTATGGTCCTTGTGAAGGGGAAGCTAGGGCTGATTTTGTGGCGTGGCTATGTCATTTTGATATTCCTGATGATGATATGTGGTTACCTTTTGGGGATTTTAACTTTTACCGGTATGCTGAAAATCGTAATAGAGATGGAGCAAACATTCAAGATATATGTACTTTTAATGAAGTCATTAGCTACTTGGGCATTATTGAGCTGCCAATTAAAGGTCGCTCTTTTACTTGGAGCAACATGCAAACAGATCCTTCGTTGGTTTAGTTGGATTGGTTTTTCACGTCATCAGCTTGGACTCTCAAATATCCTAATACCATTGTAAATCCTTTGGCAAAACCGACATCTGATCACATCCCATGTGTAGTGCCCATTGGTACATCTATTCCTAAAGTCAACATATTTCGGTTTGAAAATCATTGGATTAGGATGCCCGGTTTTCTAGAGGTGGTCAAAATAGTTTGGGACATCAATTGTCTAGGGGACAGTGCCAAATGTATTGCTTCCAAGTTAAAATTGCTGAGGAAGGCTTTGAGAAAACGGAGCACAAGTATATCCATGATCAATAAATTAATTACTAATTGTAATGAGGTTATCTTCATGTTGGATGAATATGAAGAGAGAAGAACTCTTCACATAACAGAATGGAATTTTAGAAACATTATTAAGGGTAGGTTGCAGCACCTCTTGTTGTGCAAGAAGGAATATTGGAAAAAAAGATGTATGGCAAGATGGGCTCGGCTTGGAGACGAGAATACGGAGTTTTTTCATTCCATGGCGACTATTCAATATAGAAGAAGTTCCATAACTTCCCTAGTCAGAGAGGATGGTTCCATGGCTACTAATCATCAAGAGAAGGCTGGTATTTTGAGGCAATGTTTCAAGGATAGACTTGGTGTCTTGATGGATATTGATCGTTCTTTTGATTTTTCTACTTACATCAATTCAGTGGATAATCTTGCTAGTCTTTCGGAGTGTTTCACACATGATGAGATTGATAAAGTGGTAGCCTCCTTACCAAACGAGAAAGCACCCGGTCCAGATGGTTTTACTGGTCTAGTTCTAAAAATTTGTTGGCCAATTATTAAGTACGATTTCTATAGATTGTGTCATAAACTTTGGGAAAGGAAAAGTAAATTTACAAAGCATCAATGATTCTCTCATTACTTTAATCCCAAAAGTTCAGTCTCCGGAGGGTCCTAATGATTTTTGGCCAATTTATTTGCTTAACTCTTGCCTCAAACTTTTGGCTAAACTGATGGCCAATCGATTTCAGCATAGAGTTCTTTAACTTTTTCATACCAATCAATATGGTTTTCTGCGATCTCGTACAATTCAAGATTGTGTTGCCTGGGCTTATGAGTACATCCATCAGTGTAAACTGTCAAGAAGAGTAGCAGTTGTCCTGAAACTTGATTTTGCTAAAGTGTTTGACACGATTGAGCATAGTGCAATTCAAAAAATTCTTTCCTGTAAAGGTTGTGATGAAAGATGGTTGAATTTGGTTCAGTCCGTTTTAGCTTCTAGCAACTCGTAAGTATTGGTTAATGGAGTGGCGGGCAAAAAGTTTGCATGTAAGCGTAGAGTACGCCAGGATGATCCGTTGGCACCACTCTTGTTTGTTTCTGGCGGTGATCTTCTTCAGTCTATGGTTAATCACTACTGTAGCGCCAGTGAGCTCACTCCTCCCCTTCCTATTGCTGAAACTGATTTTCCCATAGTTCAATACGCGGATGATACGTTGATGGTCATGCAAGCCTGTGAAACTCAGTTAATAGTGCTTAAAAATCTTCTGAAAGTTTTCAAATCTACGACTAGACTTCGTGTAAATTACTCCAAATCATGTATGATTCCAATTAATGTCTCGGATGAAAGAATGGTTCACCTTGCAAATTCTTTTGGTTGTGAAGTTGGTACACCTCCGTTTGCATATCTTGGGTTGCCCTTGGGAACTACTCGCCCATCCATTAATGATCTCACTCCTTTGACGAGTCAAATTGAACGCCAGTGCTAGATTTCTTAGATATGGTGGCCGTCTAGAGCTGGTTAATTCAGTTTTATCATCGCTCTCTACTTATTACATGTGCTCTCTGAAGCTTCACAAAACATTCATAAGTTTCTGTGATCGAGCTCGGCGACATTGTTTATGGGCTAAAAGACTGATGAAGGGGTATTATCTTGTCATTCATTAGCAGTATGGCATATTGTTTGCAAGCCTAAAAAACATGATGGTCTTGGGATAATTAATTTGGAGCTACAAAATGAGGCTCTCCTTTTATAACAACTTCACAAGTTCTACTCTAGAGAAAATATACCGTGGGTATGTCTAGTCTGGTCATTGTATGGATCAGGAGCTCCACATGCACAATCGGCTAGAGGGTCATTCTGGTGGCGTGATGTCCTTAGTTTTGTCAACACTTACAGGAGTATCACCACTTGTCAGGTAGGCGACGGGGAAACCATTTTATTTTGGAAAGACTTTTGGGCTCATGATCAAAATATGTGTGATGTCTACCCCAGACTGTTTTCTTATGTCCGTAACGAGGAAATTTCTATGAGAGAATTCCTATCCGCAACTTCACTTGAATCTGTGTTTAATCTGCCTTTGTCAGCTCAGGCTTATGAAGAACCGCATCACCTACAGCTGATCACTACAGAAATTCAGTTATCATCAGAGGAACATGACATGAGATCGTTCGCTTGGTGATCAAATAAGTTCAAGGCCTCTCAATTCTACAAATTCATTTTTTAGCCGTTGCCGAAGGACCCAGACATCAAAACCATTTGGAAATCTAGAGCCCTTCCCAATCTAGAGCCCTCCGCGCTACCCCCTGTGTGACTAGACGGATGAGACCATGACCCATCTCCTAGTAGATTGCCCTTTATCCAAGGCGATCTGGCACGAGGTGCTGTCCTGGATTCGATACATAGCCACACCACCGGATGGAGAAGACGGCTTCATGGACTGGTGGCTGCAGGCTTCGCGCTCTACCCCTCGGGCCACGTGCAAGGGTACATCCTCGCTAATCATGTTGATGGCATGGTGGATCTGGAAGTAGCGTAACGCGGTCGTTTTCGACAATGCATCACCCAACCTTGGTAATCTTCTCAACACAATTCGATCTGAGGCTCGTTCTTGGGGTGCTGCTGGTGTGACTGGCCTTAGGGCCTTGATCCCCGCGACCCCATAGTCCTAGTGGGTCGAGTTGTATGGGTGTTAGCTCTGCAGAGCTTGTATATATCTTTGTACACAAAAACTCTTTTACCTATCAATGAATCGAAACACAAAGCTTTTGCGTTTTCGCGAAAAAATTATTCATGGACCGTTTAAATACAGAGGACATGATGATTAGGAGACATTGGCACGTGGACGGAGGATCTAGCTGTGTACTTTGCACATCACATTATTTAGAGAAACAGGATCACTTGTTCTTTTATTGTACTTTTGCCAAATCTTGTTGGGAAACTCTGAATATCAACTGGGATATATCTCTTTCTATGTCTCAACATATATTGAGAGCTTCAGATATTTTTGCTGGTCCATGCTTTGTGGAGGTTGTGTCGTGCGCTACATGGAACATCTGGAAGGAATGTAACGATTTTATTTTTAAGGGGGCTAGGCCTTCTTTGTCTCGTTGGAAAGTTTGATTCCAAAATGACATCTCGGTCCATCAGTATAGCATTAAGCCAAACAATGTTCGAAATCTTTTTGATTGGTTGCTTGATATTTTTGTATAGTTCCTTCCTTTTCTCCCCTTGGGTTAGTTTAGCTCTCTCCCTCCTTATGTAATTTTTTGTACTTCTTTGGGACTTGTTGGTGGTTGGTTAATTTAATGAGAAAATCCACACTGTAGGGGCTTCCCCTAAGGTAATGTTCTTCAAAAAAACCAATCTTTCTTCTTCCTGTTGTTCTTCGAGTAGTTGAGCTATCATATGTTTTATCATCGTCCTTGGAAAAGGAAGGGGTTCAACATAAGGGGATCTTTTTTCAATGGCTCTATAGTGGGCATCAGTTCTTTCTCAACATCTTGAACTTGCTCAGGTGTTGTTGTGTATTGAAGCCAATCTTTCTTAGGAGCTTCAATATGTTATGTAAAATACTAAAGAATTTGTAGGATAATATCATCATCAAGTTGAAGTTTGTTAGCGGTTTTATTGACCTTACCGGATTCCTTATAAGCATTGAAACAATCATATTCAATTTCTATCCCTCCTTCGCTTCCTAAATCAAATTCCCAAGTTTCTCTATTGCGGCAAATTCATTTTAGAAGTTCCCAAGCTTTAGTTATAGTTAGGTCCATAAAATAACCTCCCGAATTAGTGTCGATATCATGTTTAATTTCTTGATTAAGTCCCCCATAAAAAATATGTAAAACATACCATTCAGGTAAATCATGATGATGACATCTATTAAGGATGGATTTATACCTCTTGAAGGCTCTTACCAATCCTCCCCCTAGGCGGTTTTTGAAGTTTATGATTTCCCTCCTTAATTTAGCAGTCTTTACTTTTGGAAATAATTGAAATACAAATTCTCCTTTAAGCTTTTCCCAAGTATCAATTTTATCTGCACGGCAAATTCTACACCAAGATAAAGCAGTTGGTTAGAGTTTGGATAAATAATTTAAGTTTCAGTTTATCATCAGAATAGCCTCTCAATTTGAGTGTCCAACATAACTCGGTAAAATGCATTAAATGAGTGTAAGGATCCTCATATGGATCATCTCCTACAAAAGTTTTCTCTTTAAGCAAAGCGATAATGCAAGGCTTAACCTCGAATTCTGGTCCGCTCCCACTCGGTAGTTGATAGCTATGAGATCCGACACATTTTTTATGTTTTTTATTGATGGTTTTCTCCTAGATTGGATCGTTTTGTAGCTTTACCTAATGCTAATACTTCAGTAGCAAAGAAAACTTGGTTTTTAATGTGTGTTTTAGGTTCTGAACGTCAACAAAAGGTTTTAACTAGAGAAACATAATATTCAGACGAAAATAAGCAAGTCTCTCTTTGGAAGAAATCGAGGGAAGCCTACAGAGGCTTTAACGAGCAACTATACGGCTGGAGGAATTTTCCGACCATATAGCTCCCTCCGTATAGCTGCTACCGCCTCTGTCTTGTCAAAAGGGACAACTTATGTGAAGGGACCATACGCGAAAACAGAACACATCAGCCGCCATCACATTCAGGAGGGAGAAAGAAGAGATCCGGAGAAGAAGGGGAAGACGTTCTTCATCTCGCTCCACGATCTTCGACCTCCTAGACAATACACCCCCATAGCCACTACTTGTACTTGGGAGAGAGGGATCTTCACCTTACAAGACTAGGGTTTGAGATTGTTTCTTCCTATCTTGAATTGTGTTGGATATTTTTCTATTCTTATTGTGGATCTCCACGGTAATATCAAAAAGATTTCCCTTTATTTAATTATATCGATGATCCGTTCTTCTCTCATATGTGAGTAAGTTCCTTGGATGTGGGAGATGTAGGGGATTGGTGATATGTGATGTGCTTTCATATATTTTTCATTAGTTTGTGATTGATTCTAATTACTATATTATGTGTGCTTGACTATCTCTGGGATGCCTAATGCTTATTGTCCAATTAAGGATCCAGACAACATGATGCTTTGTTCTGCATAGATAGGATCTTGTTTGCTAGCAGACCAGCGACCCCCGAGTGACATGGGAATATCAATGGAAAACTAGTGGACTCAAGGATAACGAGGAACAACTGTGATTATTGTATTAGTACGATCCAAGGAGATTAATCGCTAAGCGACCCGAAGGGTCTTAATCATCTAGTGTCTGACCATGGTTTTGGTAACAGACTAGTAGGATTATTGAAGTTGGAATGAAATCTACGAAGAGGAGTTCCGGATAATTATGGGTTGCTTGCCTACACATATACTTATAAGATTATAATCGTTACATTTATCATTCGTCCACCTGGCACAGTCACTATCACCATGAACTAAATCTCTCGTGCCTTCTTTTGCCATCTATAGAAAACAAAAAACAACCAAGTTGTTCTTTACTTTTATGCTTTATATTTCTGAAGTTTACATTTTAGTTTTTACACTCTGTTTAATCAGAACCCCTTTATTATTTCAACACTTGTAGTCAATTCACTCGAAGACCTGTGACAACTTCAGGTGTGACAGAGACTTCACTCATAAACACTTACCTTTGGGCTCCCTATGGGATCGATATCTATACTTCGAAACTAGCTACAAACGATCTATGCACTTGCAGACATCAAGCTATTTTCTGGCACCGTTGCCGGGGAGCTAAGCGCTAAGTGTTTATCTTTTGACATTTCAGGTATTGCTACTACAAAATGTTCTCCCTAGGAGACAAAGGGTCTACAGGCTCTGGTAGGACCTATCTACTGGATTATATTGAGCGCATGCCTGCTCAAAGGCGCAAATAAATTATTGAAAAAAAATTAAGATCAAATAAATTTAAAGTTGAAAACCTGAGTGATATTATGGAAATCATGTCTAGGACAACTCCTATGAAACCCGAGAAAACTCTCAAAGAATACAGTGCTCCAAGTTCTGAATTTCTTATATAACCAATAGAATTCCCTAATCCTGGAGTTAGAGAATATCGATTTGATGGTGAAATTATTAAAATTTTGCAGAAAAAAGCTTTCATTGGAAGGGAAGATGAAGACCTAGGAAGACATATTAGAGAGTTCGACGATGTGATAACATCGTTTCTACCAAAAGGTTTACCAAGAGACTTCTCTCGTCTAAAATTATTTTGTTGGTCTCTAAAAGGTAAAGCTCTAGACTGATTATATTCTCTCCCTCGCCATTACATAAATTGCTGGGAAAATTGCATTGTTTATTTCATAAACATGTTTAATCCTTTTAAAAAGGTAACTGAACTGAGAAAGAATATAGGCAACTTTAGTCAGAACGTGGGAGAAAACTACCCACAAGCGTGGGAAAGATTCTTTGGATTGATCAATAGTATTCCTAATCATGGCTATTCTGAATCAAATATTTGCCATTTCTTTTACCACGGTCTTAATACTCAATGTAGAGAATTGCTTGACTTCTCAGCAGGAGGATCCATAAATACCTTAACTATTAAATAATGTTTGGAATTGATGTCTACTAGGGCTAAAAATGATTTTATATAATCCTGATTTTGGCACTAAGCTGGAAAAAGGAATACTCCAGATAACTCCTAATCTTATGCCTGAAGTATGCAAAACAATGAAAGAAAAAGGTATACCTTCTGAACTTGTTAAGGAAAACAAAGTAGATTTGTTAAAAGTTTTAACTGAAGAAGATGAAACTAGAAAAGTTTTTCAAGAATTAAAACACCGACAAGCAATATTTCATAATAACCTGATAAGAACTTTCAAAAACACAAAAAGATTTTGGCAGAACTCACGGAAAATTATGATGAGATTAGCCAAGAAATAAAATTATTTCACAAGTATCTTAGTATGATTGAAACCCAGTGTGAACAAATAGCATATGGTTATCAAATTTTTCTTCGAGATGATAAGGATATTCCTGTTTCTACTAATGTTGTCACAAGAAGAGATGCAGTTGTTATAGGACCATTAGGACCACTAGAATATGAAGCTGAAAAGAGCGAAAGAAAAAGCCTTGCTCGAAGCAAGCTAAGAAGATGATACATTGGTGGATCCTTAAGATGAAACTGCTCGAGAAACACAAGATCAGACCAAGGAGGATCAAAATGATGCACATGATGACCATCATGACTCTGATGCAGAGACGGTTGATCCAAGAGAAGAAAAAGAGATAATCAAGGAAGATGAAGTTGTTGTAGTAGAAAAGAAGAAAAGCAATAAGCAACAACAAAAGAGCCTAACCCCCCACAAAAGGTGAAAGACAAGAATAAGTCAGGTGAGAAAAGCTTCCTTACCCAGATCGAAAAAAGAAAGCACCAGATCAGGTAATTTATAATTCTTTTATAAAGGCACTTAGTGACCTTCGTCTGGAAATTCTGTTTGCGGATGCAATCAAGGTTCCTACTTATTCTAAATTTCTCCGTGATATTCTTAGTAGAAAGAAAGAAATAACTGAAATTTTTGCCATGGTAACTAGTTATCTTGCTAATGGGAAGCCGTTGCCTAAGTCTGGAGATCCCAGAATACCAACTATTTCATGCTCAATAGGTAAAAATGATATTCACAATGCCTTGTGTGATCTAGGAGCAGGAGTTAGTGTAATGTCATACTCCCTCTATAAAAGTTTAGGATTAGGGGAGTATTCTCCTAATACTATCACTTTACGGATGGCCGACAAGTCCACTAAACAACCCATTGGCATGACTGAGGATGTTCTACTTAGAATAGATAAACATATTATTCCCACTGATTTTATTATTCTTGAGATGCCAGAAGATGAAAAATTATCCATAATACTTGGAAGACCTTTCCTTAGTACTGCAGGGGCATCCGTTGATTATGCTGAGGGAAAGATAATATTCAATGTTTATGATGCTGAAATCATCCGGTAGTTTCCAAAGAAGCTAGAAGCAGGAGAAAGATATATTCCATAGACAAAATGAGTCCATGTGGTAAGTGCCTTTTATAAGGGGCAACCCAAGGTAAGGATTCGGGAACAGAGAAGGGGTTGAGTTACTCAACCATTCTTAATAAAATGCTTAATTGAAGTCAACCCATCTCTTCAATAAAATAAACTAGAGAATAAAAAGTTCATCTCATTCCTACCATTTTTCACCGACATTCTTGTGGAAGCGCGCCCGTGAAGATGCAGCTGTCAAAAAGTAGTAGAAATATCGATTGAATGAATATAGAATAAGAATAAAAATAAAAGTTTGAGTTTTATCTATAAAAACCAAAATTTTGCTCTTAATACGCTAATGTTGGTCGACAGTTTCTACTGTCAATTTTCTCTCAAAAACAAGGTATTTCGCTAAGTTTCGGGATAAGAAGGTATTCTCGAAGAAATAGAATTATTTTGATGACTACTGATGGTTTAACGACCAACTATACGGCAGGAATAAAAATTCCGGCCGTATAGTTCCGGTCGTATAGTTATCTTTGCCATCAACAAATTTTCTTCAAAGACACAGAGAATTTAATGACCAACTATACGGCGAGAATAAAAATTCCGGCCGTATAGCTCCGGTCGTATAGATATCGATGCCTTCGTGCAATATCTTCTCAAAGGTACTGAGAGTTTAACGACCAACTATAGGACGGGAATAAAAATTCCGGATGTATAGCTCCGGTCGTATAGATATCGATGCCAATCTTAGAAATTTATCCCAAAGGTACTAAGAGTTTAACGACCAACTATACAACGTGAATAAAAATTCCGGCCTTATAGATATCAATGCCTGTTTTAGAAATTAATCTTGAGGGTACAGACGGTTTAACGACCAACTATACGGCAGGATCATTGCAATCCGGCCATATAGTTGCGCCTGTATAGTTTTTTTCTGCGTAAAGAAACCCTAGTTGGCGGCACCACCGTAATTATACGGGCGGAACAACATATCCCGCCCGTATAGTTCCGGCCATATAGTTTGGTGCGACCACAAAATCATACCGAGGCGGCTAGGTCTCTCACCCCTCCTCATTATTTCTCTTATATTCTCTCTCCAGACCTCTCAAAATCCACCTAGAACTCTTGACTCTTCATGGATTTCGTTCGTTTGAGTAGGGGAATCAACAAATCAAAATATTTCTCTCCCTATCCATGCTTTATTTTCAGATTTCCATGGTTGAAACTCTCACATTGATCTAGTGGATGAACTCAAGCTTATTTTGTTTTTCCTATTGATTTCTCACGTTAGGATTGAATTTTTATACGTAGGATCATTCATATATCATGTAGAAACTATATTCCTAAGGTTTTATGGTGAAATTTTTTAGTGCATCACGATGAACAAAATCGGTAACATCTTTCGCAAGAGCAAGCGTCAACGTGGTGAGAGCTTGGGCTCGGGTTCCTGAGCCGAGCGCAACCCCAAGTTGGCCATGGTCTCATCGAGGAGGATGCTGCCCACACATTGGGCCGACCATAGCTTTCTCACCGCAGCAGAGTTTAAGGAGGACTTCGACCTCATGTGTAACAAGGCCGGGCTAACTGTACATGGCTTCGCAAGCCACGACACCTACGCTGAGCTTACCTACGAGTTCCTTGCCTCCTTCTACGACGACCATAGGGAGAAAGGTAATATGTGCACTGTAAGCTTCACCATGAACCGACAACACTATGAAATAACTTTTGAACAATTTTGCGATGCTTTCGGTTTCCCTCATGTTGGGGAGCCTACTATTACTAACCTCTATAGCATCACAAGCGAAGAAACTTGGGAGGCTATTTCTATTAATGGTGGCACAACTTCTACTAGAAGAAGATGTCCACCATTCAGAACCCAACGATTCATTACTATGCCTTGTTCCTCGCCAACACTCTATTGGGGAGAGGTGATACCGGTTCCATGGCCTGCGGACATGACAATGATCACCAAGCCTCTCTTTCCCACTACATCGCAAAGCCCCAATCCTACAGCTCTACTGATCCAACACTTTCGCCACCAAAGCAATAAGACCAAAGGTGATATTCGCATTGGTGGATTGGTAACCCACATTGCCCATGCATTAAATATTACATTACATGTTATGCAATCTGTTGACGGTTCCAAGCTTATGGACGTCAAGTATTTAACTGCTTGTGGCTTTCTTGGTGTTTACCAAGCTAACCGGAGGCTCCGAGCCTATCAATTTAGTTATCTTGATAATGCATAGGGCGAGCAGGTTCCGTTGTCCTGTCCCCAAGCCTTCTCGATTGTGGAGAAGGACACTTGGATCCTCACCAAGGACCAAGTGATGGAGATCATGGCCGAACTTCAGCCTGATGAAGAGGAAGATGAAGAAGGAGGGGAGCAGGATGAGGATGAGGACGAGCAGGAACACAACCCTGCTTGGGAGGGTTAGCAGTAGCAAGGGGGAGCTTGGGACCTGTGGTCCAACCAGCCGTAGTAGGGGTACAACTACGTCCCCTATTAGGAATTCCAGCAGCTCAACCAGCGTGTTGGGGAGATCAAAAACACTCTTCAAGGAGTGAATGAAGATGTGAGTGCCTTGACTCACAACTTCAGTCACTTCATGACCCACTTCCCCGACTACTACCAACAGTATCCGCAGCCGCCGCCAAATGATGGCAACAACTGAGCCTGGCAATAGCCTAAGCTTGTGGGAGGTTTGAAAACCTCCAAACTTTACATTCATTTTTTTATTTCTTCTTTTGATTTATTTTATCTCTTCAAATTTGCATGTTTATTTTCAGTTTGCATTCCTAAACCAAAAATAAATAAAAATTAGTTGTAACTTTATTTGCAAGTTTGTTTCTTTGTTTCTCTTGGAAATTTCTCAATTTCAGGTGACTTGGCAATATGGAAATACAGAGGGGGTTCAACTCAGATACGAGAACGAAGCAAGCAAGAGTAGGTATCACATTCCTGTCATCATCCTTTCTACAACCTTAAATTGATCCTACAATTATTTACTCGCTTGCACTTGAGTCACTCCCCGCTTAGCTTGTTATCCTATAAATTCTATTCCTTTGCTAGTGTATCCTTTTTAGCTTTGAAACAATGAGCAATGAACTTGGTTAAATATACTTCCTACATTTTTACAACAAGAAAAAGCATCCAAAAGATGACTTGAGTCTATGTTTAGCTCAAAGAATTTGATTTTAGAACTACTCCATCCCATTTAAGCTTAATATAAATAGACTCGATAGTATCCTTGAATGAAATTGTTCAATAAAATGGATGCTTCGATGTAGTAGAGATTATGCCACTACCTTCTCTAATAATTACCGTAAGATATTACTTTACATGTATCACTACAACACTATCGTGCTCCATGGGGAACTATTAACTCCGCTGGCCAACGAACGATCTAAATGTGGGAAAACACTTGATTTCGGCTATTGAGTTATGTAAACGTATGTAGCAGCAATGCTATGATGGGTAAATTTTTTAGTCTCCTCATGGTTTCACATTCCGAGTAAAGTTGTAGTACTCCTCTGACCCATCATTTCTCAACAATTATTTATTGGCATGGTCACGAGTGCACAACATAGTCCCAATTAATATGTTAAAAATAGTGGCATAGTTTCCCTATGAAAGAGCTAAAGTTTTTGAAAGGCAAAAGAAAGGAAAAAGGTGCTTTGAGAGTCTTGAAATTTTGACATGGGAGTAGATGAGTTGTTCTTAAATTGAATGTTTTGGTGCCAACTTGAGTACTCTTAATTGATTAAAGAAACAAGAGCAAAAAGTTTTCATCTCTCAACATTGAGAGATACCAAAAGAATTTGTCTCACTTTCCTAGCTAAACTTTTGACACTTGCTTGGGCATATGATTTATTTGCTAACAAGATATATGTGGTTAGGAAGTGGACTCAGTGCAATCTTGTAAATACTTGTATGATCATGTTTAAGATTGTAGGGATTATGAAGAAAAGAATTTGACACCAATCCAAGCTTGTAAGTTCTTTTATTTCGGTCTCGAATCTTCGCTACCTTGTCACTCGAGGGCGAGCAACATCTAAGCTTGGGAGAGTTGATAGCTGTGAGATTCGATACATTTTTCATGGTTTTTATTGATGGTTTTTTCCTGGATTTGATCGTTTTGTAGATTTACCTAATGCTAATACTTCGGTAGCAAAGAAAAATTGGGTTTTAATGTGTGCTTCAGGTTCTGAATGTCAACAAAAGGTTTTAACTAGATAAACACAATATTTAGGCGAAACAAGCAAGTCTCTCTTTGGAAGCAATCGAGGGAAGCCTACCGAGGTTTTAATGAGCAACTATACGGCGTGAGCAATTTTTCCGGCCGTATCTCCGTATAGCTTCCGCCGCCTCTGTCTTGTGAAAAGGGACAACTTCCGTGAAGGGACCATACACGAAAACACAACACATCACCCGCCATCACATCTAGGAGGGAGAAAGAAGAGATTCGGAGAAGAAGGGGAAGACGCTCTTCATCTCGCTCCACGATCTTCGACCTCCTAGCCAATAAACCCCCATAGCCACTACTTGTACTTGAGAGAGAGAGGGATCTTCACCTTGCAAGATTAGGGTTTGAGATTGTTTCTTCCTATCTTGAATTGTGTTGGATATTTTTATATTCTTATTGTGGATCTCCACGGTAATATCAAGAAGATTTCCCTTTATTTAATTATATCGATGATCTGTTCTTCTCTCATGTGTGAGTAAGTTCCTTAGGCGTGGGAGATGTAGGGGATTGGTGAGATGTGACATCCGTTCATATATTATTCATTAGTTTGTGATTGATTCTAATTACTATATTATGTGTGCTTGACTATCTGTGGGATGCCTAATGCTTGTTGTCCAATTAAGGGCCTAGACAACATGATGCTTTGTTCTACATAGATAGGATATTGTTCGTTAGCAGACCAGCGACCCCCGAGTGACATGGGGATATCAATGGAAAACTAGTAGACTCAAGGATAACAAGGAACCACTATGCTTATCGCATTAGTCCGATCCAAGGAGCTTAATCGCTAAGCGACCTGAAGGGTCTTAATCGTCTAGTGTCTGACCATGGTTTTCGTAACAGGCTAGTAGGATTATTGAATTTGGAATGAAATTTACCAAGAGAAGTTATGGCTAATTATGGGATGCTCGCCTACACATATACTTATAAGGTTATAATTGTTACATTTATCATTCGTCCACCTGGCATAGTCACTATCACCATTAACTGAATCTCCCCACGCCATCTTTTGCCAACTGCAGAAAACAACAAACAACCAAGTCGTTCTTTAATTTTATGCTTTATATTTGTGAAGTTTACATTTTAGTTTTTACACTCCGTTTAATCAAAACCCCATTCTTATTTCAACACTTGCAGTTAATTCACTCGAAGACCTATGAAAACTTCAGGTGTGACAGAGTCTTCACTCATAAACACTTACCTTTGGGCTCCCTGTATTATTGATATCTATACTTCGAAACTAGCTACAAACAATCTATGCACTTGCAAACATCAGTAGTTCCTTAAAAGTCATATATTGAGCTTCCCAAGGTATTTAGTTGCATCAAGCTGATTCATCATCCCGAGTGCAGTCATGGTGCTCACCTGAAACTAGTAAACAACTTAGTAAAACAATTAATGGAATTAGCAACTAAGAACAAAGACCAAAAGCGCTTAGCTCCCTGGCAACGGTGCCAGAAAATAGCTTAATGACTGCAAATGCCCAGATCGATTGTAGCTAGTTATGAAATAAGAGTATCGAACCCACAAAGAGCTATTTTGTTAAGGTCTTTATGCCCCTCGTCACTATCTACCAAAGGATATTTCTAAGTGCCTTTGATTTAAGTAAATAATGTTTGAAAGGTTTTTTGTTTGTGTGCAAGAAAGTAAATAAAAAGTAAATAAAAGCAAGTAACAAATGCGTTGGAAATGGTGTTGGAACTCAATAAGCGAAAACGTTCTCGAGGATTTATGATACACTACTAGCATGGGATAATTAATTATAATTAGGATAATCTATTTGTTTTGTCATGATATGTGTGGAGAGAGCTCAATAATAAGATGTTCACTACAAGACTCGTGGGTAGTCGCTTTCTTGAATTAGGTATTGAGGTCATCTCTAAATAACCACTGCGATGCTTGAGAGAAATCACTCATATAGACCACCACGATCAAGGGTTTCCCTATGGATATCGTAATAATCTTACTGAGTCTCTCTTAAATCCCCCTTTGACCGTGTAGGTTATAGGCAATGTTTATTGTCACCACTTAGCACTAGACATACTCCTATACACGTCTAAAGGGTATCACCATCTCTTTAGTTCCAAAGGCAAATGATATGTGTCCGACTACACATACCATCTAAAGAGAGAGATCAAACACAATATCATAGATCAATGGATCATAAACCAAAGTAATAGATCGTCTTTATTTCATTTCATAATAATTCCATGGTTACTCCATCTCCCAAAGAACAATGGGAACTACTCACACATGGAAGCAATCAACAACATCCTCATATTCAAATGGATGGATAAAAGTATGGGGATAAATCTAGTGCAAACCACAATTGAATCTGGAATTACAACAAGATCTAAAGTATGGAAAAGAGGAATGGTAATGGTGATGAAGATGCAGCGGCTGATGATGTGATGTCCTTCTATGATCCGCGAAGCAGCAAGGATTTTCCCTTCTCTTAGTTCCTCCTCCAGATCCCTCTCTGGTGTGGTATTTCGAGGCTGGTGGTTTCTATGAATGTCGGATCTCAGATCCATCTTCGCGAGGTGTAAGTATTTGACGAGGTGGACGATCTGACACGTGGTACAGGTGGACGGTACGGGCAAGCTCTGCCCTTACCATAGGTCGTTAAGACCTCTATAGGCTTCCTTCACGTTTGCTATTCTCCCAGGCGTGAGGATAAATTAAATAAATGACATTTATAACTTAGAAATATCATACTACTGCATAATATGATAGTTCCAATTGATATGTTCACACAAGACTTAGTAATTTGGGATCCTGTTGAAACAAATACAAAAGAGTGCGTGCTTGTGCAGTAAAACATTAAAATCCTACTCTACTTACGCAAAAACAAGAGGTAAATAAGCTTAAATTTTGGACTCATCAAAGATCAAGGATATCTGTGATGGTTGACTCTTTTTTTTGCATCTTTTTGTACTGCTAACTGTGAACTAGTGGTGGTGGTAGGATGACACTCACTTTTGATGTGGTGGTAGGTTAACGCCATGGTGGTATGTTAAACTACGATCCCTTTTGGTAACGATCATGCAATATATTGAGATTCTTATTATGACTAGTTCCTACTTGTGTTGTTTCTATTAAGGGTGTTCATTTGTTCATATTCAACTATGACCCCCTTTTGCTTGTGTTCTTCATACTTGTGGTGTTGATGCTTGTGGGGATCATACTTGTGCTTCTATTGTTTCAGATTGTGTTGTTCATGTTTGTGGAGTTCATGCTTGTGGGGGCTAGTCTTATGATTCTGTTGTTCCAGTTTGTGTTATTACTGCATGTGTGTTGTTCATCCCCTTTTGATTTGTGTTCTTCATGCCTATGGTCTTCCTCCTTGTCAATCTAGTCATGGGAACCTCACCGTAAGGAAGTGCAGGGTGACCACAAATGGTTTTTCATGTCACCCAAACAAGAGGAAAGTGCATGACATGGGTCAAAAGCGTAATGTACAGGAAACCAAACAATATGGTCCTAGTTTCCCAACCGGTACACCAACCACAGCTGCAGGCTGTGGTTAACTTGCAAAGGCTGGCTTGGAGATTAGATGAGTGTGGCAATGCCCTACTCAACACTGCTCGGTCGTGCCGGAAAATCCATACAGGCTATCGAATGCGTCCTGTATGACCTGAAGATGTCAATTTTTTTGGTTAAAAACATGATCATTACGACAACTGCACATAGTAAAACATAAAAATCGCACCTTGCCCAAATTTGAGCCTCTAAGTCAGAACTGGACCCACTCAACTAATTCTCATACATGTTCAATATACTACTCGGTAGTGGTAGACTAAAAGCCACAACAATTGTCCTCCATACCAAATCTTTAGTGGGAAATGATAGGAACATATGATGTATCACTGGTAGAAAAAGGGTCTTTGGTCCAGCGCCCAAATTCCATTGGTCCCGGTTCGTTTCCTTAATCGGGACCAGTGCCAGGCACCGGTCCCGGTTCATGCTGCCTGGGCATTAGTCCCGGTTCATCTCTAAGCATTGGTCCCGGTTCGTGGCATGAACCGGGACCAATGCCCCCGCGACGCTCACGTGGCGCTCTACGGAGCATTGGTCCCGGTTCATGCCACGAACTGGGACCAAAAACCCCGCGACGGTCCGCAATCTGGGACAATGTAAATTAATTCGGGGCAGAAATTAATTCGAGGCCGAAATTAATTCGAGCTAGAAATTGAATTGATCAGTATTTTTGAAAAAATCTTCCACAAATTAATCGAGACAAAGATCTAAATTGAGACATTTTATTATTCGACCACAAATTCTTTCCAAACAAAGGTGCGACTTTACAAATTTTCCTAGTCGACAACACTTTCGCTGCTGCTGTCCTCCGAGCCGCCGGCTTCCTCGTCGTCGTCGGAAAAAATCTCCACGATTTCGGCGTTGTTCGGGAGACGGAGCTCCTCTACACGGCTAGCAGCGTCGATGGCGGTGTAGATGGTCCGTCCAGGGACGGACCAGAACATCTCCCGCCCTTCTCGGTTGCGGAGATCCGGGTGCACCACGCGCCCATCGACGATGCGGTTGCCAAGCTTGGCCTTCCGCTCCTTCTTGAACAGCTGGGGCCAGTACTCGCTGGCCGCCGCGTACCGGGGCAACGCCCTCATCCACACGGGCATCTGTCGGCAACGCTCCGCGATGATGCACTCCATCTCGTATCCGCCGGGGACGAGGAGCAGAGACACCAGCACACCCGCCTCGCTGATGCGAAGTCCGGCGGGAACCGTCGCGTGCGGCGGCGCGAGGATGCCGTAGTACGCAAACATCGCCGCCTCGTAGAAGTTGAGCGTGGGCACCTCCATGGCGGCGCAGTGGAGATTGGAGAGGGAGGGGAGGCGAGACGACGGCGCGATGGAGATGCGATGGCGAAAGGGGTGGATGGAGATCGATTGCAGAGAGGCCGAGGCGATGGCGAAAGCGATGCGCTGTGGCCTCATATGTATACATGGGGACGACGAAGCGACGGTGGGCATTGGTCCCGGTTAATGCCACGAACCGGGACCAAAGCCCCTCCCGCGCGACATGTGGCGGCCCAGCAACGTGCCCCCCACCAAGGTCATTGGTCCCGGGTCGTGCCATTAACCGAGACCAATGACCTGGGTGGGGGGCACACTGCTGGGCCGCCACGTGTCACGCGGGAGGGGCTTTTGTCCCGGTTTGTGGCATTAACCTGGACCAAAAACCCTCCCCTGGCTATATATAAGCGCAACCCTTTGCCCCTTGCCACCAAATTTTGCTAGATTGTGTGTGGGGTGTGGGTGCTAGCTTTTTGTTCTTTGATTGCACACAAGGTGTTCAAGGAAATGTCTGAGCCACACTTTAGTTCGCACAACACGGTATCCTCGGCTGAGGTTAGCAACCTTATCTTGTTTATCTGTAACTGGTACACAAATATTGCATGTGTCCATGTAGGGTGGTCATTTTACTATTCACGATGTTATTGTAATGTTTAATTATTATGACGCAAATCGATGCACATATGCGATGGATGTATGGCGACCGACGCGATTCCGATTTTATTGCAGGCCTACATAAATTTATCGATTTGGCTAAGGCAAACAAAGTGGATAATTTTATGCCTTGTCCCTGCGTCGACTGTCGGAACGTGGCGGAGCACTCTACCCCGAGAATCCTCCAAAGCCATCTGCTTCGGAGAGGTTTCATGCCTGGATATTATTGTTGGGCCATGCACGGAGAAAGAGGGGTTAGGCTGGAAGAAAATGAAGAAGAGGATGATGATGACAGCTATCCTATGTCCCCTGAAGAATACGGTGATACTGCAATGGAAGACAATGAAGAAGAGGGAGGCGGCAATGAAGAAGAACAACGGGCATCGGATAAGCCCGCTGATGGTCTTGGTCGGGTCATTTCTGATGCAAAGCAACAATGTGATACAGAAAGGGAGAAGCTTAAGTTGGAGGCCATGCAAAAGGATCACAAAAAGTTGTTGTACCCAAATTACGAAGATGGCAGCACAAAGCTCGGTACCACACTTGAACCGCTGAAATGGAAGGCAGAGACTGGCTTATCTGACAAGGGATTTGAGAAGTTACTGAAAATAATGAAGCCGAAGCTTCCAAAGGATAACCAGCTTCCCGAGACAACGTTCAAAGCAAAGAAGACTATCTGCCCTCTAGGATTAGATGTGGAGAAGATACATCCATGCATTAATGGCTGCATCTTGTACCACGGTGAGAAGTACGAGAATATGGATAAATGCCCGGTATGCACTGCATGTCGATACAAGATCAGACAAGATGACCCTAGTGATGTTGAGGGCGATGACGAGCCCCGTAGGAAGAGGGTTCCTGCTAAGGTTATGTGGTATGCTCCTATAATACCACGGTTGAAACATTTGTTTAGAAATAAAGAGCATGCCAGGTTGTTGTGATGGCACAAAGAAGAGTGTAAGAAAGACGGGAAACTGAGACACCCCGCCGATGGGTCGTAGTGGAGAAACATTGAGAGAACGTACTCGAACTTTGCAGGTAACGCGAAGAACTTATGGTTTGGTCTAAGTATAGACGACATGAATCCTTTTGGGAGCAGAGCTGTAGTCACATCACATGGCTAGTGACTCTATGTTTCTACAACCTTCCTCCTTGGTTGTGCATGAAGCGGAAGTTCAATATGATGCCAGTGCTCATCCAAGGACCAAAGCAACCCGACAACGACATTGATGTGTACCTAAGGCCATTAGTCGATGAACTTTTGCAGTTGTGGGCAGAACCAGGTGTAAAGGAGTGGGATGAGCACAAAAAGGAGCCATTTGACCTACGAGTGTTGTTGTTCGTAACCATCAATGATTGGCCTGCTCTTAGTAATATTTCAGGACAGTCAAACAAGGGATACAATGCATGCATGCACTATTTAGATAAGACTAAAGGTACATATTTGGATAAATGTAAGAAGGTTGTGTACCTGGGGTGTCGTAAATTTCTTCCGACCAATCATCAAGAAAGAAAGGCAAGCATTTCAACGGTGAGGCAGATTACCGGAAGAAGCCTAAGCTCCCTAAAGGTGCTGATGTATTTGGTATGGTGAAGGACCTAGAAGTAATCTTTGGAAAGGGTCCTGGCGGTCAATCTGTTCCGAAAGACCCCATTACTGGACACACGGCCATGTGCAAAAAGAAATCTATATTTTGGGAGCTTGAGTATTGGAAAGACCTAGAGGTCCGTTCTTCAATCGACGTGATGCACGTGACGAACAATCTTTGCGTGAACCTTCTAGGCTTCCTGGGCATGTATGGGAAGACAAAAGATACACCAGAAGCACAGGAGGACCAGCAACGTATCAAAGACCCATACAACAAGCATACTGCTAAAGGACGTGAATACTTAAGCAGCTACGCTCTTACCAAAGAAGAGAAGGAAATCTTTTTTGAAGTCCTTTACAGTATCAAGGTCCTGGCTAGTTTCTCGTCAAATATAAAGGGAATAATAAATATGGCAGAGAACAAATTTCAAAACCTGAAGTGTCATGATTGCCACGTGAAGCTATTGAGGGGGCTTCTACCGGAAAATGTTCGATTAGCCATTGTGAAGCTATGTGTATTCCTCAATGCAATATCTCAGAAGGTAATCGATCGAGAAAGTCTGGAATGGCTACAGAAGGATGTGGTCCAATGTCTTGTTAGTTTTGAGTTTGTGTTCCCCCCGTCCTTCAATATTATGATGCATCTCTTAGTTCACCTAGTCAAAGATATTTCCATTCTCGGTCCTGTATTTCTGCACAATATGTTCCCCTTCAAGAGGTTTATGGGAGTCTTAAAGAAATATGTCCGTAACCATGCTAGGCCAGAAGGAAGAATCTCCAAGGGCTATGGAATAGAGGAGGTCATTGGGTTCTGTGTAGACTTTCTTCCTAACCTTAAGCTGATTGGTGTTCCTGAATCATGGTATGAGGGGAGACTGAGTGGAAATGGCACGCTAGGAAAGAAAGCAATGATATTTAGGGACGAACATTCTTTGAATCAAGCACACTACATAGTTCTACAAAGTTCTACCTTCGTGGCTCTGTATATCGAGGAACACATGAATGTTGTACGCTCCAAGTTCCCGGGGAAGGATGACTACTGGATTAAATAAAATCACATGGAGACTTTTGGCAGTTGGTTGCAATTACATCTCATGAATGACACCACTATTGGAGATCATATCTACTTGTTGGCCGCGACACCATCTGCGACTGTATTGACTTTCCAAGGGTACGGGATAAATGGGAATACATTTTACACGATTGCCCAAGATAAAAAGAGCACCAACCAAAACAGTGGTGTCCACTTTGAAGCAACATGCAAGAATGGGAAAAAGGACACATAATATGGTTACATAGAGGAGATATGGGAACTTGACTATGGACCTACTTTTAAGGTCCCTTTGTTTCGGTGCAGTTGGGTCAACATGAATGGAGAAGGGGTAAAGGTAGACCAGCTGTATGGAATGACAATAGTGGATCTCAAGAATCTTGGTTACAGAGACGAACCATTCGTCCTAGCCAATGATGTGGCTCAGGTTTTTTATGTGAAGGACATGTCATCTAGACTGAAAAAAGAAAAAAAATAAGGAAACGAATACATCAAATGATGAGCCCAGGCGTCACATAGTTCTTTCAGGGAAAAGAAACATCGCGGGAGTCGAGGACAAGACAGACATGTCAGCAGATTATGATAAGTTTGATGAAATTCCGCCCTTCACCGTGAAAACTGACCCAAGCATCCCGTTAAGAAAAGAAGATGCTCCATGGTTACGGCCTAAGAAGCGATCATAGGCAAGGGATCGACATACGCGACGAAGGATTCATACCATAAACCCGAAACCCTATGTAAATCTATGTAATGTATGGAAACTTTATGTGATGTATGAAAACTTTATATGAGAACCTTGAACATGATAGGTCATTTTGTGAAGCTCCGCCACGGGAGATTTCCCAACCCTTTCCCCAACACTGTTAGAGGAGATGGAGTCTTTCACGGGCTTGCAGGGAAATTTTTCTGAGGCGGAGCTTCCGAAGATGTCGTAGGGCGTGTGCACCAACGACATCTTCGAGAAGCTCCGCCACGGGAGATTTCCCAACCCTTTCCCCAACACTGTTAGAGGAGATGGAGTCTTTCACGGGCTTGCAGGGAAATTTTTCGAGGCAGAGCTTCCGAAGATGCCGTAGGGCGTGTGCACAAACGACATCTCTGAGAAGCTCCGCCACGGGAGATTTCCCAACCCTTTCCCCAACACTTTTAGTGGAGATGGAGTCTTTCACGGGCTTGCGGGGATTTTTTCTAAGGCGGAGCTTCCGAAGATGTTGTAGGACGTGTGCACCAACGACATATTCGAGAAGCTCCGCCACGGGAGATTTCCCAACCCTTTCCCCAACATTATTAGAGGAGATGGAGTCTTTCACGAGCTTGTAGGGAAATTTTTCCGAGGCGGAGCTTCCAAAGATGCAGTAGGGCGTGTGCACCAACGACATCTTTGAGAAGCTCCGCCACGGGAGATTTCCCAACCCTCCATCCATGGGGATGAAACTCTCTCTACCTATGTTGGCATGTTGAGCTGCTTGCCATGGCGTATTGATGCTCCTTTTATAGGCACGACGCCGCTTCTACTTTGTCTTGTTCCTCTGACAGGGCGTCGTGCGCTACATGCTTTATCTCATCGAGCAGTGCGTCCACCCACATGTCCTTATCCCGCCGACAGCTTTAGTCTCGGTTGCACCCACCAGCCGGGACTAAAGGTTACCCACGCGTCCTTATCCCACCGACAACTTTAGTCTCGGTTGCACCCACCAGCCGGGACTAATGGAAATTGGATTTTTCGTGCGTCGAAAAGGAAAACTTCCTCCTGAAACATCGTAAGCCATCCCAAGATGCACATGTGTGCACAAAATGGGCACATTATCACACACTATGCCCTCATTCTAGCCATAACATTGGTGGTTTGACATAAATGCCATGAAACCTCGAACATGATAGGTCATTTTGTGAAGGATTTTTTATGATGTTTGCAATTTTTCAAGTTCAATATTTTTTCTTGCAACTGTGACACATAATATGACACCACGCGAAGGTTTCACATTGTTTGGATCATTTTTGAATTTCTTATGCCCGTTTCAAACTATATTCAAAACGGCGGGCGTGAAGCTTCTTAGCCCGGGGCTGGGCCTCGTTGAACTTGAAGTGGATCTCTGATTAAATAGCATGTTGTGAACCTATAAATGATTTTTTAAAAAATTCACAAGCATTATATCATGTACTTGTAGTTAAAATCTTGGCAACCTCCTATCGATTCGGCAGGAATTTGTCTTTTTCATGAGGGATGGACGGGAAGGTTCTAGATACACCGGTTGGGAAATTGTCCATATAAGGTGCTGTAGTATTTTTGAAAAATGGGTTGGTACCAATGCCAAAGTTTAATTTGGTGGTTGCTCCACAGAACACCCCGATTTCGACACCTCAAAAATGAAAATTGGCTTTTTCGTGCGTCGAAAAGGAAAACTTCCTCCTGCAACATCGTAAGCCATCCCAAGATGCACATCTGTGCACAATATGGGCACATTATCACAAACTATGCCCTGATTCTAGCCATAACATTGGTGGTTTGACCTAAATGCCATGAAACCTCGAACATAATAGGTCATTTTGTGAAGGATTTTTTATGATGTTTGCAATTTTTCAAGTTCAATATTTTTCCTTGCAACTGTGACACATAATATGACACCACGCGACGGTTTCACATTGTTTGGATCATTTTTGAATTTCTTATGCCCGTTTCAAACTATATTCAAAACGGCGGGCATGAAGCTTCTTAGCCCGGGGCTGAGCCTCGCTGAATTTAAAGTGGATCTCTAATTAAATAGCATGTTGTGAACCTATAAATGATTTTTTTAAAATATTTGAAAACAGAAAATGGTTTTTGATTAGTTATTTAAATTGAAGCACTTTTCCTGTTAAAAGTTTTTTAAAATTCCAAATTATGCAATAAATATTTTGTTAATGCAATTTTAATTGAAAATAGTAAAATTGTATAGTTCAAACAAAAATATTTGAAAACAGAAAATGGTTTTTGATTAGTTATTTAAATTGAAGCATTTTTCGTGTTAAAAGTTTTTTGAAATTCCAAATTATGTAATAAATATTTGGAGAATGCGGCGTCGATCACTCTCCGCCCCCGCACGCCGGCGGCCACCGCCGGCCGGTAAGCCTCCCCCGACCGACCCTTTATATTAATTAGGTTTTTAGTTCAGTTTTTAGTTAGGTTTTTAATTAGGTTTTAGTTAGGTTTTTAATTAGGTTTTTAGTTAGGTTTTTAATTAGGTTTTTAGTTTGGTTTTTAATTAGGTTTTTAATTAGGTTTTTAATTAGGTCTGACAGATGGAGCCAGATGAAAAATAATTTTAGTAATTTCAAAAATGTTTATTTATTTAAAAATAATTTTAAAAAGGATTAAAATTTGGAAAAAAATCATAACTAATTCATTCTAAATCAGAAAAATGTGTATAATTTATCAAAATGTTCAGAAAAATGAGCACTACCATTTAAAAATGTAAGCATTCATATTCATACAACTTTTGAACCTTACTTTACATAGAGGAACACCGACACCCTCTAAGTACCATATGTTCGATTGTTTGTCCACCTAGGGCATTCCAAACCGATTTAGAAAATAAGTGCATAGTGTTTTGCATTATTTTCATTATAGTAATTTGCAAATCTTAATTTGCAGATACTATGGATCCAACACAGCAAGATACTATGATTCCAGAACATCAGGAAAACATCCTCCAAGGAATGATCTGTGAAAATGAAGATATCGATATCGATGTCACCAGTGAGTTTCTGAACGATTCCAGTCAGGGAGATGAGTCTCTCAACTGAGGAGACGGCTCCGGTGAGGTAGAACCCGAAGCCTGGGATAGGGGAGAAGCCGATGAGGGAGAAGGCGACAGCTCCGGCGGAACCTTAAATCTCGCAAACACCGGCGAGGTGTATATATGTATTTTTGTAATTAAAATCCTGCTATCCATATATATACATGCATATATTAACACTGTTTCTTCTTTTAGCCCTCCGGATCGAGAACTTCTTCCGTAAGAACGAAACGAGGCCCAACAAAAAAGTTGGATGACACTAGATGTATAGGATCGACGTGGTCGGTGTAGATGGAGAACCGCAAGCTCCCGTCGATGTCTCAAGAAAATTTGTCAAGCAATGCGGAGTTCTTGTGAGGGACTACATCCTAATCACCGTTCAAGAATGGAATCGGCCAAGCGGCAGTGGAGTCCCGTATGTCAGCGACACCGTCAAAGATAAGCTTTTTGACAAGCTCATGATTAATTTCCTCCTGCCGATGCCAGATGTGAATCAAGATGAGGAGGAGAGAGCAAGAATGGAGCTTGTGCAAAGAGTCAAGAAGTTTGCTCTCGTCAAGATGGCCGATGCATTCAAGAACTTGAAGAAGAAACTGTACAATAACTTTGTCAAGGTAGAGAAGACTCCGGATTTCACTCAAGGCGGCTATGCTAAGTTAAGACACCAGTGGGAGAATTTTGTGAAGTACAAGACATAGGAGAAAGCTAAGGAGAGGTCTAGAATAAATACGGAGAACGCTGCTCAGAAAGTACACACTCATAACATGGGGTCTGCTAGCTATGCCGGTTGCATGCCTAAGTGGGATGCACTTGAGGTCAATTACATAGCTGCCGGGATCAGACTAGAGCCCGCAACATGGACACCACGGGCGAGAAACTGGTTTTACGGCCATGGGGGCACGTTGGACAAAGAAGGGAGGGCAATATATAATCAGAAACACAAAGATGATCCCCTATTACCCATCGACGATATTAGAAATGCAGTAGATGATGTTGCAGCGGGACGGTTCGTTCCCGATAGAGAGAACAATGAGCTCACACGCTCCCTTAAAAATTCTGAACACGACGGACGAGCACGAGGCACACCAGGCTCCAAGCCGTGGAAGGTTGCCTTCCCCCCAGAAATGTAGAGATATCCCGATAAAAGCCATCAGAGGAGAAAGGAAAGGGAGGCAGCTGAGAAAGCGACCGCTGCAGACCGGCTGCATAATGTAGAAGAAGCATTAAAGCGGCACCAGGATAAACTCCACAGACTTAGCCAGCAAGGTACTAGCGGCCAATCTCAGCGGCATGTGGTAGAAGCTGCATTCGAGGGTACCGGCGCCCTATCAAATAAGAAAAGCAGCGTCATGGAGCGACGACATCTCCTCCTAAACGCTACCTAGTGGATGATATCATGGAGACCACATCTTGTGAGCTAAAGGTGCAGGTTATGAAATTAAGGGTGACGGTGGCGGTCGGCATGGCGGTACCAATTGTGCCTAACCCAACTTGGCATTGCATACCGGTTCCAAAAGGGTATGTTGTCGTCATGGTGGATGAGGTGAAGGAAGATTTTGAGGAGCTGAAGCTAGACCACCCTACAGGGGAAGATATGGAGCTGACTCAACTAGGAGAAGCCAAAGGGGGGACTATTCTATGGGCAAAGGAGCACATCATGCTTCCAAATTATGTGCCGGCAAGGCCACCCACTCCTCAGAGCAGCAATCCACCTTCGCCGCCACCTCAACATTCTCCAGCGCAACTGTCGCCTTCACCGCCTCACCACTCAGCGCAACCGTCTCCATCGCCGCCTCAGCCGTCTCCACCGCCGCGTCAGTCGTCTCCGTCCCCTGAGCCTCAGAGACAAAAGCAGAAGTATACTAAGAGCGGCAGCACCACCAGCAGCAGCAAGAGCACGTTCCGATCACCGAAACGTAAGCTATCGCCCCTCCCAAAAGTACCTCATCAGAATATGAAGAAGCTACCTTGCGAGAAGACAGATGAAGAAACTGATGCGGCCGCAGCTGCCCATTATGAAAAGTGGAAGATGGACATAGCTAACAAGAAAAAGCCGATAGAGGCATTTTTCCCGGTCACCGCAGAAGATAAAGCCAAAGCAGCCGCGCTTAAGATTCAGCTTCACCAACCCATAGCGCTCACATCAGACTATAATCGCTCTATTACCAAGTCGGCTGAGGCAAAAGAGTGGAGAGTCGGAAAAGAAGTTGCCTAGCTCGGACAATAGAAAAATCAATCGATCGAACCGCTCAAAGTGTATGATACCAATGAGTGCAGAGCCCAGAAGCGGTATGATCCGAACATTGATCCGGAGTTTGTTTGACTGTACGGAGAAAAGGCCCAATTATATGGACTGTCTATTACTGAGTACATGAGCCGTATGTATGAGTTCGAGGGGTACCAAGAAACAGCATACGTGTACCAGTACGAGGCTCCTCTCGTCAAACCCGAGTTAGTCAAAGATCTACCAACAAAAATCCGAAGATTGCATAACTGGTACATCCAAGCCTGTGCTGAATCCAAAAACTGGATCTATGCTGCATATAAACACCACCATTACGGTCATGGAGATGGCTTTCTACTGATCGAATTTTCAGAATTATTTTAGTTTTACCAACAAGACGCCCTCGACAAAACTATCGTCAGTGCCTATTGTTTGTAAGTATTATTAATTTCTGTAATTAAGTCTTTCTAGCTAAGCTCATTCGTTGCTTGTATAATCTTACTCATCACTATACTAATTATATATGCAGAATGAAGATTCTCGAATGCAACAAAGGGCAAATCTATGACCTTGGGTTTGTTGACTGCAATTTCGTTCATGAAGTTACTCTAAAAAAAACCCAAAGAGACAGAGGATAACTTGGTACAAGCGTTGAAGCATTTCAGCGACAGAAGGGAAATACTATTTCTTAACAATGCTGGGTGAGTGTTACTGTCTTGTACATATTCTATTTTCGCTTACTCGATGTTAAGCGTATAAATGACTCGTGTTATATTTTGTTAGTGTCCAACTTGCACTATATTCTGTTAATCATTGCTGTTGACACTAGAGTAGTAAAAGTCCTGAACTCGAAACGCACACCATTAGAAAAGTGGACGGACATGCAGGAATGCCTCCAAAAGGCTTGAAAATGGTTCGCCGCCAAAACTAGGGGTGTTTGGAAGCCAGAGCTTACATTTCAACCATTGACTGTAACTACTACTTGCTAGATCCACGTATCTCTTTGATTCTAGTTTCAATACCACCATTATCATGCTTGATTATTATTTTGATTGAACTCCGTTCTCGTAAAGTGCTCGAGGCAGAAAGCTAGGAATAACTTATGTGGATACTATGTCTGCGAGTTCATTCGCCAGATGACCAAAGAGAAGGGCGCAGACCGAAACATCAAAAAAATTGAAGTACGATAAACAATAATCACAACTTTATTTTATTACCACCAATTGTGTTTAGTTTCATTCATATATATTGATCCCCTTCTTTATATTAGATCGAACGGATGAGGGACGGTATTCTATCACAAGAACGCCTGCAAGAAATTCAAGAGAAAATTGCCAGATTCTTATTAGAACAAGTCATAGATTCGAAAGGAGAATACTATTACCCGCTTCATTTGGAAGGGTGAAGTGTAAAAAAGAAGATCTAAATTAGATCAAATTCGTGTGAGAGTATCGTTTGTAATTATAATATGTTCGACCAAAAAGACGGATGAGACGGTGTATATAATATATTTGTGATCATGATGTGTAATATATATATATATATATCGTGGTTTCATTATTGCTGTATATATATAGTACCATTAAATTGATAAAAAAAATCCTTCCGCGACACAAAAATAGCCCGAAAATCCTGCCGTGGCACAAAACCCTGCCGCGGCACAAAAATAGCCCGAAAATCCTGCCGCGGCACAAAACCCTGCCGCGGCACAGAGACCAACGATCCCGATTCGTGCCAAGAACCGGAACCAATGATCCGCCCCCGCTCGTTTCTCGCGCTCCCACGTGGAGACCCATTGGTGCCGGTTTGTTCCACGAACCGGGACCAATGATCCACCCCCTCGTCGCGCGCCCGCCCATGTGGAGACCCATTGGTCCTGGTTCGTGCGCGAACCGGTGCCAGCATTAGTCCCGAGTGATTGGTCCCGGTTCGGGAACCGGGACCAATGACCCTTATGAACCGGGACTAGAGGCCCTTTTTCCACTACTGTATTGTTCCATTTCCATTACATTAACAACACTTTATCCTTCCATGCCAATTTAGTTGACCGAGTTTATTGTTTAAAAAAATAACTTGTTGCATGATTACCACGTAAAAGTCCTAGTTTTAAAAGTACTGTATGCTAGCATACGTATTTCCTATCAAAATGGGTGTTACAGTATTTGCTAATCATGTACGCATACATGGATATAACAAAAATGAATCGAAACTATGTAGCTTCCATTAGAATACATCCGACTCCTGAGTTAAGTTAACTAACGTTAAATGCTGAAATAAGTTAAGCGATCTATTCAGGAATTTCATATCATATATATCCCCAAAGTGGTTGGCTGAAAAACTCACATTAAGTAAAACAGACTGAAGGACATCCGCCTTGATAGTTCTGCATGTTGTGATCGATGCTGTATAGGCTAACAGACAAATATGTTCATGAAAAAACAACAAAAGAAGGCATGTTCCCTAGTCAATAATCTTCTTAGAACCAAGTACTCCCTCTGTCTAAAAAGATGTTGTAAATTTGTCTAAATTTGGAAGTATCTATATACTAAATATTGTCTAGATCTATTTGAATGTAAACAAATCTTTGACATCCTTTTTAGGATAGAGGGAGCATTTCTTTTCCTATTTCCAGCTACGGAATAGCGTCGTAAATAAATATTTTTCACTCTCTAGACCTTTCCAGTGCAAGGGCCCGCGGGCTCAGTTGTAACTTGGTATAGCATTTTGGAGTCAAGGTTTTTACTCCTTAGCAAGGCTAATCACTTCGATTGCATCCATAAGGAATTCCCCATCGTTTATCTCGTCCTCCCTCTCAGCACGGGTTGCCTCCGCCGTACTAATATTTGGCCATTGATTGATAAATTTTCGGGTAAGTTAAAAGTCCGGAAGCAAAGGTTTCTGGTCAGACATGAGTATTACCCCTCCCGATACTCGATCGTGGAGAAGAGATTGGCATGGATTGTTGAGTAGCTCCAATCCGCGTGTCCCTCTCTAGGGTGACACGAGGGAATCGCTAGATTATGCCACCACCCTTCCTCCCCCACCCTACCTCGCCTCCGTCGGAGGATGCAGTCGGCTAAGTCGTGCTACTGACAATGAAGGCAGGTCCTCTCCTGGCATTTCTTTCCCGTCATGGGAGTCATCCACGAGGGCAGCGGTAGTAGAGCTCGGCGACATGGCTAGCGTGTGTCAGTGGCGCAAGGAGGGTGTATGGATGAGGCGTGAAGGTCAGTATGGTGGAGGGTGATGTGCGGAGGGTGCTCTCGGCCGGTGGCTGTGCTCGACGGCTAGGCATGTATGGGCATGAGCGGACCGTGGATCCAGTGCATGATGGCGGCGCGGGAGACCACATCTCCAGCGAAGTATCCATGGTGGTGGTGTTAGACAACATGGGGGCCTCCTCCATCGATCACATACTAGCTGGTGGTGGTCAACACCCTTCTCCCTCAAAGGTGATGCTAGTGTTGCTCCTTTCCTCTATGCGCACTTGAAGATGCCTTCTAGGCTAAATGGGAAGAATCGGATTTGACAATTGGAGGTTGGGGCAATCCGATGCGCTACCGGTCTTGGCTGGTGCCTAGGGCATGGCTTTTGGGGTACAATGTAAGACATGGTGGATGCATCTTACACTACAACCCTCCCATGCACAATAATTTTTTGGGGCGCCGAAAGCAAAAAATATTTGTAAAAGTTGGTTACCCGGCATATGAGCATCTGCGGCACCATTTTATCGTGGCAGCCACACGTACACCGTGGCAGACTCGATATCAGCAGATCGTGTTGCCATGGTACGAGACTACCAAGATCGGCGCCTACTAATGCTGAATTAGACCGATGTAGGTAGTTAACATTGCGCGGTAGACGGTAATCATCATGCTAACTAGGTTGTTTACATTTACCGAGTTCATTTTTTAATCATAGACCCAATGCTCAATATTTAAATCCGGTGATAGTTAATATCTCATAATCATGTTGCTAAGCCTCCTCGTAAATCTCAACCATTGTGAATGTTTTCTTTTTCGTCTCCCACAATTAAAGCATGACCATGCGCCTCCTCCCATTGTTCTCGTACTTTACATTGAAAGGGAACATATTAACAATTTATTTATGCTCCCTTTGAGAAAATGTGGGTCCAAAAAGCTAGGTGCCTGGACCACACTTGCTAAAATGACCCAGACTTGCCACTATTCTAACGCCCCTGAATCGGGTCTATGCAGCAAAGTTGTCAGAATCGTGATTCTAAATCAGATTGAAAACTCTATGGTAGGATCGTAGACCATAGGATCATAACTTTTAAAATCGTGAAATCGTAGATTCTATTTAGTAGAATCGTAGAATTGATCCACTCAATTTGGGTCATAAAATCGTAGAATCGCATGGTAGAATCACGATTCTGACAACTATGCTATGCAGATCTTAGCATCTCCACCAAAATATGTATAGAAGCGATCCAAATACACCCACAAACACTTTCATGTGGATGATATTTTATTACAAGTAGTTACATCATAATAGTTTAAAATAGAGTTCACAAGATACATGTACATACAACAACGAATCGACGAGTCAAGAATACAAATGATACAAATCATAAAGAAAGCTAAATAGTATCCGAGTACGGATAAGATCCAAATAGGACTAAGAGTCCTGAAGAATAACCAAGCAGTGTCCATAAACCCCTTCCTAGGCCAAGCCGGAAGGGTAACCTTGCTAACATCGTCGATATCATACCTATGAAAGTGAAAGGGTGCCGACAAAGGCCAAAGGAAAATAGAAAGAGATTGGTCATTACTGAGGCCAATACACGGCGAGACTAGAATTCATAGGTCCTCACCTACATAGGTATGGTGGGTTCGGTGGCAGCAAAGCTTCCACTATTTAATTTATAGAGACACACTAGAATTTCGTCTATTAGAGCGAGATAAGAGAGAGCTATATGGTAAGTATAATATAACACCAAACATAACCCATCCGAAGATTCCCCCCTCGAAGACCAATCGAGAAAGTCCACTTGCAGAATACACACGGTGGAAATTTTAATTAAGCAAGTGTTTAGTTGATAAGGCTAATTACTAATCATATTATTAGAGGCAAAACATTAGTGGCGTTGTCTATGATCATGACACCGTACTCCTAAGGCGTCCATAACCGTGGACACACGACTTCTCGAAAAGATTTACCCTGTAGGGGTACACTACTGTACTCAAACGCATATTCAACCATTCAGACAACATATTATGCGTGCCTTCCCAATCTCACAACAAGAACTTTCCGATAACTACCCGCATATCCAGAGGCATCACCTACTGTGTGGAACTAACCAAGAGGTATGATGGTTCCCAAGGAAGGCACATCATTTGCTCCTACTGGTGGATCGGGCCCTGCAGAAGTAACTTGTACTCCGTGGGTGCCGCCACCGTGTACCGCGATTTATGTATGCAAGCCATGACAGTCCACCAAAATATCCAGTCCGAAGACATATCCAACTCACCCATGCCTGAGGACATATTATGTGTATGCACAAAATGGAAAACCAATTTTGTGACCCTCTGGATATACGATTAGCACTGGTAGCTGAGAGGGGATCCCAGAGGCCCCACGTTTGGTTAGCGCGATCAAGTCAGAATTAGTATCATAGAACAAACAGTTTGTAGGACATCTCAACAGTTCCAAAAGGTGGTCCCTGCCGGAGCCTTATCATTAGGTGAAACCATAACCATAACAAACATCACCAATTTAATTGTCATGGCATCAGCCATGTCCAGATATCACGGTTCACCTGTATGAGAGCAGTACTAAGCATGCCACTCGCAAGGGCAAATCTAGCTAATCAAACAAGGTAATAGGGTAACCAAGTCTATATAGTAGAGTAGGTAAATAAAGGGAATGGTACTATAGTATCAATAATAAGGATAACAATAAATCAAAGGAAGAAAGTAAAGACTACAAATGCAAAATAGGTAGAAGGAGCTTATCGCAACTCGCATCCACTCATCATCCTATCCGGTGAAGAAGCAAATCAGTAGAAAGAACACCCGATACAATATTTAATACTACGGCAAAAGATTACGCATGTTTATGATATGATGCATGACATGGCAATATGCGGTCTAACTTGGCAATATTGAGTGGAATGAAAGTCCTGACAAATAAATATTATGGTTCGAGTTGTTTATTTACCCCGCAATTTAAATCTTGAAAATAACAATGCAAAACATGGCATCGATGAGCTACACAAATTTAAATAGAGTCCAGAATATGTCAAAGATATCCTGCATAAACACTCCATAATTAATTATTAGGTGAATCGGCATAATACCCCAAATAAAAAAATATATGCAAGCATGAGCAATTTAATATGCAACACGTGGTATGTCATTTTATAAAATTGGGGTCTTGGATAGGGGTCACACATTGGCCACGAAGACCTTTGATTCGAATGCATCTCCGGGATCGGCAGGATCGGTCTTTGGACTGCAAGATCAGGGTATTCGGACCCGTGTGGCAATACTTGT
Organism: Avena eriantha; assembly: GCA_910589775.1. Lineage (NCBI taxonomy): Eukaryota > Viridiplantae > Streptophyta > Magnoliopsida > Poales > Poaceae > Avena > Avena eriantha. The sequence continues at coordinate 296,786,076 of OU342744.1, read as the reverse complement.
CGGCATACTTGCGGTTACCGCTTCAATTGTTGGGGTCGAACTCGTTTTCGGTGCCAGTAGATCGTGGGGTACTTCTTTGGCAACACGAAGTAAACATCGGGGTCATTTCTATGAAGATCTGGGCAGCAACACATATGTCTAGACGAGATGAACAAATGATCCTTGTACGGACCACACGGTCACCAAGGAACCACACCCCCATGTCGATCTTGACGAGCTTCGGGACAACATCGGAAAGTAGTAGTCCACAACGTCAACACACTGAGAAACCCGAGTGCTTGGGAGGAATGGCCACATCTACAGGAGATAGTAGATGGCCGGCACGTAGGCAACAAGCGACACTTGGAGAGCTGGCCGGCAGAGGTCATAGACTATGGAGGTGTTGCACGGCCAGAGCGGGAGACGAGAGGGAGGAGGCGATGGTGAGAGGCGCTCATAGGGAGAGGATCGATCGGGGAGGGGAGGATGGGAGCGGGGACAGGGAGAGGTAGGTGGCGACGGGGTTCGGGATGCGTGCGAGTTGTGCGCGTGTGATGGGTGTGTGGCGATGTGGCGTGTATGCTTAGGAGTTTCTTGCATCTGCACATGTCCTGTGTTGCGTGTGTTGGTGTCGCGGGGTGGGTCGCGTGTGTGCGTGCCAGCGTGTGTTTGTGTGTGAGGTGTGGCGTGAGTGTGGCGGCGGCATGGTGTGCGCGGGAGGGATGGCTGGGTGTGTTTAGGGTTAGGTCTAGGGTTTAGTCAGGGGTTGTAGGTGGGTACCGGTTGGGCCTGGCAGGTGGCTACCTCCCCCTAAAACATGTTTTTATTTTTTATTTTTTAAGGCTTTTATAAATAGTTTTTAGACAAATAAAAGATCTGGAAAAGACCGAGGTTTTAATTTGTAATTAAAAGAGGTGCCTAATTAGAAAACAAAATAGGCTTTTGGAAAAATATTTAGGCAAAATTTGTATGATGTCATGATGATGCACAAAATAAAAATAACAGGCAATTTTTATTATGAAATATTTTTTGGGCATTACAACTATCCACTGCCCACTCTCGATATAATAGAGGAACCCTAGCCACTAATCTCATTCTCAGCCCCCACCTCACTTTGCATCTTGCATATCTCCATAGACAGAACATATATAGAACAAAAGCTTACTCCACGCACAACATCTTAGTCGGGAAGGATCTCGGGCGCCCTAGTCGCGCATGATCTTGCGGCCCTGCCATGTTGGATCTTGTGCGGTCGTTGGCTCTCCGTATCTCGCGCGCCCTAGACACGCATGATCTTACGTGACCCTACCATGCGGGATCTTGCGCGGTAGTTGGCTCTGCAAATCTTGTGTGGCCCCATCGTTCTCCTCCATTGGCTTGTCCGATCCGCAGGTTTGCTCCCATCTTATGTGCACATCTTGGGCAGGCTTGTTGTTTTAGATCTGCTGCTTTGTTCTTTCTCCTATTAATCATCTCCCTTATTTGTATTTATGTTCCAAGTAAGTTATCAATATATGGCATTTGCTCAATGATGTTGGTGTGCATAGATACTTCAGCGCTGACATGATGTTGATGTCGAACGGAATAAAGAGGCGCTCAAGAACTCTATCATTAGATAGGACATTTTTTTCTAATTAGATGTAATTTTAATTTTTAGAGGTAGATCCACTGAATAGAGAGGGGCTCAACACCATCTATGGTGTCAGCAACTGCTACCTATAATGTAATAAACAAAGAGTTGCTCAAATCTAGTATAATATGATGTAATGAATATTTTCTATATCAATAAACAGAAAATTTTGAATTGCAATAGAAGTAACAACATCAATTAATTATTGTTAACATAATTAGCTTTATGTGACGCTGGTAAGGTGTAACATGGAACACAATGTGTGGCACGACACTAATGATTTTCTGTCTTCAGTAATGTACTAAGGTGCATCCTCTATGATGTTGTGGAAGCGCTAATTCGGCATATGGCAATGTGTCGAGCGAAAAAAGAGTCGTCTATGCACTTTTCTCGACGCAATTATCATTGGTGGATTTTTTTGTCGTGCCAGCGCGGCGATTAGGCATGCGCCTTGGCGTCTATAAGCGATAGGGCCCAGCCTCCGTGTTGTACTATTAGTCGACGACTTCCCAAGTTGATTAGGATCCTTCCTTCTTCTCGCGGACTCCTTTATGCACAACAAGGGCAGGTATGTTGATCTAGATTGCCTTGGAGTTGAGGTTGTGCTACGGTGGTGTTTTTCGTGGTGCATCCTAAAACCATTTTCTCCATATCTTCTCCGCTTGTGGTAGGTCGTTTGGCGAGGAGAATCATTAATTGGGTTGTTATAGAGGGTGTATGGTGAGCCACTTGGCAATGTTCCGTGTTAGATGCATGGAGTTATAGCCTTATGACGTTGTATCGGCCATTGTCCACTTCTTCTATGTGATTGATGCGTCTTCCAGGAAATATCCTTGAAAAAACTCCTCAGTAATTCTTGCCACACACTATCATATCCGCATTTAGTATCCTGCTTACAAGATAGACCTTTTCAATTTCAAGGTGTTATACTCTTTCCCAACCCTAGTTCTTTAGTCTATGAATGATGCTATGTTTTTTCATGTGATATTTTCCTTTATGGTCTACACTTTCCAGAAGAATCTGTAATGACGAAAGTATAATATCTCATTTACCCCTTAGGTATCTCAAATAAGGTAAACAATAACATTAAGAGACTCGTGATAACAACATTGACGAGGAAAATAAACGTGCTTCATAGGATAAAAGCTCGCTTTTCTAAATTCTTAGTAATAGTAGGGTATAATAAGATATTCTCTATTTAATCTAGACACTCATTTCCCCATATTTTTAGCATGTAACTTGTGAACGACTACCTGACTAAACTAGAAAATTTAAACCACATTAATCCAATAAAAATACAACAAACTAATTTTTATCTCAATAGAACTTCAATAAGACCACACACAATTAATACATTTGTGAGAAATGATGGACACATTTTTCCCTCAGTTTTTCTCCATTTGAACTCAACACTTGATTGATGGATATTCGTACTCATGAACCTTGCATGTAAGAATGTTATTAAAGAAGAGATAAGCACCGTTCTGATTGAGGAGACCTAAGCATGCATATTTGAAAGATGTTGGTAGCAGTTGCACCACACAATGAGCATATATAGTGAATCATAGCTCACCTTGTAAAACAAAAGCAGTAGCCTTAGATCTTGATATTGTTTCTCATGTTTATCTCCTTGGATAAATAACATTTACTATGTTGTCGCAAGAGAAATCCATGAACATTTTAGCCTATTCTTTTGTCTTGGTGCATTTTTTGGCCCTAGCAGAAGTCTTGTCACTCCAGGTGATCTCCTCCCTCACAAAATGCAGGCTAGACAGCCAGCTCGTCTTCTCCCTCTCAAGCCGAGCAGCAAAGTCACCAACTTATGTCATGATAGTTTTCTCGTAAGGACCGAGGAGCATTAGCATATCATGGTCGTGTATACTTCCGCATCTCAACTTTTGAGAATACAACATACCATTAACAAAATCACCAATTGGTGTCGGTTGAAACATCCTGAGATATTAACAAACAACAATAATCCCCTAGCAAGCCCTAAGACATGTATTCAGGAAGTACTAAGTACTAACCTAATCAATGCCTCCAGTTCTTCAAAAAAAGTGCATTCCTTCTTTGCATCTTCTTATAGCATTCTAAATGTTTGTCATAGCACCACAAGTCAGAGGAATTGGCAAGCAGGAAAAATGTAGAAACGGGAAGTTGTAAGAACCAAAAGAAGATTTTTGTGTATCTTAATACACTTGGAACATAATACATTCGGGGGGAAATTAGTCAATGGATCTTTAGTTTGTATGGTTGGCAGATTGATGAATTACTTGTTCATCATTTTAATCGATGAAAGTGGAAACGGTGTTTCAAAAAATGAGTATGCTTGAATTGTGACAAATTTTACCTACTGAGTTGATCTTTGGTCATGACTAAAAAACAATGTTCTTTGTTTCCACGGGAAGGAACTTTCAAACTTTACGTAATTGCTAGCCAATGTTGGCCAATTCATTGCAAGAACACACATCAAGTATATTTTGGCTGGCTAAATTTCTTATAGAGCAACCTTGGTGGCAAACCAAACACACACATATTGTACCAATAGAACTCTTTCTTAAGTATTGCATTAGTTATAATGAACATGAATATTGCATGAACATACCTAGATTATAGAGTTTGTCGCCTTAGGTTTATGTTTTGATTGTGGCTCGAATAAAGAAATCTTGTGAAAATAATGCGCATTTGGCTTGTCAAACATCAAGTTTGGAGTGTAACTATTTTTTGCATTATATCATAATATTTACAACATCACAACTATAGACTAACATGTTTTCAGTTTCGACATAATAATATCCTTTCGTTTCAAGAGATTAGCATATGGACAGAGATTCATGTACATACAAAGTTGGGAAAACCCTGAAGCTGGACATACACATACGAAGGTTGAAATTTAAGATGAACTATACTCCTCTTTGCAACCCTAGAACGCGGCGGTTAGACTGAACATTTGAATATTAAACGACAAACATCAACTTAGTGTGTATGCGTACGAAGAGCTCCCAAGTCGGAAAGAAAGTTTCTCTTCAGCGTTGATCACGTATAGTAAACCTTACTTCGCGCACCCTGAGGTGCGATTGTTAGGCAGAATGTCTGACCACGCGCTAGACCACGGGGGATTGGCTAGTGGCTAAAACTTTGACGATTTAACGGAAAATATTATTATAGTAGATACCCATAGAGCTCCTAGACGGTTGTGGTCTAAAGTAAACTCACGTGTGTGGCGGTGAGTTATAAGGTAAAAACAGAATGAGGATAGTAAATGAAAGAAGCATTTGAAGATGCGTCATCGATAATTTCTCGGTAGAATAGAGAGCACGCACAAAAAGTTTAATACAACACCGTTTTCTGTCACAGTGTCCGTAGCCTTGTAGCCACCAGCGATATCAGCGTTGCAGCGTTACAAAGCACCACCCTAGAGGCGGATCAGGCACGCTTCTAAATACTATCATAACACGTAGACTCGTTCTAGAGGCAACTTTAAGCGATGACGATAAGACTGCGAGGCAGAACCTATACATCGGCTACCGTGAAACCTAGAGATAACATAGTAAATATTATATATATACTACATGTTTCATGGTACAGATCTTAATCTAGAACGTAGGAAGTTCAAATAAACACGCATGAATATATTACATATGCATGAAGGTATTAGAGGGACATCGATAAGTAAGAACAAAGTAAACTATCTACGTGGCTAAACTAATTAGTACTATTCCAACATGTAGATAGGAAAGTCTAACTCTCTCGCTCCCATCGGCTCCTCGGCGTTGGACGTAGCTCTAGACATAACGATGATGGTTGCTCGTGGGCTCCTCAACGCTGGCCACAGCTCTAGTCCGACAGCTGGTCTGTAGGATCCACGGACCTTAGCAGGTAAATATAGCGGACCATGGGGAAGAAGCGATCATAGTTGGTGAAGACGTTGGTCTTGATGAAGACGACCATCTCGCAGCCGCAATAATAGCAGCTGCCGTATAGTAAACGCGCGTCTGGAGGGTTGACGAAGTGCACGTTCATGGCGTTGTGCGCCAGCAATAGAACGGGATACATCGGATGCGCATCTGATTGGAGAAAGTTGTAGCACGTATTGAGGAATGCGCGAGCCGCTTCCAAGGGACTCCTCCCCGAGATATCCTAGATGCAGAGTTCATCGACTACGTCGGGGCATAGATCCTCCTCCGCAGCAGATGGGATGACAAACCTTGCCATGGGAGTTAGGAGGAAGAGTATCTTTCTGCTCAGAGGGCACGACCTATGTAGCGCGATGGATGTCTTGTAGACGGGCTGGAAATTTTATAAAGGAATGACTTAAGAAGACTATACCGAGCATGAATTGTATATAAAGATAGTAAAGGCCACGTGTCATATATTCTCTAACGTGTCCATTCGTCTTCAGACTTTTTTGATTCTATTCGAACCTTTTAAATTTTCAATTTGAATTTTCTCATTCTTTCGCATTTTCATGCAACATGATTCACTTTGGCTTTTATTTTACCTTTTTTATCGTAGTGATTTAATACTCTCGTTTATACCTTTGTATATCCTTGTCACCGACACAAGGGTCTCTCATTTTAGTCACGTTTGCTATCTATGCACATTTTTTGACACGAAACTCGGGACGTAAGATTCACCGTAAGTGTTTATTACATCCCTTATCATTTCCTTTTTTTTGCATTTTTTTAGTTTTATCATGCGACGTGTTCTTCTCTCGCGTTCGTTGCCTCTCGTTTTCTAGAGCAGACTCTTGAACTGACTCTCATACACATCATCGCTTCCGAACGTTTTCGATTCTAACTACCACGGATCATCGTGTCCGGACGTAATAGCATTCAACGGGTATGCTGGACGTGGTGGGTTCGACGCAATCGGACCGAAATAATCGTTTTTGGATGTTTTCGCTATCAATGTTTATCGATTTCAACAATTTGAGATATAAACGGTTTTGGTTTTACGAAACGTAAGACGAAGGAAGAAGAGTGTCGCTATCCGTTCCCGCCACACCGTAAACGGTCTTGCTGGCCACGGAGGAGCCAGCCCAACCCTATGACCGTACCAAGGTATGGGAAGCTAGGGTCATCTCGTGCTATAGCAGGCGAGGAGACATGGCGTAACACGGATATTTTTTGGTGGTGGGAGGGTTAGAAGATAGAGAGGAAGAGGACACACCGCGACGTGATTCCTCTTGCTCTCACGATCATCACAGTGGCAACTCCGGGTGTGATCACCAGAGCGACGCATGCAGACGATCGCGTAGATGAAAGGAGGCATGGAGGAGGTGGCTATAGAAACAATTTGCGTCATGCTTCATCTCGTTCTCGTGAGCAGCCGCATCGCCACTCCAGGTATGGTCACCGGAGCGGCGCATGCCGCTGATCACGAAGACGAACCTAAGAAGCGCGGAGGTGGAGAGAGAGGAGAGAAGCTAGCTAATGAATGGCATCGGGGAAGGTGTTATATACTCGACAGACGAACACACGAGGTAGGATCATGCAGCCACCTGGACCGACGTTCGTTAGAGAAGGCACACGATAGGATCACATCGCCACCTCGACCGACGTTCGCGAGAACTCGTGGACGTCTACATTCATAGGGTGGAAGGAACGGACCCCACAGTATGACCAAGACGCCCCCCACGACTACGATCTATGGTGCAAGCTCGACTGTGAAAGCGACACACTGTATGATCTCGCCGAGAGAACCCGCGGACGTATAAGGTCTACGCCGCCACCTGAGCTCTAAGACCGCGAGACATATCCTCTACGGTCTACTCTAACAGCAGGCATGGGTTTACGGAGCCATGAAGGCCCATGGGAGGGCTCTACATCCGCGAAAGACCCGGAGAAACTGCGTCCGGCACAGAATAACGGTGCCATGTCAGCTATCAAAGGGCCCATGACAGCGACAAACCATGCCTGGCATGGGCTCACACCACCATGTTGGCTCTCGGCAGGTCCCGCAAACCGGCAGGTGCGGAGCATTGTCACGCAGGAAATGCCTCTCACCGCGCACGTTATAACCTGTATATGCTGACGGTGGACCCATGTAGCGCCTGCGTCCCACCTTCCAGCGACGCGGGGTACGACATCGCGTAGTACCCCCGTCCGCGGTATGGAATCTTTCTTCTAGGCCCATAGCGGGACCCGCCTCATGGGATAGTAGACCTCCATTGCGATGTCCCTCCGTTTCCTCCTCGACATCCATCCCATGACCGAAAAGACTTGGACTACATGGGTAACAGTTTGAGCCAAAACAATCTAGCGCTATTATTTACTCCTAATTAGTCGTTGGTCAAAGCCTCAATCTGGACATACAAAGTATACCAAATGTATTGCTTAATTCATATTAGATTTTGATCACTATTTTTTTGTTAATGTCGACCTTCACCTCTTAGGAAATCAGACGAATTGAGGTTTAGGCATGTGGAGAAAACTTGAGCACTATCTAGGTCATTGAATTGTGTTCTTGAGAAGAAAAATAAGGAATCCCCAAAAGCACCTCTGAAAGGGCTTTGACCAACGACTAATCGGGAGTAAATAATAGCACTAGATTGTTTAGTCTCAAACTACTATCCACGTCGTCCTGATTCTTTTCGGCCATGGGATGGACGCCGAAAAGGACACTTGCGCAATTATAGTGGAGTCCTGCTATCCCGTGAGGCGACCCCCACTGCGGGCTAGGTCGGAAGATTCCAGACCGAGTACGGGTGTACCGCACATGGACGTACCTGGTCCGTGCACAAGAAATAGGCCCACCGTCAGCGTATGCGGGCTGAAATGCGTGCAGTGAGAGGCGTACCCTGCGCGACAACGCTCCGCACCCTCCAGGTTGCGGGGCCCACCGAGAGCCGACGTGGCGTCGTGAGGGCATGCTGCCCGTGGGCTCTCGCGGTCGTGGGCCCCACCGTGACCTGACGTGGTGTCGCAGAATGCTAGAACGCCACGGTTTCACGCGAACGTGGGGCCTGACCAGAGACGACGTGGTGACATGAGCCCATGTCAGATGCGGTTCCTCGCGGTCGTGGGGCCTGGACAAGCCGACGTGCCATAGTAGAGTCTAGCCGGGATCGGTCTTTCGCGTAGTTGGGGCTCGCATGGAGACGACGTGGCACAGTAACCCCATGTCGTACGCGGTTCCTCATGGGCATGGGGCCATCTACATAGGACATGGAGGTGGGACTCGGTTGAACCCATGCTAGCCGGTAGCATAGACTGTACACAACACGGGTTCTGAGGGGCATATATTGGAGATGTCAGCCTAGCCTGTAGATACATCGTTATCCTTTCCTACTCTCTCTTCTTCCACTCTGTTCAGAAAAATCCCCCTTCCTTAGTCGATCCCCATCAATCACTGGAAGCATCGGCAGACGGAGGATGTACATGCGGCGGTGACTATCTGTGCCGTCGGTGCAACGTAGGGGTCTTGAGTTTGATGTCATCCAAACAGGTATGTCTGAATAGCCGGCTCATCCCTCTTACTTTCTTTAGCTACCACCTCCTGACTAGATGATGCCTCTTATTTTTGCAGATTGACCACATCAGGCGAGCGGCGGTAAGACATGCTTGTGTGGCAGAGAAAGACGGGGATCTAGCCTCGCGCAAGAACCTCCTCTTGCATGTAAGAGTCTTTGTGCGATACCTCTCGGAAGCGGAAGCTTCTTAATCCGGTCGCATCGGCGCAGATCCCATCTTCGTCTTGATGTCGCCGTCCGTAAGCTCTTTTAGGTTCATACTTCCATCCTATGCTTCCGGTTTCTAATTTTATGTCTCAACTCCTATCATTGCCTCTCTCTCACATGTGTAGGAAACGATGTTGAAGCGAGATGCATGAGGATGAGATCCTGCTTCCGTGAACGGTGACTAGCACGACATCATGGACGACACATGTATGTACTTCCATCTCACTATACCTATTTATTTCGTTCACTAATGTTTTAGCGTTTTTGTAGATTTCCCACGGTTGGTGAGGAAGGCAACCTCCTCAACGCTCAACCTCCAGAATGGCGGTGAGAGGAAAAAGCAGAGCCTACATCGGAAGAGCTTCGGCCGAGTAGAGCATCCTCTGCTCTTTGTCTCTGCCGCCTCACGCTCTTTGTGTATGCGAGCAGTGACACGATAGAAGGGACCTTCAGGTCATGGAGTCCTCTCCTCTCATTCAGTGAGCAGGATCTACATCAGAGGAGGAGTGCAACACCTCCAAGCCGAGAATTAGCGATCTCTGTCCAGGTGAGGACTCTTCTCTATCACAATAGGGTAGTCGGGTTTTTGGCAATTTTACATCTCTCTATTATTGTTGTAGAGTTGGCCATGGCGACTACGATTTGGTGATGCGTTCTGCTGCTTTCTGAGATGGCTACTTCCGTGTCTCCCGATGGTTTTCTATGTCTGGATTTCGTCCTAGACTCTCTCCGTTTAGTCATGAGAATGACCTCTACTATGCTGTGCACGCCAAGCCGCTAAGTGATCCGCATGTGCGTATGCATATGAACACTTGTGAAATATACTTGTACACTTATTCGGTTCTAAGTGATGTGATTGATGAACACTTGTGAACATTCGTGCTTGTTGGTGTATTATATGTGAACTGGACATTTGTACTGCTGTGTGCAGTTTTTCTGTAAATTTCTATTAATTTTTGTGTGTTTCCTGTAATATACCTGTTATATAGCTGTATTTGTACCAGATTCTGAAAATTTCGAAATTCTGAAAAAAAAGATTCTATGGAGCATATGGCTATATGCGCATATAGCTATATGCGCCACAAAATCTGGGACAGAATTCTGTGGCGCATATGGCCATATGCGCCACAGACCACAGAAATATAATTTTATGGCGACAATTTAGTGGCGACCACTAGATGCATCACAGAAATCGTTTTTGGTGCGCCACTTATAACTTTTTTCCTAGTAGTGTGCCTCAAATTTTCGGAATATCCTTTTCCATCTATGAATGTTATCTCCATACTTCTTTAGCCAGGCACGCTTCCCATCAGCATCTATTTAGCTTCTTTTTCAGTCTTCTTGTCAGAGTTCATCCCTCTTTGGATGAAGAGGTCACCGAGTGGCAGCCAACAGGCAGTAAGACCTCTACTTGCAAGGTAAGCATTCAATAGCTTCTGTCTATTTAGACATGATAGATGGTGTAGTGGCATCTAATAATTTTGGTGTCTCTTCTGTGTAGATTAGAAGAATATGAGTAAGATATTAGCAGAATTCTTGCCTTTTTCATTTAAGATGAGTGTAGTAGTCCATAAATTTGTATACGTATCTTTAGGATACGTTGATAGATTTATAGATTCCTCCAGTTATCCTAGGATAGTTGAACATCATTAGCGCACATACATTAGCCGGTAGGAAGTTAAACAAGTATGTTTTGTTTGCCAATCATTGCTTGCTTCTTCTTTTTGTTTTCGACTGCTAATCGGTGCCCTTTTCACGCGCGGAGTGGTGACAAGATACGTCAATTGGTATAGCGGCATCCCGGCCTTGCCCTGTCATAGTTGGCGATGTAGACCTCAAATAGGAGCAGTCTTCTCTTGTAGACGTTTCAGTTAGAGGATGCATAAAAAGAATTACGTAAACAGCTTGTAACTTTTCTATACGTATATGAAAGTGGCCTGAGTTTTGTGCCATATGTATCGTCAAAGTTGTATGTTCTCTTACGATAAAATGTCAAAGTTTATGCAGTATGTACATGATTGACTTTACGTCTAACATTTTGTCTTACTTTCTCTTTTGAACTACGCAACGCACACACCTCTCTGATGATCCCTATCGACGCATTCCCTAACTCTTTGTTGAACATTATGCCTAATACTCTGAGCATGTTGTTAAACGTTATGCTAAACGGATGTGTTCCTGTTTGCATCCTCTATCGAAAAACTATCGATGTGATCTTCTTGCCCGGTCGTGATACAACTTTGCAGTTTATCAAACGATTTGGCCATCAACTAATATCTCATCAAATAAATTGCCTTCGAACAGACTCCGGGCGCGCAGAGAGAGAGAGATCTTACGATAGGAGTGTAGGAGTATTGCATGTTTGCTTAAAAGGATGAAAATAGTTGTGAGTGCTAGTCAGTGAAAACGTTTGCGCTTCTAGGTGTGGTTATACTACTTTAGTGTCTGCTCGCGTGTACGTGCCATTACACATGTAGGCGAGTTTTAGAAATCCCGAGTTCATGAATAGCGCATGGATTAGGTCGTTTCCTTCACACGCGAATGCACTGTGACTGTTTTGCACGTTCACGTTTATAGCTACATGTTATATAACTTGGAGTGCTTACTTTTTTGTATGAGAGGTTTCATGGAACTGTGTCAGAGACGGTTCTGTTCACGTTCGCGACTACGACGTTAATAAGAAAATTGTCTAACTCGCCAGAATATTATAGCCGTTACTTTTCTGCTAACTCACACTACTCTCGTATCATTAGGTCTACAACAAGTTTTCTCATCAAACATTTTCCTATTAGCCGCACCACAGGGGGCACAGAGAGTGTGAACGACTTAACGATGCAAGAGAATTTTCAAGGTGCTTTCTGGCCCCACGACATCGTCGAACGATTTAGTTATCAATGAATTCTTTCATCAAACGTTCTGTATGATGACCGTGCCCGGGGGGGCAGAGAGAAGTCTAGTAAATATAACTTGGTCTGCAAATAATGAACTCGCATCCAACCTCAAGTATTTAAATTTGATGGAATATAAAGATAAGTAAAGTAGATGGTGTCACCATGAATTTGCAAACCAAAAACCTCTACCTCTACAGCCTTACCAATAGTGCCTAGCATAGTTTTTTCTAAATGTAAAGCTGACGCCTTGTAAGAGAACTTATCCAAAAGACCAAATTAATTTTTTGTCTGTACAATCTACCTAACATAAAATTCATAGCAAAAAATAAAGAGGAATCATAAACGACATGCATTAATAGAAATCAACTTTACATGCATATGCACTCTTGCACACACCGATGCTTCTTCTGACACAGATAAAAGCTAATATGGCCTGCATCTCTCAAATAAGAACGGGTATATCCTAAAATTGGCATCACCATTCACCTGTAGCAAACCAATCATGAGATCAATTACTAAGATAGAATGATGGCTACTGATGTTTCAAACAGGATTAAGGGGACTTCTCATTGGTGTTGTAATATACTTGAATGTAAGTGGGCGGGAGAGCTGAGCAATAAAACTCAAGTGCTATTGGCACCTCTGGTGATCATGAGTGGATCCTCAATCGCATGTGCCATTATGGAGATCTTGGACAATATTAAACAACGAGCTCGTGCCAGAACACCTCCTCGAGCTACTGCCATCCTGAATATATGAATTAGAAGGTTGCATGGATGCACTTTTCAATACATGAATGCGCGACTCGATAATCAGATTCTTAGATTAGGGCCTGCTGTACATCAATAAATTAGATGTGCATAGCTATCAATATTTTACCTCGATAGACAGAAGGTGTTTGCTTTTTCTATGACACTACAAATTGCTTTATTCATTGTTTTGGAAGTTCAATTCTACATCTACACATAGCCTAGCATTGAGACACGAAATTAAATTGAATAGAAGAAGAAAATCTACATCAAAAGCATACATTTTTAGTAACCAATAGTCCGCAAGGCTGCAATATCCTACCTAAATGTAAAATTTAGGAACCTCGGGTGTAACTAAAAGACTATAAATTTACAATGTCCATGAATTTTGATAATTCATCTTTATACATGGAGAAAGGAGCTATGATCTCCATTTAAAACTAGACCTTAGGAACAATTCAAATAATGTATACCTCCCCAGAGAAAATAATACCACTCGTCTTCCAGTAAGCACAAGATCCATGCATAGTACACTACTACATGACAAAATTCACCTAGAGATAAGTATTTAAGTAACAATTAAAATAGAGGAAAAGAGCAACACAAAATATCTGAACCTTAGCACCTGTGAGACATTCCATCAAACATCTGCAAGGTGGTATACGGATGGTATTTCACCTTTGTCATCCTAATTTATCCCCGTGCTTGAGACAATGCCATCATACTACAAAACTGAAGTCACATGAGAATCAGCTGGGGAGAAATAAAGTAGCAGGTGCAGGGCTAGCCAATCACCACTAAACTACTCCTGTGGCTAATTTAGGGATGGAGGAGAGATGATCGAGGACTCACTGTGGATGGCAAACCCCTCCCTCGCCTATTTCGCCGCCTGGAGAAGAACTTCAACATGATAGAGTGAGCAGGCCGCTAGAGAAGAAGAGGGAGCCATGGACTATATCTCTGTACGATCCGACAAATCCCCCATCAATGCGAACAACAAATCACCTTCCAAGAGGAAACGGGGTGACACTGGAACATCCGACTATCCATCACAGAGGACAATATGATTCGGCCACAGAGCACGCAGAGCTACCCATGCGCATCACTGTAAACAACTCAAACTGTCAACCGGGTCAAAGCACCAGAGATACCAAGGGACACGCTCTCCCACCCACACGAACCAACATAAGAAAAACCACCCCATCTAAAATACATCATGAATGACAAACCGGGCTCACAAACAAAGGGCCACCCGTTAGGTGAAAAAAACCCAGGCCACACACCCACTCGATGCTGGAATAACACACGCGCAACCCCATCCACTATCCACGCGAAGCAGCATGGAAGCAACGCCTCTGCAGGCCCACATGCAGAGACACGAAACCGCAACACGCACGTCAGATGCCTGAAATGCCTCCGTGCCTACCAAGATTAAGCTATAGATATATGATCTCAATACTGCTCTCCACACTACAACATATGTCCCAATATAACCCAACCTATACGGAATACTCGACACAAACACAACAAAAAGCAAAGTAAATCAACGAGAGTATATCCGGCTGCTCTACAAATATTGTACTACCTCTGATCCTAAATAAACCAGGACACTTATTTAGGATCGGAGGGAGTACAAGAATACACCCACATTAACCTTTGTCGACATAATTTCAGTAAGATCATACACAGTTAATACATTTGTGACAAGTGATGGCCACACATGAATTAATTCCCCTCCGTTTTCCTCCTCCTCCTCCTCCACTCCATTCTTCTTCTTTGCTCACCCAGTTTAGTTACATGTGCAATTGTGCACAACATTTACACTTGTAGTACATGGACCGATGTCTGATGGATCTGCATATTCATGGAGCTTTCACGTATGTACGTGATAAAGAAGATAATAGCACCGTAGTGCGCTTTGATGGTTCCTCGTCGTCGTTTCCATGGTATCTCGCTGGCTTTCTCACGCTTAGTATCCTTGGAATTGAGGCGGCAGCGGTGACGCGTACTTCTGCGCTGTGATTGGCGGCAGTATGATGTTGTCTTGTGGGGCTGGTGGAGGCAGTGATGGCGCTGGTGGCGGAGGCGACGGGACGACAGGCGGTGGCTGGGAGGATACATGAGGAGGTGGGGAGTGCACCGGCGGAGGCGGCGACCTCACTGGAACTGGCGGTGGTGGGTATGGTATTGGAGGAGGAGAAGAGCTGACTGGCAGAGGAGGGGACTTCACCAGTGGTGGTGGAGAGCTTAATGGTGCGGGCGGTGGAGGGGATTTCATAGGTGGAGGTGGAGAACTCACTAGCGCCGATGGTGGAGGGGATTTTACTAGTGGAGGCGGCGAGCTCACTAGAGCCGGTGGTGGCGGGGATTTTACTTGTGCGGGTGGAGAGCTCACCGGTACTGGTGGTGGCGGGGATTTTACAGGTGGAGGTGGCGAGCTCACTGGTACCGGTGGTGGCGGAGATTTCTGAGGAGGAGGAGAGCGCACTAGAGCCGGTGGTGGAGGGGATTTGACTGGTGGCGGAGGAGAGCTCACCGGCGCCGGTGGTGGTGGGGATTTGGCTGGTGGGGGAGGCGGGCTCACCGGTGCCGGTGGGGGAGGAGATTTCACGGGTGGCGGTGGGGAGCTCACCGGTGCCCGTGGTGGGGGGCGGAGGTAGATTTGGGCCGACAATTGGTCCAAGCTCTGGTTTCGGGGGCGACTTGAGCACCGTCGTTGGCTTTGACGACTTTTGCACCGGCGTTGGCTTTGACGGGTGCGCCGAGCAGATATTGGTGCGCCAATCGATGGGCTGCACGAGCACGAGGGCGCACTCAAGCGCCGTCTTTTGTCTGGGCCGGCCCGTGAGGCAGTTGACCAGGTCGTCGAGCAGGGTTATGGACGCCATTGGTTATTCGTCAGGGCTCTTAGCCCCATTTGCATCTTGTCCGTAGTCGGACGCTCTATAATTTTCAAGGTGATTTGGATCTTTGTATTGTATATCTGTATTCTTGACTCATGGAGTCGCAGTTGTATATATATATTTGTTCTGTGGGTCCCATCGAGGGCTGTTGTGTAATGGTATTACTTCGTTTTCCACCCGCACGAAAGTGCCTGGTGGGCGTCCTTGGATCGTTTCTATGCGAGTTTGGCGGAAGGGCTAAAACTTGCATAGGGCCGATTCGAGGGTGTTACATAGTGGTATCAGAGCTCAGTAGTTGTGAGACCCCACAAGTCCAGCCTGTAGGATAACCTAGCTAACGGCCGAAGTAGAGTGTCAAAACTACTTTGCAAAATTGGTTGGATAGATCTGATTAGGTCTGTTTTACTCCTTACCCCTCTGCTATTCTCCTCTTACCTCTGCGTGTTTTGGATCTGTTCTCTTATCTTTTATTCGAGTCCAGGAATTCTCGTGGTTGGGTTTTCCGTCGTACCTTCAGGGTTTCGCTTCCTTCTTTGGGAACGGTGCTTCTACATCCGGTCTTCGTGCTATCTGAGGAATCCTTCATCTGTTGGACATCTCTCTGTTCCTCGTTTGTGCCTTCAGGTGTTTTCCGACGCGATGACATCATCTACGCCAGATCCGATGCAGAGCCTGCATCACTCTTTTGTTCTGAACCTCGATTGTCGAGATCTTCAGTCTAATTCCGAGAGTTGGTTGCATAATTCACCTATTCGTGGGCAGAGTAATGGTTTGGGTGCCTGATGGACTGATCACCATCCGACTACTCTTATCATTCGCTTTTTTATATCGAATCGGTGGATCCAGCAATTTTACTTCGTCCATGGAAGCTAGAGGTGGCTTTATTTGTGGATACCTTACCTTCTTCCTTTGTTTCCCGGAGTGTTATCTCGACGATCACGGACAACGACCTCTTATTAGTGGTGTCGCGAGGATCTACATGAAGCATGAAGATTCAGATCGCCGGCTTTCTTCCTGGTACCAAGAGGCGGATCTCGAGGGCAAGATCCATTGTTAGTGGTGTCAAATTGTGGCATCCCGCTAAAACCACTACTAGAAAATCGCTGTGTTTTTGTGCATTGCATCATCATGACCGCATGCTCATGTCATCATGCCACATTGCATTTGAGCATCGTCATCATCATGCATGGTTTTGTCTAAAACTATTTTCGAAAACCTATTTTGTTTTTCTAAATAAGCCCCGTCTTTATTCAAACACAAAACCCGAGCTTGGCCGGATTTTTTTTGTTTCGTCTGCAAACAGATTTCAAACACCCCGTTTTAAACAAATAAAATATTTATATTATTTTTGCAGGAGGCAGCCAGCCAGGCCCGAGAGCCCGGCCGACCACCTCCAAAATCCCTAATCTACCCAACCCTAATCTACCCAGCCACTTCCTCCATCCCTCCACCTCACCCCGTCCTATCACAGCTCGACACCTCACCGCACTTCTCCACCTAATCACCCTAGACCCACACAACAGCTGCTACCCTCTCTCGCCAGCCTGGCTGCACGCCACCAACCGCTCGCTACCACCTGCCTCCCGTGCACCGTAACCACCTGCGTGCCCCGCTCCGTTTTCCCCTGCACCCCGTGACCGACACGCACGCCCCAACGCACACAGCCGCGTGCAGCACGCACACCGGGCCCCACCCTGCTCCTGCCGCACCCCCTGGCGCCAATCCTCTTCGCTCCCGCCCACCTGGTCGCCCCCACCGACCCCGCGCGCAACCCCACGTCCACCATCCGCCGCCAACTCCCACACATCCCCCACCTACCCCGCTCCCCTCGGGCCCACCCACGCGAGGAACGTGGCGTGACCGCGTCCCTCCCCTTCCCTGCCGCAATCCCCTCCGCTTGAGCTCCGCCTCCCCATCGAGCCGCACTGCCGCCCGTCGGCCTCCCTCGGATCCCCACCTCCAGAGATCCTCCTCGTCGATCCCGCGCAGCCACGTCTCCACCCTCTGCACGCTCGCCGACCCCGCTGCCTCCTCGCTCCGCGCCCCTTCCTCTCCGTCCGCGCCTCGCTGGCGTCAAGTCGTCGCCGCCCCGTCTCCTCCCTTGAGTGGCCGCCGCCGCACGCGACCTTGCCTGCGGGAGCACCCCCGCGCCTATGTCATCGTCTCCCTCTTGGTTGCCATCCCGCCCCACCGCCATCGGCTGCGCCGCCGCCCTGCAGCGCCACTCCGCGACCACCTCACCGTCGCCCTCTCCTCTGCCTCCGGCCAGGCCCACGTCTGGCCCCGCCTTCGTGCTCGCGGACTAGGTCGTCGTCGACCATCCCGTCCCCCTCCTCGTCCGCTCCATCCACGCACCTCCGTGGTTCCCAGCTACAGCCGCCGACGGTGAAGCGGCCTCCATCTCTCCTGCGCCTCGCTGTCCGTGCATGTCCTTCGACGATGCCATCCTCCTGAGCATCTCCGGCCCTCCGTCCTCCGCCTTCCAGCGCATCCCCGGCCGTGCGTAGCACCGAGCCGGTCCGACCGAGGTGTTCCTGTTTGTTCAGGTGGGTTTCCTATAGTACTAGTAGGATGGATCGATGTGTTGTGTTTTGGAACTAATCACGAGAAGATGGGATGTGGTGTACTGTAGCTACAAACATGCAAAGATGGTGCGTGGTGTTGCTACCCGGACTACTTCAGTCTCGCGCCGCACGAACATGCTGTTGTGATTTGGTGATGATTTTCCCTGTTGACGTTTTTGTCCGAGACCCTGACCCTCGGGCCCCAAGATCTTCGGACCTTGATGTATAACCCCTTTCTCGAAACCCTATTTTATAAATGATATATAATTGTTGCATATTAAATGGTTCATATTCTCATCGCATCATGTGGTCTGGGGGCATTATGCCGATTCACCTCATAATTAAACATGGAGTGTTTATGCGGGATATCTTTGTCTTATTCCGAACTCCATTTAAATTTGTGTAGTGAACCAATGCCATGTTTTGTATTTTTAATACAACATTTAAATTGCGGAGGTTCTAAATAACTTGAACCGTCTAATTCATTGTCGGGACCTCGGTGCCGCTTAATACTGCCTAATTGCACCGCATCTGCATCATATCATAATCATGCCGGATCTTTTGCCGTAGTATTAAATAGTGCATCCAGTGTTTGTTCTAGTGTTTGCTTCTTCGCGGATTAGGCCAATGAGTTGATGCGAGTATCGACAAGTTCTCCTGATATGAACCTTCGGCAGTGTTTTCTAGGCGAGCATCTCTCCCCCCTTCTACCTATTTTGCATTTATAGTCTTTATTTCCTCATGTTGATCTATTGCTATCCGTGTCGCAATGCTTTAGTTTCCGTATACCAGTTATATCCCGTGCAGCCTCTATATTGCCTTGGACACCCCCTATTACCTGTGTTTGGTAGATAGCTAGCCTTGCGAGTCGTAGTTGCTTGCTCAGGTGCGATCTCGTGTTGTCAAGTACCACAGTTGTTGGAATGCTGGCAGGTGTTTATGGTGGAGATGATCATGACTTTAAATACAACTATTAAATTGCTGAGACAACTAATGAAAGAGGCACCGGTGGGCTATATATGCTATTTGGTTTTTATGCCCACTTGTGTCCCGTAGGACCCCGAGTACTTGATACATGTTCCTTGACTATTCGCACTATCCACATCCGGGAGGCCTTATGGACCCCCCCCCCTGAGCCAGAGCTTGATTAATTTCTATTTATTGGGGCCACAAAGTAGTTTGGGGCTTTATTACTATCATGTACCTATGCCATGCGTTACTGCTTTATTTACGATTGTGCGTGGAGCACCTGTACTGTTTAGGATTGCGGAGTGTTTTCGCGGTATGGACAAGCCCAGTCACACTTTCGGGTTCCCAGTCGTTTACAACCATTGACGCAAACCCTGGGTCCGTTCCGGAGCCGGCCAACTTTGTTGCGGGTAGCTTAGTGGGGTGGCCCCCTGAAATATTTTATGAATCCTGTGATCGCTTTGTCGTGAATGCCTCGTTGGGTTTTGAGTTGGTTTTTCCGAGGTTGATCGAGTGTGTGTTGCTATTTGTGCACCCCTGTAGGGTAAAACTTTCTGAAAGCCGTGTCCGCGGTTATGGACGACTTGGAGCACAGTATCTCGTTCATAGACAAGCATAACTAAAGTAGTGCTATAAATTTGACTTAATGTGTGACTAGTAATCAGCTCAATTATAACGGAATGGATATAAAAAATGCCAACAACTGGTGGATCTTGGTCGTACCGTGTTCTGATATACCTGCCTAGTAAGTATTACAACTCCAATAGAATGTGATAAAAGTGCCAACAACTGCTGGGTTTTGGGATTCCTCAGGACAACTATTCTGACTAGTAAATGTTCCAACTACCACGGAATGGTTAATTAAAACTGCCCACTACTTAGGCTTCAGGATGACTCATGCTATCTATATCTGATTAGTAATTGCTGCAACTATAACGGAATGAGTAAAATGGACAACTGTGTGAGTTCCTTGGTCCGACTTCCTTGTTTGGTCTTGAGGGGAAAATACCAGGGGGGTATGTTTGGTGTTAGTTTCAGGTTGAATCCGAATAGGTCTTTCTTATCCCTCTCTAATAGCCGTCAGTTTTACCGAGTCTCTATAGGTTGTTTAGTGCCGCCGCGCTGCCGCTTCAGTCCAGCATACCTATGTATGCGAGAGCCGCCGAATTCTAGCCTTGCCGTGTACTGGCCTCAGTACTGACGCTCCTCTTTTTCCTTTGCCCTTTGTCGGCACCCCTTTTGTCTTAGCAGGTTTGAGATCGACGTCGTTAGTAGGGTTACCCTTCCGGCTTGGCCTGGGCAGGGTTATGGACGCCATTGGTTATTCGTCAGGGCTCTTAGCCCCATTTGTATCTTGTCCGTAGTCGGACTCTCTATCGTTTTCAAGGTGATTTGGATCTTTGTATTGTATATCTGTATTCTTGACTCATGGAGTCGTTGTTGTATATATATGTTCTGTGGGTCCCATCGAGGATTGTTGTGTAATGGTATTCCTTCGTTTTCCACCCACACGAAAGTGCCTGGTGGGCGTCCTTGAATCGTTTCTATACGGGTTTGGCGGAAAAGGCTAAAACTTGCATAGGACCAATTTGAGGGTGTTACAGATAGCTAGTATGGTTAATGAAAGTATGAGTAGGGCTGCTGAACCTGATAAACAAATGATTGATGAACCTATTTTAGCAAATGTGAAAGACTTTGTTGCTAAATATGAAAAAGAGGGACACACTATCCTTTGTAAGGATACCTCTAATATTGTTTCGCATAGTAGTGTTATGAGAGCTAGTATTCCTGTGTTTTCTGTTAGAATAAGTGATCATTGCTATAATAGTCCTTGTGATAGCTATATTGTTAAGTTTATGCATGATACTGAAAGCTATTATGAGAGAGGGAAAAGTGTTCTTGTGCATCTCAATAATATCAAGTTTCCTCGTTTTATGCTGAAAGTTTTTATGTTGCACTTCTTTTGCCTTGTTATGCAAGTTGCCTTTGGTTCCAATAACTTGTTTGTTTACAAAATTCCCTTGCATAGGAAGTGGGTTAGACTTAAATGTGCATCTGTTTTTTCGTCTTAATGCTCTCTTTCACTTCAAATCATATCCCTATGACAGCTTCTTTAAAATTATCATGCCCATCTTAATGGCTATAAAGAAAGAGCTTTATGGGAGACAACCCAATTTGTTTTTGCTTTCAGTTTGTTTTTGTTTCTTTGAGTCTTGGAAGTTATTACTTCAGTAATAACCGCTCCTTATCCGTTTTGTTTGGTTTTTGTGCCAAGATCAACCTCTAATGAGAGAGAAGTAAGATTTGGGGAAGTTGCTGTCCCGAAACAGATTTTTGTGCTTCACCATAAAAATTTGTGAGAGGTCTCTGTATATCGGATTGAGCTGTAATGTTTTGTGCTTCTACCCCAGGTTGTTATTTCACTTTTGTTAGTTTTGCACTTTTTTATTTGAGCAACAGAATATTTTCGAAAAAATTGATCTTTACCTGCTGGTCTGTTTTGACAGATTTTGCCAATCTTGCATTTGCTTCTTTATTCGATTTCCTTTTTAAATTATTTTTGTGTTTTCGAAAGGAGTTGCTACAGTAACTTTTGTTTTGATGGTTTTCAGTCGAAGTTGGACTCAAAAGGTTTTATCACTTCACTTATACTAATGTTGGTAATAAGAACTGTGTGAAGTTTTGTGTGAAAGAAATTTCCAGAAAGTGGAGATAATGGTGTAACAAGGAAGAGAAAGGTTTTATGACTCGAGTAATAAGTATATGAAGATGAAGATATCGATGATATTCAAGTGATCACTCCAGAAGGATCCACTCAATACTAAATTCAGAGACCTACAGAGTCCGTTTCCAACTAGGTAATAGTTTTGGTAAGAAAAGTTCCGCGAAAATACAATCCAACTATATTTTTGCAGTTTTCAGTCAATAAGGAAAGCTATGAAGTGAAAAAGGGATGGGACCGGAGCCAGGGTGGCCCACACCACCCCATGGCGCGGGCCCACCCCTGGCCGTGCCACCAGGTGGTGAGGCCACCCAGGACTCCGTCTCCGACCCGTTTTCTCCCAGTACCTTCTTTTTGATATGAAACTTCGTAATATATAACCCCCCAGATCTTCCAAGGTTCGTATATCGTGTTTTCGTTGTGTTTTTTTTTCGATCTGTTTCTGCCAGGTGTAATCTCAGATTTGGAGCCACAATGTCTTCCCCTGGAACATCCAAGGGAGATCCCTTAGAAGATATCATCAACCCATATATGAGAGAATTGAAGATTCATCCCAAGGAGTTGATGCTCGAAGGTGGGGAGGTCCGGATTAAGGAGGTTCAAGGCCCTAAAGGTGAAGGAAATCTGGAGGACAGGATGGAAGCATTGGAGCAAGAAGTCTTTAGGTATAGGAAGATGGCGGAGCGCGAAGTGGACATCATCCACAAGATTTGTTCCGAACTCATCGCCGAGCACCAAAAGGAGACTTCTCAACTCAAAGATGAAGTCTTTTCACTCCGCCAAACAACCAACGAACTGGAAGCACAGTTCTATGACATTCAAAATCAAAACTGTGAGTATGAGGCTAGATTTAAACGCATAACTGCTGCTGCAAGTTTCAGGATGTTGGAAACCACGATGTCCTTTGTTGATGGGAAGCCTTTACCCTGGAAGACGGACGAAGATGAGAAGATACCACCACCACCTAAGGAGTAATTTGTCATCAGGTTTGGCATCCCCTTGGTTTGTTCCAAGCTTGGGGGAGTGCCGCGGTATCATATCACTATCTTCTATCTTTTTACCTTGTTAGTAGAGTCATATCATGAATAGAGGAGTTATTTTGTAGTATGGTTTGCATTATGGAAGTGTCCCCTCTCTCGTTAGATTTGTATCCCTTGGTGTGAGTTTCCATTATGGAGTACTAATGAGAAGTTCTATCATTCACTCTTTTGCATAGCTTATGATAGTTTTCAATTCGTGGTTATATGATTGATCTTGTTGTTAGTATTGGTAGCACTTTGGGATCATTGAGTTAATTCAGTTGGTTTTGGCAAACCTAGCTTGGTCAGTAGCAACACCCTTTTTGAGAGTTGAAAATAAAAAGATAGAAGTACTCTAGAGGAAAATAATTTCATCATCTTTCTTTCTTGATTTGCTCATAAGTCTAGTTTTCTCTAGTTAAGATCTTTTGTGCTTCCAAGGAAGATTGCATGTTTGTCTTTACCATTTGTATGTTTGTTTGTTTCCTTCAACTCTTATACTTGCTACCCAGCCTTGCTAGCCAAAAACCTGTACTGAGAGGAAATTCTTCTCGTGCATCCGCCTCCTTTAAACCAAAACCTTCGCCATTTGTGTCCACCATACCTACCTAGTAGCATTATTGCTATTCCAAGTAATTTCTTGTTTTATCTACCTCCCAAATTAAACTTGTTATGTGAAAATTAGTGATTAAAGCTCTCACGAACTTGATGGCACACTTTACTTTCTCGCATTTAATAAACTTGAACCATTGGGTGCTTCTTTGTTGCGTATATGCTTGCGCTTTATGAGTTGAAGTTAGCCGAACCATGTATCATGGGGACCGCTTTCAACACTTCATTGGTACTTGTACCTAGTTGATATCATGTTCTTTTGCTTATGGATCCCGGCGGTGTGAAATAAAAGTGGAACTTGTAAGATCATGGAGTTTATATGTGTGTTAGAGAAACGCCTGGGCCGCTAGCCTAAGCCATGCCTAATCATGGTGGAAACTTGCAGCATAACTATAGTGAGCATTCTATGAAGAATCCTCAATAAAACCCTATGCAAATAGCAAATAAAAAGATCGCTGAGATGCTCACTGTCTGCTTGCCTTGTCATTTTGATTATGGGATAGCTCCTGTGTCATGTGCAAGGGGTACCCCGTTGGCGGTTGTCGATGATACGCATGCATTTACAATGACAAGAGCTTGCTCGTGACTGAAGTTGAGTAGCATGAGGATCGGTACTCATAAGTAAGGGGCATGAGAT
This sequence comes from Avena eriantha, assembly GCA_910589775.1. NCBI lineage: Eukaryota > Viridiplantae > Streptophyta > Magnoliopsida > Poales > Poaceae > Avena > Avena eriantha. The sequence continues at coordinate 296,761,720 of OU342744.1, read as the reverse complement.
TTCAACTTATAACTTGTCAAGCATATCCTCTTAGTTGTGTCACTTTAACCTTAATCACCTAAAGATGCCTATGATAGGGGCAATGAGAGCTGAAAGCTAGTAAGTATCATAATTTTTGGGAGCTCTTTATGAGACTTGTAATCCCTGCTTCCCTCTTTGAAGGGCCCTTTCTTTTACTTTGTAGTTGAGTCAGTAAACCTATTCCCTTCTATCTCGGCAAGTATTTTGAGTTGATGTGTTTCGTTCATTCATACGATGATTTATGCATTCATGTTTCTTATGTTCCTTGTTTTGCACATTGCTCTTATCTTGATTTTTACTACCTTGAAAGCTTTCTTTGGAAAACCAGCTATTTGTGAACTCCAGCAAATTATCAACTATTCTTCGACCAAGAGCTAAGTTTGCCATTACCAATTATGATTCACTTTATGTATCTTTATTGTGTTTCCTTTACTCATTGAAAGTTGAGTTGTATAATAGTGAGTTGTCTTCTATTATGATCTATGTATTTGATGAATGTGATGCTTCTTGTCCATATTCTTTTATCGACTCTTCACTCCATAAACTTGAGGTCATGTTTATTGAGCTCAGTTTCGCTTGGGGACAAGCGAAGTCTAAGCTTGGGGGAGTTGATACGTCCATTTTGCATCACTATTCTATGTCTTAATTCACTATTATGCATTGATATATTTCCAATTGAGAGGTGATACTTATGTTATTTCATCTATTTTTGCATGGTTGATGACTTTTGGAGCATGGACCGCTACAGTCAGGATTCTGATGGAAAAGGTGTTGTTTTGAGGCACAATTCGTGAAGATCAGAAAATCCGGGAAAATATACGGAAAATCCTATTTTTCCAGAAGATTAAGGATGCCCGAAGATGGAGTGGAAATGGGCCACAGGGGGGCCACACCACCCCATGGCGCGGGCAGGCCTAGGCCGCGCCAGGGAGTGGTGTGGCCACCCTGGCCCACTCCAGCCTCTCCCCTCTGGCGTATATCTTCCTCCCGAAACCCTAAGACTCGGGGAGCGACCACAGAAAGATTCCGCCGCCTCTACGGGGCGGAAAACACCAAGAGAGAAAGATCTCTCCGGCAGACTGATTTCTGCCGGGGGAATTCCTTCCCGGAGAGGGGAGATTGTCGCCATCAACCCCACCATCAAGCTGGACTTCATCGGGATGATCATCATCATCACCACCACCACCATCACCATTAGCACCCTCATCACCATCTCCATATTGCTATAATAATTGCGTTGAATCTTGCTATAGTTCATAGGGGAAACTTTCCCGGTGTTGATTACTCTTTGTAGTTGATGCTATTGAGTGAACCATTGAATTATTGTTTATGTTTAGATTGTTATACATCATTATTCCATCTCTGATCATGATCCATATGATGTCTTGTGAGTAGTTCGTTTTGTTCTTGAGGACATGGGAGAAGTCTTGTTGTCAGTAGTGGAGTTGCGTTGAGAAAGATTCAATAGATTGTTATTTAAGTTGTGGTGTCATGTGAACGTCGACTACATGACACTTCACCTATATGGGCCCAGGGGAATGCATTGTGTATTTGGCTACCAATCGTAGGGGTTGCCGGAGTGACAGAAACCTGAACTCCCGTTAGGAAACCATTGCACAAGGGACGTAAGGGTCTTAGAGTTTAAAGCTGTGGTTAGGTTTCTACCTTAATTACTTTCTTGTACTTACGGATGTTTGCAAGGGGGTTTAATCACAAGTATGTATTAAGTCTTGGATGGGACGGTACATTAGCACAGGTTCACCCACACAACACTTAGCAAGCTAGAGAAGATTAATCGACTATATGACGCGAAAGCACTTGACAGTCTTCCCATGTGTCCTCGAGAACGTTTGGTCATCTATAGAAACACAACCGGCTTGTCCTTTACAGCATAAAGGATTAGACCACTTGCTGCATTTATTCCTACTGTCTTTTATTTACTCGTACTTTGTTTACTTGCTTTATTGAAAACCCCTAAAAATCCGTTTGCTAAGTATTTGCAGAGAATTCCTGATCCATACCACTAGCCAGCACCTTCTTCTCCTCGTTGGGTTTGACACTCTTACTTATCGAAAATACTGCGATACACCCCCTATACTTTTGGGTCATCAACGACGAGGGATGGTCCCTGCGCTACCATCTGGAGGAGGTTCTAATGGACATGGCCAGAGTAGATGTGGAATACTGGAGGCAGCGTGGACGAATAAACTGGACTTTAAAAGGGGATGCCAACACTACCTATTTTCATGCAATAGCGAACGGAAGGCGATGGAAGTGTCAGATTGCTAGCTTAATTACGGACCATGGGAAGGTCTCGGAACATAAGGACCTTTAGAAACTCATATATCAGTTTTATAGGGACCTTCTAGGATCCAAAGGGGAAACAACTCGCTGGACTCTTGCTCCAGACAGTTGGCGGGGCATAAAACTTATTTTTAGGGAGGAAAATGACATGCTTGCCGTAACCTTTTCATTGGAGGAACTAGACTTGATTCTAGGTGATATGAAGAGTGACTCGGCCCCGGGCCCAGACAGCTTCCCGGTGGACTTTTTCAAATTGTTCTGGGGAATGATTAAGGTCATGATTTTAGAAATTCTTAACTCCTTTGTGCTCGGTAGAGTAGATATCTCCAGACTTAACTATGGTGTGTTGACCCTCATCCCTAAGGTTGTAGGAGCGGACTCGATTAAATTTTTTAGACCTATAGCTTTAATTAACGTCATTTTCAAGGTCGTGGCAAAGGCGTACGCCACGAGACTTGCCCCCATTGCCCATAGGACGATAGATTGTTGCCAGACGACTTTTATAAAAGGCAACGGGTTGCACGAGGGAGTGCTGACTCTCCAAGAAATCATTCACGAGGTCAAATCATCATGTCAAAAGGGTGTATTCCTTAAACTGGACTTTGAGAAATCCTACCATCGAGTAAACTAGGAGTTTCTTCGATTTGTGCTTACTAGAAAGGGCTTTGAGCCGGTTATTGTACACCACATCATGTAATTGGTCTCGGGGGCCATACAGCAATAAACATCAATGAGGATATTGGACCGTACTTTAGAAATGAATGAGGGGTTAGGCATGGAGACCCACTCTCCCCACTCCTTTTTGACTTCATGGCGGATTCCCTGGCGATGATCCTGGAGAAAGCAAGGATAGCGGGACACGTTAAAGGGCTGATATCTCACCTCATTCCGACAGGGGTTTCCCACCTACAGTACGTGGATGACACAGTGATTATGTTTGAACCTGATCCGCTCTCAACTGCCAACATAAAATTCTTGTTTCTGTGCTTTGAAAAAATATGTCGGGGCTCAAAATCAATTTCAACAATTGTGAGGTGGTCATCATGGGGATGGACCATGGGGAGAAAGTGAGGATTACAAACCTCCTTAACTGCAAACTTGCATCCTTCCCCATCAAATATCTTGGTTTGCCAGTAGGGGACAAACGACTCTCTCTCAAGGACTGGGAGTTCCTGACAGAGAGGGTGGGACATCGAGTGGACCCATGGCAACGAAAATTTACTACCGTGGCGTCTAGACTCGTGCTCACCAACTCCTGCCTTTCAAGCCTTCTGACATTTGCCATGTGCCTTCACCTGCTCTACGACGGTACACACAAGGCAATGGACAGAACCAGGTGCAGGTTCTTCTGGGAAGGGGTGGGAGACGCCAGGAGATACCATCTTGTTAATTGGGCAACCATCTGCAAACCCAAGGACTTGGGGGTCTGGGGGTCATTAACACCAAGGTCATGAATGTTGGTTTATTCGTCAAATGGATTTGGAGGCTCTATCAACAGGAGAAGGGTCTCTGGGCAGAGATTATCAGGGCCAAGTACCTCGGGGAGGGGGACGTGCTCACTACCAACACTAACAAAGGTTCACATTTTTGGAAGAACGTACAGAAGATCAAACACATGTTCAAACAAGGGGCTAAATTTGAGGTCCAGAATGGCAAATCCACTATGTTTTGGATGGAATGATGGACTGGCAATGGGCCCTTGAAAGACCGTTTCCCTCTTCTATTTTCCATTCTGCCAACCCTTCAATCTTGGTCCAAGAGGCCAAGGTAGGAGGCACTTGGAATCCGTGTTTCCGGTGCGCCCTGGGAACGCTCGAAGCGATTGAGTGGGAGAACTTGGGATGTGAAATCGATCAATTCAATCTTTCGGCATAGAAGCATAAGGTAACCTGGACCCTGGAAGCATCGGGATGCTTCTCAACCAACTCCATGTATAAGAACCTTTGCCAAGGTGAGAACACGGTCTACTTCAGAGACGTGTGGAGGACAAAAATCCCTTTGAAGATCAAAATCTTCCTTTGGCAGCTTATTAGAAATCGTCTCCCCACCTGCGTATGGCTATGCTTTGCTGCCATGATCTGGGCACTTTGGAACATTCGTAATAAGCTTACTATGGAACATCTTTGTATCTCCTCGCCCGCTGATTGCATTTCTCAAATGATCAAATTCCTGCAGGCATAGAAGATTCTCAGGAAGCGCAAGGATCGGCAGGCTCTGATGCTGGCGATATCTGTACTTAGAGCGCTCCGCACCAAGACTCGCCAACTATAGTCGGCGGGCTTCTTTTGCTCTTTCTAGTTCTCACCTGGATGCTTGTCCGTTTTGTATGCTATGTGCCCTCGGGGCGGTACCTGTGCTACTTGGGTCTGTAAGTGGATCGTCTTTATGTCTAGATGCTATGTCGTGAACTCTTGTGTGGCTTTATAATATAAACCTGGGCCTTTGGCCTTTGGTTTAAAATGTACGTTTCTCAAACTTTATACTAGTTCTCACTTTTCAAACTTTGCAACAAACTTAGGTTGGTTTTAAATTTAATTTGGCTGACTGGTTTTTAAATAAAAAATGTACAACTTGTGTTTCTAATGTGCAAATACATTTTTGTGTTATTTACGATTACTCAACTCATAAAGATACGAAATTTAATGGTACAGAACGATTATTGATAATTTTGTGCTAAAAATATATATTCATATTTTTTATACATTTTTGGCAAATTTTATTTAATTATTATTATATTTTTGTATTTTCAACCGGCTAATGGCTACGAGAATTTCCTCGAATCAAGCTTCCGCCACACTATATTGATATAGCAACCACCACGATACAACCAAGATAGTCTCGAACGAAGTAAAATGCCCGGGAAGCCGTAAAGACACGTCAGACACGTCCAAAGGAACAAAGAAGAACCAAAATGAAGACATATGCGGATCCACTAAACGAAGGAAACTTGCAACCGCTGCGCCATCCGGAGGAGTATCACCACACTCCTAGCATCGAACCATGAAGTACCAAGAAAATCCTTTAAGAAGGGAAGCGCGACGCTACTGCCTGGACCAGAGACTGGTCCTAGGGTTTTCCCGGCACGCAGAGGGAACTGGATGACAGGTAGCCACGACACCCTTCGAGAAGGAATGGTGCCGCCCTTGGATGGCACCGCGTCGGTGTTGGGCGATCCGATGCAAAGGATACCCACGAGGTCGAGGCCTCAACACCACCAAACTTGTCACCCACGACCATGCGCCACTATAGTCACAAAGTCGCCATCGTCGTTTCACTGAGGTTACCGTCACGAGGCCTACAAGGCGGAGACGAGAAGTAGCTTGAAACAGGGTCAGAAGGACTGCGGCCTAGCGACCTCCACCGCTAAAGACGGTAGTCGACCAGACGTGGCGACAAGCACACTAGTCCCCGTTGGGTCCGGCGGGCCCAGTAGGCTCGCAAAGCCCCCGTGGGGGTTACACCAGTCCCAATAGGTTCTAGTCAAGCCCGGATTAGGCCTATGAAGCCCGCCGCCACGTTGCAACAAGATGGTCGCCTTCATCGCTAGCACCCGACCGATCTACCTCGCCACCGCCTGCAGGACGAGCAGCGCATAGGGCAGGACCGCCCACCCCCGACCCAGATGGGGCCCTGCGGGCCTAGATCTGGGCCGCAGGGGGCTAGCCGGTGCCGCCCTGCCACTGCCTGCTGCGTCCGCCCCGTGCTGCCCCACAGGGAGTCTTCCGCGCTGCCATGCCGTCGCCTCCCAGCAGGAGCTGGGCCGCCGCCGCCCTAGGGAACGCCGCGCCATGGGGATAGGCCCCGACCACCACCCCCAAGACACGTGGAGAAGATCACCGCCGCCGACGCCACCCGAGAGGAGCCCGGTGGCCTCTGCCAGCGGCGACGCCGGGGGAGGGCTGGAGGCGAGATGGAGGCGGGCTCGCTCCCGTCGCCCGTTGGGGACGAGAGGGATGAGAGAGGGAAACTATCGGGTCCCACTATGAGAATTTCAATCTACTACTATGGAGTGACTCTTTATTTTGTAGCACATACTCTTTGAGATGATATTTACCCGTTTGAACGCAACCACCAAAATGGTTTGAAGTGTCGTTTTTTTCCATACCCACATTTGTCTTATCTCTCAGGCTGCAAGTGGGTTGGTCTGCGGGTGTCCCGCAAAACGCCGCACGTGCCCGCATATTTTAAGTGGTATTATGCGGGTAGCCCACATAATTAACACAGGTAGTCGCGGGGCCCGCATTACCCACATAGTCGTACGCTAAGCATAATTAGATATCGAGCTAGCTATCAAGGAAGGAAGCCCGCCATGTCCTCTTGTGCCTGTATAGTGATTGCACCTTATCGTCTCTCCACTCCACGTACAACACAAAGTTTTTATTTTATTTTTTTGACATGACGCACAGCGGAATCTGCTAGTACTACTTAGTTTATGAAACTTGTTTGCCCTAGAAAATCGATTTGGACTACTTTAAAAAAAAGTCAAAAAAACCGTCAATATCTTTTGAAAAACATATATTCGTGTAGCCCACAATGTAAAATACATGTATGCAAAATTTTAAAGGAAAATACATTGTATTTTGGTGCGCAGTAAAAAAGAAAAATATGACAAATTCTGGAACAAAGGACGCCATTCAAAAATTCACTGTTTACGTCAAGAACTGAAATGTTCTCTTTTTTGCTGAGGTCAGAATACAAATTATTTTCACATGCTTTTTTGCACGCGCCTATTATAAATCATTATCTACGTCCTTATATATTTTTGGATTTTTTTGAGACTTCAAATTTTAGTATTTCAGAAAAAAAATAAAGTTCACCATGGCGTCCGTTCGCCAAATCGACGCACTCTGTTTGCTGGGAAAATATCTAGTGATACCTGTTGGGTCCACAGCATAGAAAACAAAAAAAATTCTTACGATGAGAACTACACGCCAAGATCTATCTACTAGGTACAGAACAACGGGTGGACATACATCCATCAAGAACTTACCCTTGAAGACAACGAATTTTGTTAACGAGTAGAAACTCGTGGTTGATGTAGTCGTACACTTGCCGATCTTAAGATCGAGTGGAAGTCCGAGCGCCGCAACTCAGCAGCGCATCCGTACTCGCACACATGTTCAAGCCACCGGACAACCTCCACCTCCTCGCTCCAGCGATCCAGCGGAAGCAGCAACTCCTTCCAGACGAAATCGGCGGAGGGGGGAAATCGGCGAACCGCCACCGGTGAACTGATCAAACGGGGAAGGGAAAAAATCGCCTCTCATACTGTAGCAGGGGAAAGAGCCGAGCCAAGGTCTTGGAGTGGCTTTGAGCTTTGTACATATTATATGTAACGTATTGTGTAGGTGCAGAAATTTAGTGTTAGATAATGCGAATCTAGACAAAGATAAGTCACTTAGTTTTAGACAGAGAAATAATATCTAGATACACCTAAATTTAAAGAAATTTACTATATTTAGTTTGAAAGGGGAATTATTTGCACGATCAGCCGGACACGGAGTAGATCAACTTGAGTTGGCTTTGTACAGAGATCATCGCCAGCAGGCCAGCTTTGCAGCGGAGAAAACTTGATCGGAGAAAATGTGCTAACACGTAACAACAAAGAAACTGTTCATGTGGGCTACGTGGGTACAGCAGCGAGTCTGCAAAGTGCTGCTTTTTTTTCCTGCCTGTGGGGGGCCGCTTAAAATTTTATGTGGGGCGGCCATGCGGCGCCGCGAGAGGTCCGCATCCACTTGCAGCGTTACTTATCTCCTGTGTATCTAATGCACGGGGCATCGTAGTGGACCAAGTGCACTCTTGTCTTATCTTTTTAAGAGGAAATCATAGCATTAATTACTCTAGATCTTAAGCGTGAGCAAAAGCCTGAGCGCTGAGGCTATCAGCGCACGCACGCCGTTTTGTGACGCTGACTTGTGTGACATGTGGCGACTGTCTTAGGCCGACATGTTTTACTCCCATCTCCCTGAATAGCCAAGCAAAAAAATAACCTAGGATTCGTTCTCCTCCCCACCTGCTCGATCTCCACACACTGACGACGGCATCGCCACCCCCGCCCTTCTCCAGCGCAAGGAACGGGAGTATTCCCTTCAACGACGTGGATTCCCATGCCCCTCTACCCCCACCCGTGGGCAACTGTTGTCGGTTCATTCTCCTCCCACCTGCTCGATTCCCGCCCACCGGTTGAGGCATCACCACCGCTGACCTTCTCTGGCGAGCTCGAACTCCACCGACAGCTCCTTGATTCCATGAAGAGGGGCGGCCGCCACATCTGGTTGCGAATGCATCCCGACCGTGATGACGCAGAGGCGAACGCACAGAAGTAGCTTCACTTTCGTCCAGCATGGCCTAAACCGCCGCCGTTGATGACCAGGATGATGTGGTGGGGTGGTCTCTGGCTCTACATTCACAGGTAACCTCCTCTCTTCGTCCTCTATGTAGCAGCAACAAATCGTGATAGACTGCAAATCACAACGCCGCCGGTGCTCTCCGGCTGCCTATGTCCATACGATCTCTAGCCCCAGGTTTGTTACATCGGCTCCTGTTCTGCCCCACTCGAGGACTGCCTATGGCTCCAACGCACTGTTGCGCCCTAGCGGTGGGTGGCCCCTCGTGCGTGGTCATTTCTCCCATGTGCCACTGGTAGAAAAAGAGTCTTTGGTCCAGCACCCAAATACCATTGGTCCCGGTTCGTTTCCTTAACCAGGACCAATGCCAGGCACCGGTCCGGTTCATGCTACCTGGGCATTGGTCCCGGTTCATCTCTAAGCATTGGTCCCGGTTCGTGGCATGAACCGGGACCAATGCCACTGCGACGCACACGTGGCGCTCTGCGGAGCATTGGTCCCGGGTAATGCCACGAACCGGGACCATCTAAATTAATTCGAGGCAGAAATTGAATCGAGGCAGAAATTAATTCGAGGCAGAAATTGAATTGATCAGTATTTTTGAAAAAATCTTCCACAAATTAATCGAGACAAAGATCTAAATCGAGACATTTTATTAATTCGACCACAAATTCTTTCCAAACAAAGGTGCGATTTTACAAATTCTTCCTAGTCGACAATTTCACTTCCGCTGCCGCTATCCTCCAAGCCGCCGGCTTCCTCGTCGTCGTCGGACGAAACCTCCACGATTTCCGCATTGTTCGGGAGACAGAGCTCCTCTGCGCGGCTAGCGGCGTCGATGACGGTGTAGATGGTCCGTCTAGGGATGGACCAGAACCTCTCCCGCCCTTCTTGGTTGTGGAGATCTGGGTGCACCACGTGCCCTTCCACGATACGGTTTCCAAGCTTGGCCTTCCGCTCCTTTTTGAACAGCCGGGGCCAGTACGGGCTGGCCGCCGCGTACCGGGGCAACACCCTCTTCCACACGGGCATCTGGCGGCGACGCTCTCCATCTCGTATCCGTCGGGGACGAGGAGCGGAGCCACCGGCACACCCGCGTAGCTGATGCGCCATCCGGCGGGCACCGTCGCGCGCGGCGGCGCGAGGATGTCGTAGTACGCAAACATTGCCGCCTCGTAGAAGTTGAGCGTGGGCACCTCCATGGCGGCACGGTGGAGATTGGAGAGGGAGGGGAGGCAAGACGACGACACGGTGGAGAGGTGTAGAGGGCGAGGCGATGGCGCGGTGGAGACTATAGAGAGGCCGAGGGGATGGTGAAAGCGACGGGCTGTGGCCTCATATTTGTACACGGGGATGACGCAGCGACGGTTGGCATTGGTCCCGGTTCATGCCACGAACCAGGACCAAAGCCCCTCCCAGCGACAAGTGGCGGCCCAACAACGCCCCCCCACCCAGGTCATTGGTCCCGGGTCGTGCCATCAACCGGGACCAATGACCTGGGTGGCGGGCGCGTTGCTGGGCCGCCACGTTTTGCACGAGAGGGGCTTTGGTCCTAGTTCGTGGCATTAACCGGGACCAAAAACCCTCCCCTGGCTATAAATAAGCCCAACCCATCCACTTATTTTTTCTGGAATTTTGTGTGGGAGGTGGATGCTAGGTTTTTTTCTTCACACTGCACACCAGGTGTTCGACGAAATGTCCGAGCCATGTTAAGTTCGCACAACACGGTATCCTCAGCCAAGGTTAGCAACCTTATCTTCTTTATTTGTAATTGATACAAAAATATTGCATGTGTCCATGTAGGGTGGTCATTTCACTATTCACGATGTCATTATCATGGTTAATTATTATGACGGAGATCGATGCCTGGATGCGATGGATGTACGGCGACCGAAGTGATTCCGATTTTATTGCAGGCCTGCATAAATTTATCGATTTGTCTAAGGCAAACAAAGTAGATAATTTTATGCCTTGTCCCTGCGTCGACCGTCGGAACGTGGCGGACCACTCTGCCCCGAGAATCCTTCAAAGCCATCTGCTTCAAAGAGGTTTCATGCCCGGATATTATTGTTGGGCCATGCACGGAGAAAGAGGGGTTAGGCTGGAAGAAAATGAAGAAGAGAAGGATGATGACACCTATCCTATGTCCCCTGAAGAATACGATGATACTGCAATGGAAGACAATGAAGAAGAAGGAGGCGGCAATGAAGAAGAACAACGGGCATCGGATGAGCCCGCTGATGGTCTTAGTCGGGTCATTTCTGATGCAAAGCAACAATGCGATACAGAAAGGGAGAAGCTTAAGTTGGAGGCCATGCAAAAGGATCACAAAAAGTTGTTGTACCCAAATTGCGAAGATAGCAGCACAAAGCTCGGTACCACACTTGAATTGCTGAAATGGTAGGCGGAGACTGGCTTATCTGACAAGGGATTTGAGAAGTTACTGAAAATAATGAAGCCGAAGCTTCCAAAGGATAACGAGCTGCCTGAGACAACGTACGAATCAAATAAGCCTATCTTCCCTCTAGGATTAGATGTGGAGAAGATACATGCATGCATTAATGACTGCATCCTGTACCGCAGTGAGAAGTATGAGAATATGGATAAATGCCCGGTATGCACTGCATGTCAATACAAGATCAGACAAGATGACCTTGGTGATGTTGAGGGTGATGACGAGCCCCCTAAGAAGAGGGTTCCTGCTAAGGTTATGTGGTATGCTCCTATAATACCACGGTAGAAACGTCTTTTCAGAAACAAAGAGCATGCCAGGTTGTTGCGATGGCACAAAGAAGATCGTAAGAAAGACGGGAAACTAAGACACCCCACCGATGGGTCGCAGTGGAGAAACATCGAGAGAAAGTACTCGAACTTTGCTAGCGACGTGAGGAACTTATGGTTTGGTCTAAGTACAGACGACATGAATCCTTTTGGGGAGCAGAGCTGTAGTCACAACACCTGGCCAGTGACTCTATGTATCTACAACCTTCCTCCTTGGTTGTGCATGAAGCGGAAGTTCACTATGATGCCAGTGCTCATCCAAGGACCGAAGCAACCCGGCAATGACATTGATGTGTACTTAAAGCCATTAGTCGATGAACTTTTGCAGTTGTGGGCAGAACTAGGTGTAAAGGTGTGGGATGAGCATAAACAGGAGCCATTTGACCCACGAGCATTGTTGTTCGTAACCATCAATGATTAGCCTGCTCTTAGTAACATTTCAGGACAGTCAAACAAGGGATAAAATGCATGCACGCACTGTTTAGATAAGACTAAAGGCACATATTTGGATAAATGTAAGAAGGTTCTGTACCTGGGGTGTCATAAATTTCTTCCGACCAATCATCAAGTAAGAAAGAAAGGCAAACATTTCAACGGTGAGGCAGATTACCAGAAGAAGCCTAAGCTCCCTAAATGTGCTGATGTATTTGGTATGGTGAAGGACCTAGAAGTAATCTTTGGAAAGGGTCCTGGCCGTCAATCTGTTCCGAAGGACCCCATTACCGTACACACGACCATGTGGAAAAAGAAATCTATATTTTGGGAGCTTGAGTATTGGAAAGACCTAGAGGTCCAATCTTCAATCGACGTGATGCACGTGACGAAGAATCTTTGTGTGAACCTGCTAGGCTTCCTGGGCGTGTATGGGAAGACAAAAGATACATTAGAAGCACGGGAGGACCAGCAACGTATCAAAGACCCATACAACAAGCATACTGATAAAGGACGTGAATACTTAAGCAGCTACGCTCTTACCAAAGCAGAGAGGAAAATCTTTTTTGAAGTCCTTTACAGTATCAAGGTCCCGGCTGGCTTCTCGTCAAATATAAAGGGAATAATAAATATGGCAGAGAAAAAATTTCAGAACGTGAAGTCTCATGATTGCCACGTGATTATGACGCAGTTGCTTCTGGTTGCATTGAGGGGGATTCTACCGAAAAATGTTCGATTAGCCATTGTTAAGCTATGTGCATTCCTCAATGCAATATCTCATAAGGAAATCGATCGAGAAAGTCTGGAAAGGCTATAGAAGGATGTGGTCCATTGTCTTGTCAGTTTTGAGTTGGTGTTCCCCCCGTCCTTCTTCAATATTATGATGCATCTCTAAGTTCACCTAGTCGAAGAGATTTCCATTCTCGGTCCTGTATTTCTGCACAATATGTTTCCCTTCGAGAGGTTCATGGGAGTCTTAAATAAATATGTTCGTAACCGTGCTAGGCTAGAAGGAAGAATTGTTGGGTCCGCAACATAGAAAATAAAAATTTTCCTACGATGAGAACTATACGCGACAATCTATCCACTAGATACAGAGCAACGGATGGATATACATACATGGAGAACTTACCCTCGAAGACAACAGAGTTTTGTTAACGAGTTGGAACTCGTGGATGATGTAGTCATACGCTTGCCGATCTCAAGATCATGTGGAAGTCCGAGCGCTGCAAATCAGCAGCGCATCCGTCCTCGCACACACGTTCACGCCACCGGACAACCTCCACCTCCTCGCTCCAGCGATGCGGTGGAAGCAACAACTCCTTCTAGACGAAATGCCACCGGGAACATGTATCTCGCTAATCCGAGACCATGGGGGAATAATTCTAGAGGGGGAGAGAGATCCTTCACGAGGAGGTGTGAGGAAGGAGTGAGAGGGGGGCCTTTTATAGGAGGAGTGGGGGTACCCCTCCCCATGGCCGGCGCCCCATGGGGGGTGACCCCTCACCTCCCCCATTCATGTCGTGGTAACTCCTCCACATTAAAATGCCCCTTCACATTCTCTTTTAAAGTCTCCACTTTATATGCATTAAATTTCTCTAAGTTTAATGCTCTCTCATTTAATAAAATTCTTTTATTAAATTTATTCAGAATTTTGTTAATTACTTTAATTAACAAACATTCACATAAAACCCCTTGAAACATTTCAATATCACATGCATAACCACTTTCTGCAATTTCACCCGAAACAATTTCAGTTTCTATCGAAACAATTCCTGCGCTTTGCAATCCTTTCGTCTGAAACATATGTGCTCCAAAATGGTGTACGGAAACCCTTAAGTGTGTCACCCTACGGTTCGCGAATAATGCAGACATGATTGAGACTCCTCTCAGATCAATAATCAGAAGCGGGACCTAGAGATTCATACTGACTCTTGCACATTCAATGATGACTTCTGTGATCGTGAGAACCTTTATCGCTAGTAACTTAATCCCTTTGTCTCATGATATATAATACACGTCCGAGATTCGATCATCGGTACCCAAATACCTAGTTTAATCTCGTTACCGACATGCACTCTTTTCTCGTTCCCGTGATATAACATTCTGGTGATCACATCACTTGCTTGCAAGCTATCTTAATGTGATATCACCGAGAGGGCCCAGAGTATATCTATCCGTCATCGGGATTGAAAAATTCCACTCTTGATCCATGAGCCTCAACATAACACCTTCGTAGCACCGAACCCACCTTTATAGTCACCCTATTACGGTGTGACGTTTGATGTTATCAAGATACTCTTCCGGTGTTAGCAATTAACATGATCTCATGGTTTAAGGACTAAGATTACTTCGTATGATGTTATAGCAATATAAACATAATGAATTTGATCGTAATGCTATACTTCGGATGAATGTTCATCACATTATTTCACAAATGTTGTGACCTCGTTATTAACAACATCCAATGTCCATGATCAGGAAACTTTGATCATCTTGTTAATCAATGAGCTAGTCTATAAGAGAGGCATAACTAGGAACCCTTTTTGTTTATTAAACACACATGTATTGATGTTTCCTATCAATACAATTATAGCATGCAAAATAAATATCTATCATATACAAGGAATACATAATAACAACTTTATTATTGCCTCTCATGGCATATTTCCTTCAGTCTCCCACTTTCACTAGAGACAATAATCTAGTTTACATAGTGATAAATCTAACACCCATGGAGTTCTGGTTTTGATCATGTTTTTCCCTAGGGAGAACTTTAGTCAATGGATCTACTATATTTAGGTCCATGTGTACTTTACAAATCTTTAATATCTCCATCCTTGACATGCTCGCGGATGGAGTGAAACCGGCGCTTAATATGCTTGGAATTCTTGTGAGACCTTGGTTCCTTGGCGTTGGCTATGGCTCCATTGTTGTCACAATAGATCACCATTGGGTCCAATGCACTAGGAACCACACCTAGTTCTGTTATGAACTCCTTCATCCAAACCGCTTCCCGTGCCACTTCTGAAGCAACAACATATTCTACCTCCATCGTTCATCCAGCCACCACAGGTTGTTTGGAACTCCTCCAACTAACTGCTGCTCCGTTCAAGAGAAATACGTATCCAGATTGAGACTTAGAGTCATCCGGATCAGTGTCAAAGCTAGCATTGACATAACAGTTAGCGACTAGCTCTTCTTCACCTCCGTATATAAGAAACATATCCCTAGTTCTTCTTAAGTACTTAAGGATATTCTTGACCGCTATCCAGTGTTCCGAACTTGGATCAGATTGGTACCTACTAGTCAAACTAATAGCATGTGCCACATCTGGTCTTGTACATAGCATGGCGTACATTATAGAGCCTATGGCTGAGGCATAGGGGATCTTATCCATTATCTCTCTTTCTTCCGCCATAGCCGGACTTTGAGTCTTACTCAATGTCTTGCCTTGCAACATCGGTAAGAACCCCTTCTTACTTCCGTCCATAATAAACTTCTTTAATATCTATCAAGGTATGTACTCTGCGATAACCCAATTAGGCGCCTTGATTTATCTCTGTATATTTTAATGCCTAATATATATGAAGCTTCACCAAGGTCCTTCATCGAAAATTTCCTGTTTAGATAACTTTTAACACTGTTTAAAAGATCTATAGCATTTCCAATCAATAATATGTCATCCACATATAATATCAAAAATGCCACATTGCTCCCACTCACTTTCTTGTAAATACAAGCCTCTCCATAAGTTTGGACAAATCTAAACTCTTTGATCACCTCATCAAAGCGGAGATTCCAACTCTGGGATGCTTGCTTCAGTCCATAGATGGACCGCTGAAGTTTGCATACCTTATCAGCATCCTTAGGGTCGACAAAACCCTTTGGTTGTATTATATACAACTCTTCTTCAATATTACCATTGAGGAACGCTGTTTTGACATACATCTGCCATATTTCAAAATCGAAATATGCAGCAATTGCTAACATAATCCTAACCGACTTTAGCATCGCTATAGGAGAGAATGTCTCATCGTAGTCAACTCCTTAAATTTGTCGAAACCCCTTTGCGACAAGTCGAGGTTTATAGAGGGTCACATTACCATCAGCATCAGTTTTTCTTTTGAAAATCCATTTATTCTCAACGGCCTTTCGATCGTGAGGTAAGTCCACCAAGGTCCAAACCTGGTTTTCGTACATGGATTCCATCTCGGATTTCATGGCTTCTAGCCATTTGTTGGAATCAGGGCTCATCATCGCTTCTTCATACGTGTAGGGTCATCTATTTCATCAATCATGAAATTCATAACAGGATTGCCGTACAGTCTAGGAGCTACACGTGTCCTGCTTGACCTGCGAGCTTGGGCAATATCCTCTTTCGGAGTTTCATGATCATTATCATTAGCTCTCTCTTCATCAGGTGAACTCAACTCCAAAACAACTTCCGGTGCTGCGCCACTCGCCAATTCATGAAGAGAAGGTTCAATAACCTCTTCGAGTTCTACCTTCCGACTACTCACACCTTTCGCGAGAAACTCCTTCTCAAGAAAGGATCCATTCTTGGCAACAAAAACCTTGCCTTCGGATCTGTGATAGAAGGTATACCCAATCGTTTCCTTAGGGTATCCTATGAAGACGCATTTTTCCTCTTTGGGTTCGAGTTTATCCGGCTGAAGTTTCTTCACATAAACATCGCATCCCCAAACTTTAAGAAATGACAGCTTAGGTTTGTTTCCAAACCATAATTCATACGGTGTCGTTTCAACGGATTTAGATGGTGTACGATTTAGAGTGAATGCAGCGGTTTCTAGTGCATAACCCCAAAATGATAGTGGCAAGTCAGTCAGAGACATCATAGATCGAACCATATCCAATAAAGTACGATTATGACGTTCCGACACACCATTACGTTGTGGTGTTCCGGCAGGCGTGAGTTGTGAAACTATTCCACAGTCTTTCATATGTGTGCTAAACTAGTAACTAAGATACTCTCCTCCACGGTCGGACCGCGGAAATTTGATCTTTCTGTTACGATGATTTTCCACTTCATTCTGAAATTCCTTGAACTTTTCAAAAGTTTCAGATTTATGTTTCATCAAATAAGTATACCCGTATCTACTCAAATCATCCGTGAAAGTAACAAAATAACTATATCAACCTCGCGCCGACACACTCATTGGTCCACACACATCAGTATGTATGATTTCCAATAAATCTGTCGCCTGTTCCATTGAACCGGAAAACGGCGTTCTAGTCATCTTGCCCATAAGGCACAGCTTACATGTATCAGATGATTCAAAATCAAGTGATTCCAAAAGTCCATCAGAATGGAGTTTCTTCATGCGTTTAATGCTAATATGACCTAGACGGCAATGCCACATATATGTAGATATATCATTATCAAGTTTAATCCTTTTAGCATCAACATTATGAATATGCGTAATACTACTATCGAGATCCAACAGAAATAAACCATTCAACACAGGTGCATGACCATAAAAGATATCATTCATATAAATCGAACAACCATTATTTTCAGATTTAAACGAATAACCACTTCGCATCAAACACGATTCGGATACAATGTTCATGCTCAGTGCAGGCACCAAATAACAATTATTTAGATTTAGAACTAATCCCGACGGCATATAGAGAGGCAGCGTTCCGATGGCGATCACATCAACTCTTGATCCATTGCCGACCTGCATCGTGACCTCATCCCTTGCTAGCTGTCGCTTGTTCTGCTGACCCTGAACCAAGTTATATATATTAGCAACCGATGCCGTATCAAATACCCAGGAGGTACTGCGAGTACTAGTCAAGTACACATCAATAACATGTATATCACATATACCTTTGTTTGCCTTGCCGGACTTCTTGTCCGCCAAATACTTGGGGAAGTTGCGCTTCCAATGGCCAGTCCCCTTGCAATAGTAGCACTCAGTATCAGACTTAGGGCCAGCTCGGGGTTTATTTTCAGGTGCAACAACAGATTTGCCGCCCTTCTTTCCCTTCTACTTGCCTTTCTTGTCCTTCTTGAAACCGGTGGTCTTATTGATCATCAACACTTGATGTTCTTTCCTAATCTCCACTTCTGCAGTCTTAAGCATTGATAGAAGCTCGGGAAGAGACTTCTTCATGCCCTGCATATTATAGTTCATCATGAAGCTCTTGTAGCTAGGTGGCAGAGATTGGAGAACACGATGTATTCCTAAGTCAATGGGAATCGTTATTCCCAAGGACACAAGTTTATCGGCGTACCCAGACATTTTGAGTGCATGCTCACTAACGGAGTTGTTCTCCTCCATCATGCAGCTAAAGAACTTTTCAGAAGCATTATAACCCTCTACGGCAACATGGGTATCAGAAATCATTTTCAATTCTCCTATGGTAGCAAAGGCATTGCCATTTTTGAAATGCTTTCGAAGTTCTGGCTCTAGCCCATACAGTATGCCGCAATGAACTAAGTTGTGGTCCTCCTGACAAGTTATATAGACATTCTTTTCCTTGTCAGGGGCATCAGGAGCTGGTGGGGGGCCTAGCGGCGCCTCTAGCACATATTGCTTTTGTGTAGCAGTGAGGAGAATCCTCAAATTCATAGCCCAGTTGGTGAAGTTGCTACCATTCGCAGCAAGTTTCTCTTTCTCCATGAACACATTGAAATTAAAAGCAGGTGGTGCCATCTACAACAGAATTTGTAAAGTTTATTTAGACTAAGTTTATGATAGATTGAGTTCAACTAATCCAAATTACTAATGAACTCCCACTCAAAAACGACATCCCTCGTGTCTTTTTGGTGATTACATGAACCAAATCCACTACACCAAGTCCGGTCATCACGTGAGTCGGTGTATCTTCAAAGGCGAGCATCTATATGGACATCATATCAACTATATGACTCATGCTTAAACTTTCGGTCTATGTTCCGAGGCCATGTTTGTACATGCTAGGCTCGCCAAGTAAGAACCTTAGTATTCGCATGTGTAAAACTGTCTTACACCCGTTATATGAAAACGTAGAGTCGAGTGCACCCGATCATCACGTGATGTCTCGAAACACAATCCATAGAACAGTGCATACTTAAGGAAGAACACATCTTTATCTTGATATCTAAATGAGGGATCATCTTACAATGCTACCAAAAGCGCCAAACTAGCAGTATAAGATGCTAACATCTAATGTGTAAAGTGAGATGATATGGTCCATGCATTTGATCTCTATCATTTGCATCATGGTATGATCTCTATCATTCCTTTGTGTGTAAGGCCAAGGTCTATGGAACTTACACGTTGAGTGTGTTGTAAGAGTATCTATCATACATCTACTTACAACAATACCATATCAAGACACTAGCCCAGCAACGATCTAAACTAGACGCCTCTAATTTATGAATTGCAAGTTTTATGTGGCTTAGGTATTTCAGAGATAGAACCGGTCTTACCTACGAACATGAACCACAACGAGATTAACCAAGTTATTTGTTGGGGCCGAGCATAGAAAACAAAAAATTTCCTACGATGAGAACTATACGCCAAGATCTATCTACTAGGTACAGAGCAACAGGTGGACATACATCCATCGAGAACTTACCCTCAAAGACAACGAGTTTTGTTAACGAGTAGGAACTCGTGGTTGATGTAGTCGTACACTTGCCGATCTCAAGATCGTGTGGAAGTCCGAGCGCCGCAAATCAGCAGCGCATCCGTACTCGCACACACTTTTAAGCCACCGGACAACCTCCACCTCCTCGCTCCAGCGATCCAGCGGAAGCAGCAACTCCTTCCAGACGAAATGCCACTTGGAACATGTATCTCGCTAATCCGAGACCATGGGGGAATGATTCTAGAGGGGGAGAGAGATCCTTCACAAGGAGGTGTGTGGAAGAAGGAGTGAGAGGGGGACCTTTTATAGGAGGAGGGGAGGGTGTCCCTTCACCTCCCCCATTCATGTGGTGGTAACCCCCTCCACATTAAAATGCCCCTTCACATTCTCTTTGAAGTCTCCACTTTAAATGCATTAAATTTCTCCCAATTTAATGCTCTCTCATTTAATAAAACTCTTTTATTAATTTTATTCAGAATTTTGTTAATTACTTTAATTAACAAACATTCACATAAAACCCCGTGCAACATTTCAATATTACTTGTATGTTGCGACCTCGGATCGTTAAGGATCCTAAGTCCCTGTGATTAACATGCTAGTCCCTGGATCAATAGCTAGCACTTCACAGTCGATGAATATCATGTAAAACACAAGTCATTATTACACGAATAATCCAGAGTATAATTATTACAACTTGCATAGCTCGTAGCTAGCTCAAATAAAACAGCGGAAACTAAATAAAACTTGAGTCCATCAACGCCTCAGGCTAGCTACGTGAAGACCCGCGATCCCTACGCACCTTTCAATCTTCGGATTCTGCACATAAGACGTGCAGCCAACAAGTTGGGTCAATATTTTGAATGTATTGGCAAATTACACCAAGGAAAGAGTAAGACTATCTCTACATGCAAGGCTAAGAGTAGGCTCTGGGGTTCATTTGCGTAAAGCCAATTTTACCAGTGTAATAAGAAAAGAGGGGGAAAGTTTTCCCTACTTTGTAAACCTTGATAAGTAGTATAGGGTTGAATGGAACACGTGGATATTACTCACCAAGTGCCCAAATCAACCTAGCACTTGGATATTACGCACCAAGTTCCCAAAATCCCACCCAATGGTAATATTACTCACGCCCCGGGGTTTATAAAACGTTAAGTTTGGAAAAGAGAGAGGAGAAGATTTTTCAGAGGCTCCATCCTTCAGATGCTCAATGTTGTTCTGTTTCCGTGAACACGGCTGATCGATCAGATTGCAATACTCTCGAGAGGTCGTGCACTTTCCCCACAATCCACGATCAAGTCCTTTTACAGACAAGACCATGACGAAGCCTTCCCTTAGTAGCCCCTCTACCAGCTGGATCCAACCGTGCCAAGAACCTCCAAATGTTGGTACCCCAGTGAGGTTTCCCACTAAGTACTAAGCCAAGACAGAGCCCATATGTATTGTGGTTGCACGGGAAGCTTCTGAATTCTGAAACATGGCAGACTTCTTTGATTCCTAGGCGGCCGTCATCCACCAAAATCTCACTCGTTGTCCCGACAACCATTCCGCCCAGAAGAAAACTTAGTTTTTATTTTGAAGGCGGTTTTGGAGAAGAAAAGTTCGCTCGAGAGAGCTCTCATACTTAGAAAATTTTGAGTCTTTCGAACCCTCCCAACGATACTTAGTGTATATGTAGCATAGCAAGCAATACTTAGCAAAAACAGAGGAACCTAATAGGACGGAAATTCCTAAGTATAAAGCTACTCATGGCATACTACAAAATCATCGCACTTGCAAAAATATTTTCAAGTAGATCTACCAAAACAATCCTACACATGCATACTACTATTTTGAAGAACAAAACATGCATAGTATTCAAAACTGGGACATTAATATGAACAAGTGGTGTAACTTGCCTTGATCCGAGCAGCAATCTACACAACAATACTCCTCAGCGCACTCCGAGCAATCTAAGGAAACAAACATGGATCCAATCACAATTTGCACAAAACAATCCACGAAGTCAAATATACATGCATGCAACATGGCAATATGCAAGGATGGATTTGATTTCGACCAAGGGTTTTAACCAGGGGGGTTGTTGAGTTGGGGATGTCGTTAGAATTGATTCCCATAGATTTTAAGTATTTTGAGTTAAACCCTAATTTACCAAGCTCAAAACTAGATCTATAACTCTAATCTTCCTCGAGACAGATCTGAACACCCTAAACAAGATATGACAATTTTCTACAGAAGATCTCGATGATACAAAGCCAACGCAACAAGAATCAACTAAAACGGAGCTACGGATAATTTTCTAGAATTAAAATACTCCAATCTAAACTTTTAATTCTACTGCAAGATTGCTGTGGCAAAACAGTAATATTATTGTGGATCTATGTTCTACTCGAAAATATGAATCCAACGGTATATTATACGCAATTTTTGGACTAATATTCGAATTTCTATGAATTTTACAAGATTGTGGCTATTTCTGCCTATTTAAAAGAAAAAAGGGAAAAGGGGCCAGTGACGCGGCGACACGTGGCGCAACGTGAGTGGGCCAGCGAGGCGCGCATGACGCGACGTGGGGGCGATGCGGCATCGACGTGGCGCTGCCACGCGGCGCGACGCGGTTGGCCGGGCCGGTTGACCTGTTGTGGGCCATCAGATCTAGATCTGACGGTCGGAGACGAAGGGGGGCGACGCGGCTTATCAAGGCGGCGGCGGCTGGTGGCGGCGGACGGCGACGAGCGGCGGCGGGGCTCCGGCGATGGCTGGCGGCGGCGGCGGTGCTCCTCCGGCCCGGAGAGCTAGACGACGGGGACCGGCTCCTCGTTGCGATCACGTTCCCGGGGGCGACGGCGGCCCTCTCTTCCCGAGGCGACGGGGGGCGGCGGCTACTGGCGGTGGAGGCGGCGGCGCTCCGTCGAGCAATCCGGCGGCGCTCGGTGGCGGTGGCGGCGGAAAAAGGCTAGGGTTTGCTTGGGGCGGCGTGCCCGGCTATATAAAGGCGGATTCTTGGCACGGAAGTCGCGGAATCCGTCCCAGAATCGGCGGCGGGCTCGACCCGAACTCAGGGAGGAGGCGGCCGACATGCGGGCCCCGCCTGTCAGTGGCTGCGGGCGCGGGGCGGCTGCTCACGGGCTACTGGCGGGCTGGCGGGTTGGGCCGGCCTGGGCGGCGGCTGCGCTGCGCGCCGCTCGCTCGCTCGCCGGCATGCGGTAGATAGGTTCCCGGGCTGGCTCGGCCGGCCCGGTTAGGTTAGGTTAGGTTTTTTTAATTCTTTTAATAATTTCTGAATTGCTATTTGTTTGATAACTTTTGCAAACGGAGTCCGAATTAGACGAAATTGGTCTCTAAAAATTTGTAAAAAGGAGAGGGTTAGAATGGAACTATAAAATAACCCTTTTGCAAGATTTTTGGTGGTTGAAAAGGTTAAAAGATTTTTACCCCCTTTTGTCTATAATTAACTATGGGGTTTGAGAAAATACCTGATGCAAAATTTTTGATATGTGATGCCATGATGCAATGATATGATGCATGCTTACTAGTAACATCTAAATTTACAAAATTTGGGATGTTACAAACCTACCCCCTTTAAGAAGAATCTCGTCCCCGAGATTCAGGTTGGTTAGCAAATAGGTGTGGATGTTCTTTCTTCAGGTCCTCTTCACGATCCCACGTGGCCTCTTCCTCGGAATGGTGATTCCATTGAACTTTGCAGAATCTGATAGTCTTGGTACGAGTGATTCTCTTGGCTGTTTCTAAAATCCTGGTGGGGTTTTCCTCATAGGTGAGATCGTTTTCCAATTGAACTTCTTCCAATGGAACTATATCCTTTAGTGGGGTTTCAGCCATTTCTGGGTGACACTTCTTTAGTTGCGACAAATGGAAAACATCGTGAACTGTTAACACTTCGGGTAATTCCAACTGGTAGGCAACTTCCCCTCTGTGACCCAAGATTTTGTTGGGCCCTATGAATCGGGGTGCCAACTTACCCTTGATCCCGAATCTCTTAACTCCTCGTAGTGGTGAAACTCGGAGATACGCACAGTCTCCTACTTCATAAGTCGCATCCCTGCGCTTGGAATCAACATAACTCTTTTGTCTGGATTGGGCTATTTTTAACCTGTCTTGAATCTGTCTCACCTTCTCTTCGGCATCCTTGATCAGTTCAGGTCCAAACAAACTACGTTCTCCTACTCCATTCCATAACAGCGGAGTCCTACACTTTCTGCCGTATAGAACTTCAAATGGGGCCATCTTGCTGCTAGTTTGGTAGCTGTTATTGTATGAGAATTCCGCATATGGCAAGTTATCATCCCAACTAGACCCATAGTCTAGCGCACAGGCTCTTAACATGTCCTCCAAGATCTGATTAACTCTTTCCGTTTGCCCATCGGTTTGTGGGTGGAAGGCAGTACTAAACTCCAGTCGTGTCCTTAGAGACTCGTGTAGCTGTCGCCCAAACATAGAGGTGAATTGGGTACCTCTATCAGAGACAATTCCTTTGGGTACACCATGAAGGCTTACGATCCTTGACATGTAAATCTTGGCAAGTTTAGCACTCGTATAGGTGGTCTTTACGGGAATAAAGTGGGCCACTTTTGTGAAGTGGTTGACCACTACCTAGATGGAGTCATACGCAGATCGAGTCCGAGCTAGTCCTGTGATAAAATCCATGCCTACCTTGTTCCACTTCCATTCGGGTACAGGTAATGGCTGCAGTAGTCCTGCTGGTTTTTGATGTTCGGCCTTGACTCTGTTGCACACGTCACACAAGGAGATATATGCATCAATTTCTCTTTTCATGTTGTTCCACCAGAACCTATCTTTCACATCCATGTACATCTTTGTATTACCGGGATGAATGAATAAGGCGAATCGTGAGCTTCCTGAAGGATTAACTTTCTGATGTCAGGGTTATCGGGAATGCACAGACGTTTCTCATACGTGTGAAACCCTTTTGCTTTACCCTTGCTTATATTAGCTCTTATTTCTTCCAACTCTTTGTCCCCCTTTTGGGCCTCTTTGATTTGGTCCAGAAGCGTTGGCACTATCTCCATAGTGGCTAAGTATCCTTCCGGAACAATTTCCAACCTAAGGTCCTTGAGTTGTTCACACAAATCTTTTGGAAGTTCTCCCACGGTAAGCCTATTTACATAGACTTTCCGGCTTAAGGCGTCAGCCACAACGTTGGCCATTCTAGGATGGTACTGCAGGTCCAAGTCATAGTCCTTGATGACCTAAAGCCATCTCCTTTGCCTCATATTTAACTCCTTTTGAGTGAAGATATACTTGAGACTCTTGTGATCCGTGAACACATCACAATGTTTGCCCATTAGGTAGTGTCTCCATACCTTGAGCGCATGCACAACTGAAGCTAGTTCCAAATCATGCGTGGGGTAGTTATTCTCATGGTTCTTAAGTTGCCAAGAGGCGTAAGACACTACTTTTCCATCTTGCATCAGAACATTACCCAGTCCCTGCTGGGAAGCGTCACAATAGACCTGGAAGTCCTTTTGGATGTCAGGGAGACACAAAACTGGTGGTATTACTGGACGCTTCTTTAATTCCTAAAAGCTTGCTTCACAAGCCTCGGTCCATTGGAACTTCTTCTCTTTCTTCAGCAACTCTGTCATGGGCTTTGCTATCTTGGAAAAGTTTTCAATGAATCTTCGGTAATACCTGGCAAGGCCCAGGAAACTCCTAATGTCACCCACATTCTTAGGAGACTCCCATTCTTTCACGGAAGCTACCTTATTTGGGTCCACGACAACTCCTTTAGCCGACACAATATGGCCAAGGAAACCCACTTCTTTCAACCAGAACTCACACTTGCTAAATTTAGCATACAACTTGTGTTCCCTTAACTTTTCAATGATTAGGCGGAGGTGCCTCTCATGTTCCTTCTCGTCCTTGGAGTATATGAGTATGTCATCAATGAATACCACAATAAACTTATCCAAGTACTCCATGAACACCTTGTTCATCATAGTCATGAAGTATGCTGGGGCATTGGTTAAGCCAAACGACATCACGGTGTATTCATACAATCCATATCTTGTGGTGAAGGCTGTCTTGGGTACATCCTGTTCTCGGATCTTCAACTGAAAATAACCTGATCGGAGATCAATCTTAGAGAACACACTAGCTCCCTTTAATTGGTCAAACAGGTTGTTAATATTGGGCAGAGGGTACTTGTTCTTGATTGTTACTTCGTTCAATGACCGGTAGTCCACGACTAGTCTCTTGGTTTTATCCTTCTTCTCCACGAATAAGACAGGTGCTCCCCAAGATGACGCACTTGGTTGAATGAAGCCTTTGTCCAATTGCTCTCTAAGGTATTTCTTGAGTTCCTTCAATTCATCCACATCCATCTTGTACGGCCTCTTTGCTATTGGTCCAGTACCTGGCATCAAGTCAAGAAACTTGATGTCACGGTCGGGAGGCATCCCTGGCAATTCTTCCGGAAACACATCTGGATACTCCTTCACAATTGGCACAACCTCCAAGCTAACCCCCTTAAGAGAGTTCACCATACTTCCTTTGAGTGCGAAAGCTGACTTAAAGCGGATCCTTTTCTTTTCCGGAGTCGTGAGTGCGATAGTCCTTTTGGCACAATCTATGACTCCCTCATACTCGGTCATCCAATTCATGCCCAAAATTATGTCTAAGCCTTGTGATTCCAGCACGACTAGGCTGGTGGGAAAGGTGTGCGCCCCAATTCTTAGTTCTAACCCACGGCATCCAGAGTTTGCCACTATTTCTCCTCCAGGAGAACTTACCCTTAGGGGAGTACTAATAGTCTCCGTAGGTATCTTGCCTCTATCCACAAATACCCTTGATATGAATGAATGCGATGCACCAGTATCAAAAAGAACAACTGCAGGTGTGGAGTTAAGCTTGAACTTACCGATCACGGAGTCAGGTGCCTCACGAGCATCCTCCACGGAGACATGATTCACCGTGGCTTTGACGAATGGGTTCGGCTTCTTCCCATTTCCATTACCATTGCCATGGTTGTGTCCGTTGCCGTTTCCATTACCATTCCCATTCTTCGTCTTCTCGGGGCAAGTAGTCGCATAGTGCCCTGTCTTGTTACACTTGAAGCATGTCACTTCACTCAGATCCTTCCCATTGCCATTTCCATTTCCATTACCATTGCGGTGTTTATGGCCATTGTGGTTATGTCCTCCATGGCGATGACCATTGTGGTTGTGACCATTGTGGTTGTGGGGTGGTGGTGACGAAGTGCGTTGCTTCTGATATGGGGCAGAGTTGTGCTTGTGTGAGGTGGACTTTCTCTTCCGGTTCTCTATACTCCTTTGCTTTGCTTCAACTACGACTGCCCTGTCCAGAAGTTCCTGATAGTTATCAAACTTCAGAGCCATAAGCTGAATAGGTATTTCATCATTAAGTCCCCTTAAGAACTCCTCCTGTCTCTTGGCATCAGTGGATACATCATCAGGTGCATAACGTGCCAGCTTGTTGAAAAGGTCCCCATACTCGGAGACAGAGCGGTGCAGTTGTTTCAAGTCGCGGAACTCACGCCTCTTAAGTGACATGACTCCCGCGGCTACGTGATGAGTACGAAAGGCCGCTTCAAATTGGTTCCAGGTGATAGCTTCAATATCAGGGTGGGTGACCTGGTAGTTATCCCACCATTCAGCAGCTGGTCCCTCAAGTTGGTGCATGGCAAAGCGCACCCTATCAGCTCCAACAACTTGGACGGTGTCTAACTTCTTGTTGATGGTGCGGAGCCAGTCGTCTGCCACAATTGGCTCAGAACTACTTGAAAAAGTTGGAGGGTTCAACCTCAGGAACCGAGTCAAGCGATCCTGTTGGGGCGGTGGGGGTGGTGGAGGCGGCGGGTTGTTGTTGTTGTTGTTGTTTTGCATGTTTTGAGTGAGGAGTTGGATCAACTGATTCTGGGAGTTCAGAAGTTGTGCTATCTCTGGGGGCATGTTGTTATTGTTGTATCCGCGTCTCGCCATCTGTTGGGTTTGGGAGACAAGTTAATAAATAGATAGAAAGTCTAAGGAATAAACTCCTACCCTTATGTAAACAAGAAAAACACACGCAAGGCACACATGTCACAAAAATCCACACACTCAACCAAGTTTAACTAACCAATATAAGATTTTTGGTACTCATTACAATCGCGAATAACGTTCGACTATAGAACTAATGGTGGTCTGACTGCTCTACTCATCATCCACTTCCTCATCCTCAGTGATGAAGCCTTCCTTTTCCAGCAGTGATTTGTATAGCTCCATGTCCCTCGTCGTGGCTTCAAGCTTCTCTTGAAGTTCCTTCATCTCCTGTGGCTCCGGTGTTGCAGCTTCGAGCCTTCCTTGAAGTTCCTTCACCTCTTGCAGTTCCTGGGTAGCAGCTTCCAGTTTCGCTCGGAGTTCCTTCTTCTCCTTCTGTAGCTTCTTGATCAAACTTGACCCCATAGTCACGGGCGTGATCTTCTCCTCCAAGGTCCTCTTGGCTGCTCGCAGGTCCTTCAACATGGTGGCAAGGTTCTTGAACTCCATCTCGTTCTTTGCGAGCACTAGACTTTGTTCTCTAATCTTCTTGTTCTTATCTTGCACCCTCTTCTCTTGATTAGCGAACCTTTTGTCTTGGGCGGTGAGCTCCCCTCCTAGGGACTTGATCTTCTCTTCTAGCTCTTCGATCTTCTCGTCCTTCTCCTTGACTAGGCCACAAAGCTCGTCATTCCTCACGATCTCAAGGCAGCTCCCCTTCTGAAGGTCACTGATGTGGAACTCCAAGTCTTGATATTGGATTCTTTGACGCTTGCATGTCTTTCTTTCCTCCGGGGTTAACTCGATTGGAACTCCCTTCTCATCTCATCTTCCAAAGAGTTTGATGTAGTGGCCTTCAACCTCTTCATGGTGGCGTCCGCAAAGGCGTCCAATGAGCTCCTGCAAGCAAATTCTAAGTCCTTTCTCCTTGGAGTCGCTGGTGACGTTGAGTACAATGGCCTCCGTCTTGGGTTCTATCTGACTGCGCCTGGTTGGATGACTTCAATTGCCCAACATCCTTCCTTGTGCATCTTCCTCAACTTGCTTCCCTTGAATGATGGCATGGGTAACTGCAGTGTCTTGATGATGTCCAGAAGGCATCCCCCGAAGCGCAGGCACTTGATGTCTTCGGCGGTGTCGTAGTAGAAGGCCGTCATCTTTAGGTTAGGAGATAAAAATTAGGCACAGGGTGATAAGGAAGAGAAATACTAGAAAAGTACAAATAACTTAGAAGAATATAGAAAGCATAACACACATGGTAAAGGTGGTTTCCAATCCTAGGGGTCACGTCCTACAGGAAACTTTGTGCTCTGATACCATCTGTTGCGACCTCGGATCGTTAAGGATCCTAAGTCCCTGTGATTAACATGCTAGTCCCTGGATCAATAGCTAGCACTTCACAGTCGATGAATATCATGTAAAACACAAGTCATTATTACACGAATAATCCAGAGTATAATTATTACAACTTGCATAGCTCGTAGCTAGCTCAAATAAAACAGCGGAAACTAAATAAAACTTGAGTCCATCAACGCCTCAGGCTAGCTACGTGAAGACCCGCGATCCCTACCCACCTTTCAATCTTCGGATTCTGCACATAAGACGTGTAGCCAACAAGTTGGGTCAATATTTTGAATGTATTGGCAAATTACACCAAGGAAAGAGTAAGACTATCTCTACATGCAAGGCTAAGAGTAGGCTCTGGGGTTCATTTGCGTAAAGCCAATTTTACCAGTGTAATAAGAAAAGAGGGGGAAAGTTTTCCCTACTTTGTAAACCTTGATAAGTAGTATAGGGTTGAATGGAACACGTGGATATTACTCACCAAGTGCCCAAATCAACCTAGCACTTGGATATTACGCACCAAGTTCCCAAAATCCCACCCAATGGTGATATTACTCACGCCCTGGGTTTATAAAACGTTAAGTTTGGAAAAGAGAGAGGAGAAGATTTTTCAGAGGCTCCATCCTTCAGATGCTCAATGTTGTTCTGTTTCCGTGAACACGGCTGATCGATCAGATTGCAATACTCTCGAGAGGTCGTGCACTTTCCCCACAATCCACGATCAAGTCCTTTTACAGACAAGACCATGGCGAAGCCTTCCCTTAGTTGCCCCTCTACCAGCTGGATCCAACCGTGCCAAGAACCTCCAAATGTTGGTACCCCGGTGAGGTTTCCCACTAAGTACTAAGCCAAGACAGAGCCCATATGTATTGTGGTTGCACGGGAAGCTTCTGAATTCTGAAACATGGCAGACTTCTTTGATTCCTGGGCGGCCGTCCTCCACCAAAATCTCACTCGTTGTCCCGACAACCATTCCGCCCAGAAGAAAACTTAGTTTTTATTTTGAAGGGGGTTTTGGAGAAGAAAAGTTCGCTCGAGAGAGCTCTCATACTTAGAAAATTTTGAGTCTTTCGAACCCTCCCAACGATACTTAGTGTATATGTAGCATAGCAAGCAATACTTAGCAAAAACAGAGGAACCTAATAGGACGAAAATTCCTAAGTATAAAGCTACTCATGGCATACTCAAAATCATCGCACTTGCAAAAATATTTTCAAGTAGATCTACCAAAACAATCCTACACATGCATACTACTATTTTGAAGAGCAAAACATGCATAGTATTCAAAACTGGGACATTAATATGAACAAGTGGTGTAACTTGCCTTGATCCGAGCAGCAATCTACACAACAATACTCCTCAGCGCACTCCGAGCAATCTAACGAAACAAACATGGATCCAATCACAATTTGCACAAAAACAATCCACGAAGTCAAATATACATGCATGCAACATGGTAATATGCAAGGATGGATTTGATTTCGACCAAGGGTTTTAACCAGGGGGTTGTTGAGTTGGGGATGTCTTTAGAATTGATTCCCATAGATTTTAAGTATTTTGAGTTAAACCCTAATTTACCAAGCTCAAAACTAGATCTATAACTCTAATCTTCCTCGAGACAGATCTGAACACCCTAAACAAGATATTCCAATTTTCTACAGAAGATCTCGATGATACAAAGCCAACGCAACAAGAATCAACTAAAACGGAGCTACGGATAATTTTCTAGAATTAAAATACTCCAATATAAACTTTTAATTCTACTGCACGATTGCTGTGGCAAAACAGTAATATTATTGCAGATCTGTGTTCTACTCGAAAATAAGAATCCAACAGTATATTATACGCAATTTTTGGACTAATATTCGAATTTCTATGAATTTTACAAGATTGGGGCTATTTCTGCCTATTTAATAGAAAAAAGGGAAAAGGGGCCAGTGACGCGGCGACACGTGGCGCAATGTGAGTGGGCCAGCGAGGCGCGCGTGACGCGACGCGGGGGCGACGCAGCATCGACGTGGCGCTGCCACGCGGTGCGACGTGGTTGGCCGGGCCGGTTGACCGGTTGTGGGCCGTCAGATCTAGATCTGACGGTCGGAGACGAAGGGAGGCGACACGGCTTACCGAGGTGGCGGCAGCTGGTGGCGGCGGATGGCGGCGAGCGGCGGCGGGGCTCCGGCGATGGCCGGCGGCGGCGGCGGTGCTCCTCCGGCCCGGAGAGCTAGACGACGGGGACCGGCTCCTCGTCGCGGTCACGTTCCCGGGGGCAGCGGCGACCCTCTCTTCCTGAGGCGACGGCGGGCGGTGGCTGCTGGCGGTGGAGGCGGCGGCGCTCCGGCGAGCAATCTGGCGACGCCCGGTGGCGGTGGCGGCGGAAAAAGGCTAGGGTTTGCTTGGGGAGGCGTGCCCGGCTATATAAAGGCGGATTCTTGGCGCGCAAGTCGCGGAATCCGTCCCGGAATCGGCGGCGGCGGTTGCGCTGGCGGCGGCGGCGTTGGGCTCGACCCGGACTCAGGGAGGAGGCGGCCGACAGGCGGGCCCCGCCTGTTAGTGGCTGCGGGCGCGGGGCGGCTGCTCGCGGGCTGCTGGCAGGCTGGCGGGTTGGGCCGGCCTGGGCGGCGGCTGTGCTGCACGCCGCTCGCTCGCTCGCCGGCGTGCGGTAGATAGGTTCCCGGGCTGGCTCGGCCGGCCCGGTTAGGTTAGGTTAGGTTAGGTTTTTTTTTATTCTTTTAATAATTTCTGAATTGCTATTTGTTTGATAACTTTTGCAAACGGACTCTGAATTAGACGAAATTGGTCTCTAAAAATTTGTAAAAAGGAGAGGGTTAGAATGGAACTATAAAATAACCCTTTTGCAAGATTTTTGGTGGTTGAAAAGGTTAAAAGCTTTTTACCCCCTTTTGTCTATAATTGACTATGGGGTTTGATAAAATACCTGATGCAAAATTTTTGTTATGTGATGCCATGATGCAATGATATGATGCATGCTTACTAGTAACATCTGAATTTACAAAATTTGGGATGTTACAATGTAGAACCAATTTCAGCAATTTCACCTGAAATAGTTTCGGTGTCTATTGAAATAATTCCAGCGCTTTCTTAAATCTTTATCTAAAACATATTTGCTCTAAATGGTGTCGGTATCCCTTAAGTGTGTCACCCTACTGTTCGCGAATAATGCAGACATGATCGAGACCCCTCTCCGATCAATAATCAGCAGCGGGACCTGGAGATCCGTACTGACTCCCACATATTCAATGATGACTCTTGTGATCGTGTGAACCTTTAACGTCGTAACTAAATGCCTTTGTATCATGATATATTACGTGTTCGAGAATCTATCATTAGCATCCAAATACCTAGTTTGATCTCGTTACCAACATGCACTCTTTTCTCATTCCCGTGATACAACATTCTACTGATCACATCACTTGCTTGCAAGCTATTTCAATGTGATATCACCGAGAGGGCCCAGAGTATATCTATCCGTCATCGGGATGGACAAATCCCACTCTTGATCTATGAGCCTCAACATAACACCTTCGTAGCACTGGACCCACCTTTATAGTCACCCTGTTACGATGTGATGTTTGATGTTATCAAGATACTCTTTCGGTGTTAGCAATTAGCATGATCTCATGTTCTAAGGACTAAGATTACTTCGTATGATGTTATAGCAATATAAACATAATGACTCTGATCGTAATGCTATACTTCGGATGAATGTTCATCACATCATTCCACCAATGTTGTGACCTCGTTATTAACAACATCCAATGTCCATGATCAGGAAACCTTGATCATCTTGTTAATCAACAAGCTAGTTTATATGAGAGGCAGTACTAGGAACTTTGTATTTTGTTTATTAAACACACATGTATTAACGTTTCCAATTAATACAATTATAGCATGCAAAATAAACATTTATCATAAACATGGAATAAGATAATAACCACTTTATTATTGCCTCTCGGGCATATTCCCTTCAGTCTCCCACTTGCACTAGAGTCAATAATCTAGTTTGAAAAACTTTGCATATTGAACACCTATGGCTTTCTGGTGTTGTATATACGTGATTGCTAGTGGTTAACATAATCTTCGGATCTGACAGTTTCAGGTCCGTGTGTATTTGCATGTCTTTGCGTCTCTACGCATCACTCATTCTTAAATGAGATGGCTTTGTATAAATTTTTGTCCTTTGGTGAGACCTTTAGTATGTTCGGGTTAAAATATGTTGATATTATTGTCACACAATATATCTTCATAGTATCAGCCCACTTTGAACCACACCTAGTTTGATAACAAACTACTTAACACAAATGCCCTCCTTTGCTGCTACAATAGCAGTCATATACTTAGCCTTTTGTTGTACTATCCGTCACAATGTCTCAACTTTGGAACTCATCCAAATCCATCATGGAACATCCTTTCCATTACATTGTGCCACCCATAGTCTAATTTGAGATAAATTTAATTTGTATCTTGTGACAAAACTAGTATCAATGTAACACTTTACAATGAACTACCTTTAACTATTTGTCACTTATACATGATATATTCTTAGTTCTTCCAAAGCTCATAAGAATATCTGTACTCTTGTTCAATGATCATCTTATGAATCATTCGGGTATGTGCTCATAACATTTAGAGCATAGGACATTATGGATATATACATATCACGGTATAATCGATCAAAATCTTCATGTGATTTTACTCACCAAGTGTTGAAACACTCGAATCTTCATACAATCCTTTCCATGCAGCAAGAACCTTTCTTGTTGTTTCCATATTGAACCCTTTAAATATCTCATATATGTATGTCTGGCACAACCATATTAGCACCTCAATCTATCCATATAGATATTGATGCCAAATATTCCGGTTTTTCCCAAGTCTTTCATCGAAATCTTATTTTAATAAAATTCTTAACTTGTGTCAATACGAGATACATCATTTCCAATCAACAATATGTCCTCTACATAATCTATTAGAAATATGTCTTAGCGCTCCCACTTAATTTCTTGCAAATGCAAGCATCTTCATCATCTCCAATGAATTTAAACTCTTTTAACAGTTTCATCATGGTGAAGATTCCAACTCTGCTATGCTTACTTCAACTATTGAAGTTTGCATGCCCTTTTAGCACCCTTTGAATTAACAAAACCCTTCGGACCATGTCATGTACATGTCCTAGGTAACCGTTCTATTATAAGAACATTGTTTTGTTTGTTCAACTACCATACATCAAATTATATGTAGTGGTTGCTACATTAATATGTCAAGACTAAATATCGCTATGAAAGATCAAATCTTGTCATAGTTAACTCCTTGAACATTGTCGTAAACTTCTTTCCGACATGTTGACTATTTAATAGAAGTTAAACATCAATGTCTTATTTCTTTATAGATCCAAACACGACCGATAGGCTTCACGCCTTTCCGGAGGGTCTTCCAAGTTCAGAAACTTGATTTCTCGTGTATGGATACTATCACGAATTCTATGACTTCTAGTCATTTTATGGAGTCAGGGCCCATCATCGCTTCTTTGCATGTAGTCGGTTCATCATTGTCAAAACAATAACGACTTGCTTATCAAATCACACTATTTGATTCTTACCGACCCACACGGTTCAATAGGAACTCTAATCTCCGAGATCACACCCTTTGTAATCACGGGAGCCATGAGCATTGCGGCCGCCACCGGGACACTTTCCGGCGCTACGCTACTTAGCACATATAGCTAAAGTTCAATAACCTTATCAAAGTTCTATTGTCCTCCCACTTAACTTTTTACGAAAAATTCCTTCTTAAGAAACTTGATGTTCCAAGTAACAAACTCTTTCGTCCTCGGTGTTATGGAGAAATTCCCAACAAATTCTTTGGGATAACCTACAAAGACGTGCTTATCCGACTTTGTTCGTAAACATTTTACTTATGCTTAGCATACCAAAATTTAAGAAAAGACAATTCAGGTTTTATCCCAAACCATAATTTATCTGGTGTCATTTCAACGGATCACGATGGTGCTCTTTTCAGTGTAAAAGCGGTAGTCTCTAAAGCTTCAATCCTTAAAACATAATGGCAGTTTTATAAATGACACCTTTGATCTTACCATGTCAAACATGGTTTGATTTCATCTCTCGAATATGCCATACTCCTATGGTTTATCGGGAAACACAAATCATGGAACAATTCCTCAAATATTAGGTGTTTTTGCTAAACACGTAACTCAAATATCTTCCTTTACGATCGAATCATAAAATCTTTATTTTGTTGTTACAATGATTTTCCACTTCATCTTGAAAGTCTTTAAACAATTTTCAAATGTTCATACTTCTTCCTTATTAAGTAAATATATAAATATATTCACTCAAATTTCTGGAGAAATCATATGAAGCAAAAAGATCCATCGCATATGGCTACACATAATGGACTATGCACATCAACATGCACAATTTCCAATAAGCTAGTCATCCGTTCCTCTTTGGCCTATGAACGGAGTTTCAATTATCTCGAGGAAAGTTTCACAAGCGTCAATTGATCAAAATCAAAGACTCCAAAATTCCATCAACATGGAGTTTATTCATGTTTTCTTTCCAATATAATTTAAAACAGCGATGTCACTTCATAAGTGATCTTTTAATCATTTGTCTTGCGACATTTTAGCAATACTGTTTGTGGATGTAATTCCTCCCACTAGACTTGTAAAAGTTCATCCATCCTTTATGGAATACTGTAATTATTTGAACAACCATTGTTCTCGTAATACCGGAACAAAATAACAATTATTAAAACAAATCTTGAAGGCTAGGTTTGACGACAACGAAAAACACAATAACACTTTATTTGTTTTCGATGAACATCATCACATATTCTTTTGCTAGTTACTTTGGCCGTTGCAGTTCATGAATTGTGTTGTTCTGTATGACACTTCACACCAACCAATTCGGTATCCAATACCTAAGAACCACATTGTTTAACAAGCAAGGAATACAACCATAACATGTATATCTTCTATATACCTAAGTTGGACATCTCCAACCTTTTCTTTTCTTCCAAATATTTTATAGATTCTCTTTCAACAATTCCTTTTCTTTTAAAAGAATCTATAAACATCAATAGTGGTGTCATTCACATGACACATAGTACAAAGCGTGTATAGTCAAATACTAATACCTTTGAACTTGCACTTTGAAGTGGATCACCATCATCAAATGTTTTGTGTTCTTTCAAAAATCCATTCTTTAGTAATCTATTAGTGTAGTAAACATTTTAGTTACATCTTCTATTCATCCTTATCATGAAAACTTTCATGATCAAGCTACTATAGCCTATAAGGAAGAATTGCGAGTATAATATCAGTTCCGAAAACCTTTTTGGTAGATTAGGACGCCTAGTGTCTCCAACCTTCACAAATTCTCATACAATATGAGAACGTGTATTTTGTTAAATTATACTCTATCATATTGCAACCATAAACATTGTTTCATATATCACAATATCTTCCACACATGATGGTTTCTGAAACAATTATTTCAGCTCCTAGATAACCTCGATATTAAAACAACTTTTGGATATACAGAATCATGGAGGGAAACATGATACTTTAGATACTAACATTAGAATTCTTACTCTTGATTTAATACTACTTATTAAACTTCATGGAGTAAATAAAGTTTGCTGAAAGTTTGCAATAGGACTTATAAACTTTAAATTGACATTCAAAACAATACGATACCAGTTCGTAAAGTAAATATCTAGAATTATATAGTTCTATTATCTCAATTAAAACTAAGCATAAGGTAGTGAACAGATGCCAATGACTACAACAAATTATGCAAATTCACTTTGATTTAGTTTATGACAAATTGAGTTCGACTAATCCAAATTAGAAATGAACTCCCACTCAAAAACGACATCCCTCGTGCCTTTTTGGTGATTACATGAACAAAATCCACTACACCAAGTCCGATCATCACGTGAGTTGATGTAGCTTCAAAGACGAGCGTCTATATGGGCATCATATCAACTATATGACTCATGCTTAACCTTTAGGTCCGTGTTCCGAGGCCATGTCTGTACATGCTAGGCTCGCCAAGTAAGAACCTTAGTCTTCGCGTGTGTAAAACTGTCTTACACCCGTTCCTATGAAAGCGTAGATTGAAGTACCCCCGATCATCACGTGATGTCTCGAAACACGATCCACAAAACGGTGCATACTTAAGGAAGAACACATTTTTATCTTGATACCTAAATGAGGGATCATCTTACAATGCTACAGAAAGCGCCAAACTAGCAGTATAAGATGCTAACATCTAATGTGTAAAGTGAGATGATATGGTCCATGCATTTGATCTCTATCATTTGCATCGTGGTATGATCTCTATCATTCCTTTGTGTGTAAGGCCAAGGTCTATGGAACTTACATGTTGAGTGAGTTGTATGAGTATCTATCATACATCTACTTACAACAATACCATATCACGACACTAGCCCAGCAACGATCTAAACTAGACGCCTCTAATTTATCAATTGCAAGTTTTACATGGCTTAGGGCTTTCGGAGATAGAACCATTCTCACCTACGAACATGAACCACAACGAGAATAACCAAGTTATTAGAAACTCATTGTAAATCAGATATTGACTATAGCAGGAGAGACAGACACCCGCCAGCCACTTATGCAAAACTAGTTGCATGTCAGTCGTGGAACCGGTCTCATGTACGATGACATGTAAAGTTGGTCTGGGCCGGTTCATCCCACTATGCCACCAATGTCCAAAATAGATAGAAGATGCAATAACATGATCATCATCGCCCACATATAAATATATGTGTACTACCCGTACAAAGCACCTACGCATAGATCAGGTTCTGATACCACTATTGGGTCTGCAGCATAGAAAACAAAAAGTTTCCTACGATGAGAACTACACGCCAAGATCTATCTACTAGGTACAGAGCAACAGGTGGACATACATCCATCGAGAGCTTACCCTCGAAGAAAACAAGTTTTGTTAACGAGTAGGAACTCGTGGTTGATGTAGTCGTACACTTGCCGATCTCAAGATCGTGTGGAAGTCCGAGCTCCGCAAATCAGCAGCGCATCCGTACTCGCACACACGTTCAATCCACCGGACAACCTCCACCTCCTCGCTCCAGCGATCCAGCGGAAGCAGCAACTCCTTCCAGACGAAAT
Organism: Avena eriantha; assembly: GCA_910589775.1. Lineage (NCBI taxonomy): Eukaryota > Viridiplantae > Streptophyta > Magnoliopsida > Poales > Poaceae > Avena > Avena eriantha. Next base: position 296,723,669 of record OU342744.1, on the reverse strand, counting down.
GCCACCGGGAACATGTATCTCGCTCATCCGAGACCATGGGGCAATAATTCTAGAGGGGGAGATAGATCCTTCACAAGGAGGTGTGTGGAAGAAGGAGTGAGAGGGGGCTTTGATAGGAGGAGGGGAGGGTGTCCCATCACCTCCCCCATTCATGTGGTGGTAACCCCCTCCACATTAAAATGCCCCTTCGCATTCTCTTTTAAAGTCTCCACTTTAAATGCATTAAATTTCTCCAAATTTAATGCTCTCTCATTTAATAACACTCTTTTATTAATTTTATTGAGAATTTTGTTAATTACTTTAATTAACAAACATTCACATAAAACCCCCTGCAACATTTCAATATTATATGCAGAACCAATTTCAGCAATTTCACCCGAAACAGTTTCGGTGTCTATTGAAAGAATTCCAGCGCTTTCTTAATCTTTATCTGAAACATATTTGCTCCTAAATGGTGTCGGTATCCCTTAAGTGTGTCACCCTACGGTTCGCGAATAATGCAGATATGATCGAGACCCCTCTCCGATCAATAATCAGCAGCGGGACCTAGAGATCTGTACTGACTCCCACATATTCAATGATGACCCTTGTGATCGTGTGAACCTTTAGTGTCGTAACTAAATCCCTTTGTCTCACGATATATTACATGTCCAAGATTCGATCATTGGCATCCAAATACCTAGTTTGATATCGTTACCGACATGCACTCTTTTCTCGTTCCCGGGATATAACATTCTAGTGATCACATCACTTGCTTGCAAGCTATCTTAATGTGATATCATCGAGAGGGCCCAGAGTATATCTATCCGTCATCGGGATGGACAAATACCACTCTTGATCCATGAGCCTCAACATAACACCTTCGTAGCACTAAACCCACCTTTATAGTCACCCTGTTACGATGTGACGTTTGATGTTATTAAGATACTCTTCCGGTGTTAGCAATTAACATGATCTCATGGTCTAAGGACTAACATTACTTCGTATGATGTTATAGCAATATAAACATAATGACTCTGATTGTAATGCTATACTTCGGATGAATGTTCATCACATCATTCCACCAATGTTGTGACCTCGTTATTAACAACATCCAATGTCCATGATCATGAAACCTTGATCATCTTGTTAATCAACAAGCTAGTTTATATGAGAGGCAGTACTAGGAACTTTGTATTTTGTTTATTAAACACACATGTATTAACGTTTCCAACTAATACAATTATAGCATGCAAAATAAACATTTATCATAAACATGGAATAAGATAATAACCACTTTATTATTGCCTCTCGGGCATATTCCCTTCATTATTGGCAACTCGTTGTAAATCAGATATTGACTATAGTAGGAGATATAGACATCCGCTAGCCACTTATGCAAAACTAGTTGCATGTCATTCGTGGAACCGGTCTCATGTACGATGACATGTAAGGTTGGTCCAGGCCGCTTCATCCCACTATGCCACCAATATCCAAAATACATAGAAGATGCAACAACATGACCATCATCGCCCACATATAAACATATATGTACTACCCGTGCAAAGCACCTACGCATAGATCAGGCTCTGATACCACTGTTGGGTCCGCAGCATAGAAAACAAAAAGTTCCTACGATGAGAACTATACACCAAGATCTATCTACTAGATATAGAGCAACGGGTGGATATACATCCATGGAGAACTTACCCTCGAAGACAACAGAGTTTTGTTAACGAGTTGGAACTCGTGGATGATGTAGTCATACGCTTGACAATCTAAAGATCGTGTGGATATCCGAGCGCCGCAAATCAGCTACGCATCCGTCCTCGCACACACGTTCAAGTCACCGAACAACCTCCACCTCCTCGCTCCAGCGATGCAGCAGAAGCAGCAACTCCTTCCAGACGAAATGCCACCGGGAACATGTATCTCGCTAATCCGAGACCGTGGGGGAATAATTCTAGAGGGGGAGAGAGATCCTTCACGAGGAGGTGTGAGGAAGAAGGAGTGAGAGGGGGGCCTTTTATAGGAGGAGGGGGTACCCCTCCCCATGGCCGGCGCCCCATGGGGGGTGACCCCTCACCTCCCCCATTCATGTCGTGGTAACTCCTCCACATTAAAATGCCCCTTCACATTCTCTTTTAAAGTCTCCACTTTAAATGCATTAAATTTCTCTAAGTTTAATACTCTCTCATTTAATAAAACTGTTTTATTAAATTTATTCAGAATTTTGTTAATTACTTTAATTAACAAACATTCACATAAAACCCCTTGAAACATTTCAATATCACATGCAGAACCACTTTCTGCAATTTCAGCCGAAACAATTCCGGTTTCTATCGAAACAATTCCTGCGCTTTGCAATCCTTTCGTCTGAAACATATGTGCTCCAAAATGGTGTCCGACAACCCTTAAGTGTGTCACCCTATGGTTCGCAAATAATGCAAACATGATTGAGACTCCTCTCAGATCAATAATCAGAAGCGGGACCTGGAGATCCATACTGACTCCTGCACATTCAACGATGACTTCTGTGATCGTGAGAACCTTTATCTCTAGTAACTTAATCCCTTTGTCTCATGATATATAATACATGTTCGAGATTTGATCATCGGTACCCAAATACCTAGTTTAATCTCGTTACCGATATGCACTCTTTTGTTGTTCCCGTGATATAACATTCTAGTGATCACATCACTCTCTTGTAAGCTATCTTAATGTGATATTACCGAGAGGGCCCAGAGTATATCTATCCGTCATCGGGATTGACAAATTCCACTCTTGATCCATGAGCCTCAACATAACACCTTCATAGCACTGAACCCACCTTTATAGTCACCTTGTTACGATGTGACGTTTGATGTTATCAAGATACTCTTCCGTTGTTAGCAATTAACATGATCTCATGTTCTAAGGACTAAGATTACTTCGTATGATGTTATAGAAATATAAACATAATGACTTTGATCGTAATGCTATACTTCGGATGAATGTTCATCACATCATTTCACAAATGCTGTGACTTCGTTATTAACAACATCCAATGTCCATGATCAAGAAAGTTTGATCATCTTGTTAATCAACGAGCTAGTCTATAAGAGAGGCATAACTAGGAACCCCTTTTGTTTATTAAACACACATGTATTGACGTTTCCTATCAATACAATTATAGCATGCAAAATAAACATCTATCATATACAAGGAATACATAATAACAACTTTATTATTGCCTCTCAGGGCATATTTCCTTCAAGCATCTCCAAGGGCTATGGAACATAGGAGGTCATTGGGTTTTGTGTAGACTTTCTTCCTGACCTTAAGACGATTGGTGTTCTTGAATCACAGTATGAGGTGAGACTGAGTGGAAAAGGCAGGCTAGGAAAGAAGGCAATGATATTTAGGGACGGGCATTCTTTGAATCAAGCAGACTACACAGTTCTACAAAGTTCTACCTTCGTGGCTCCGTATATCGAGGAACACATGAATGTTGTACGCTCCAAGTTCCTGAGGAAGGATGAATATTGGATTAAAGAAAATCACATGGAGACTTTTGGCACTTGGTTGCAATTACATCTAATGAATGACACCACTATTGGAGATCAGCTCTACTTGTTGGCCGTGACACCATCTGCGACTGTATTGACTTTCCAAGGGTACGAGATAAATGGGAATACATTTTACATGATTTCCCAAGATAAAAAGAGCACCAACCAAAATAGTGGTGTCCGCCTTGATGCAGCATGCGAGAATGGGAAAAAGGACACATGCTATGGTTACATAGAGGAGATATGGGAACTTGACTATGGACCTACTTTTAAGGTCCCTTTGTTTCGTGTAGTTGGGTCAACATGAATGGAGTAATCTTATGCGATATTAGCTTCAGTTGATCTACTATTGTTTCATGCTTGATGTATTTGCTATTACTCTATGAAAGAATAAACGGTTACTATTGGATAATTTGTGTTCTCTTCATCACTTTATAGATCAGCTGCTAATGGATTCTCTGTGTTCCAAACTTGGACAATATGTTGGGTTTATTTTAGTTCCAAGCACTGGAAGGAGATGACAAATGGTGCAGATTATGCACTATAGTGTTTGCTTCTTTGTTAGCTAAACATGTGGTTTACTTAGAGATCAGTTCGTGTATGCATGAGCGTTTTTAGATTTAAGGAATTCTCGTGTAGATTAAAATTGGTGGATGGTTGAATCTGATCATGAGGTGTCTGATTCAGCAAGATTATTTCACGTTCTTAACATTACACATCACGAAGTTGGAGTATGCCCATAAATGTTAATTCCTCATGCTAAAGTTGGCGAAATCACTTTTTGTGTTTTGCAGTTTGGACTGATGTTGAGGACCATGAAGCTTTCAGTCGTGTTGTATGTGTTGTGAACAAGACTTTCGTCACCTCCAACCCATTATTCATAAGTCACACAGACATCATTAGAGTACAGTATGACGGACATGTTCCACCTACATATCCAAAAGGAATGTTGCTGTGGCACTTGGAACTCAACCACAAAACTCAATTCTTGTCTTTTGACAGTGAAATCGGAACACAAGTTTCGTCAGATTCCCAAATTCATTACTCCCTCTCATCCAAATTAATTGACTTTGATTTGTCTATATTTGGATGTACATAAATTCAATCCAATTATGTTGGATTGGAGGGAGTATATAAATTCTGCATATATATGAGTGTAAGGCTTAATCCCGTGTCTTCTTTTTAATTTTTTTTGAAAAGTGCCTTTCCTTTTGTGATGTAATGAGATATATACCATAACCCTTCTGTGACATGACATTCGACACTTTAAGTCTTTAACGGCTACATCATATCTCATTAAGGAGAAAGAAATGCACCAGCCTGCTAAATTTTCATTTACACAATGACAGAAGCACCACAAGGTATAAAATGAATGAACAATGCTGAGAAGAAAGTAGCAGCCATTCCTGACCATCTATTCTCCTATTGGAAGGGCGCAGCAACGCGCGCCTACATGATCTATTACATATATATAGTGGCGCCCTAGCATTTTAATCACTGACCGTTTAAGCAAACCAGAAACATGAACATGTCGGGGAGCTACCAAATTAAATTAGGGAGTGCCTCTATGGCGAGCTCCTCAAACATGTCTAAGGACGGGATCCTAAGACATCTTCGAGAAGCTCTAACGTAGTGGTGTCCCTGCTCTCGCACACCATCTTTCAGTTTATATCTTCTCTAGTTAGATCATTATGTTGGTGGAGCTAACTAATTTCACATATTAGAGAGTGCCTCTACGGCGAGCTCCTCGAACATGTCTGAGGACAGGATCCTAAGACATCTTCGAATAGCTCCACCGTAGTGGTGTCCCTCGTCTCGCACACCATCTGGCAGTTCTTCACAAGAATGCATACCTATTTATAGATTAATCAGCACATCATAGTGTCAGGCACAGATGACATAATGTCGACACACTCATCCCTGGCATAGTGCTGCCACCCACCCAAAATAGTGTCGTCATTTACTCGCTTAGTGCTGCCCGCTGAGTACATAGTGTCGACATGTTGTCGCCACATCCACATTTAGTCCCGGTTGGTGCCTCCAACCGGGACTAAAGGTTCATCATATCTTTAGTCCCGGTTGTTGGCTTTAATTTTTTTAGATTAGTACTAATTAATTGACTAACAGCAGGCATGAAGCTTCTTAGCCCAGGGCTAAGCCTCGCTGAACTTGAATTGGATTTCAGATGAAATATCATGTTGTGAACCTATAAATGATTTTTAAAAAAATTCACAAGCATTATATCATGTACATATCCTCGTCGAGCAACAAAATATTCTTGTTCTTCTTCTATCTGTCGTCACAAAATCCATTACAACAAAAATAAAAACCAAAACTATGAAGGCATACATATATATAGTGGCGCCCTAGCATTTTAATCACCGACCGTTTAAGCAAACCAGAAACATGAACACGTCGGGGAGCTACCAAATTAAATTAGGGAGTGCTTCTATGGCGAGCTCCTCAAAGATGTCTAAGGTCGGGATCCTAAGACATCTTCGAGAAGCTCTGCCGTAGTGGTGTCCCTACTCTCGCACACCATCTTTCAGTTTATATCTTCTCTAGCTAGATCAGTATGCTGGTGGAGCTAACAAATTTCACATATTAGAGAGTGCCTCTACGACGAGCTCCTCGAACATGTCTGAGGACGGGATCCTAAGACATCTTCGAGAAGCTCCGCCGTAGTGGTGTCCCTAGTCTCGCACACCATCTTGCAGTTCTTCACAAGAATGCATACCTATTTATAGATTAATCAGCACAACATAGTGTCGGGCACTGATGACATAATGTCGACACACTAACCCCTGGCATAGTGCTCTCACCCACCCAAAATAGTGTCATCATTTACTGGCTTAGTGCTGCCCGCTGAGGATATAGTGTCGACATGTTGTCGCCACATCCACATTTAGTCCCGGTTGGTGCCTCCAACCGGGACTAAAGGTTCATCATATCTTTAGTCCCGGTTGTTGGCTTTAATTTTGTTTTTTAGATTAGTACTAATTAATTGACTAACAACGGGCATGAAGCTTCTTAGCCCAGGGCTAAGCCTCGCTGAACTTGAAGTGGATCTCTGATGAAATATCATGTTGTGAACCTATAAATGATTTTTTTTTAAATTCAAAGCATTATATCATGTACATATCCTCGTCAAGCAACAAAATATTCTTCTTCTTCTATCTGCCGTCACAAAATCCATTGCAACAAAAATAAAAACCAAAACTATGAAGGCATACATATATATAGTGGCGCCCTAGCATTTTAATCATCGACCGTTTTAGCAAACCAGAAACATGAACATGTCGGGGAGCTACCAAATTAAATTAGGGAGTGCCTCTATGGCGAGCTCCTCGAAGATGTCTGAGGACGGGATCCTAAGACATCTTCGAGAAGCTCTGCCGTAGTGGTGTCCCTGCTCTCGCACACCATCTTTCAGTTTATATGTTCTCTAGCTAGATTAGTATGCTGGTGGAGCTAACTAATTTAACATATTAGAGAGTGCCTCTACGGCAAGCTCCTCGAAGATGTCTGAGGATGGGATCCTAAGACATCTTCGAGAAGCTCCGCCGTAGTGGTGTCCCTGGTCTCGCACACCATCGTGCAGTTCTTCACAAGAATGCATACCTATTTATAGATTAAGCAACATAACATAGTGTCGGGCACTGATGACATAATGTCGACACTCAACCCTAGCATAGTGCTGCCACCCACCCAAAATAGTGTCGTCATTTACTAGCTTAGTGCTGCCCACTGAGGACATATTGTCGACATGTTGTCGCCACATCCACATTTAGTCCCGGTTGGTGACTCCAACCGGGACTAATGGTGCATCATATCTTTAGTCCCATTTGTTGGCTTTAATTTTGTTTTTTAGATTAGTACTAATTAATTGACTAACGGCGGGCATGAAGCTTCTTAGCCCGGGGCTGAGCCTCGCTGAACTTGAAGTGGATCTCTGATGAAATAGCATGTTGTGAACCTATAAATGATTTTTAAAAAAATTCACAAGCATTATATCATGTACTTGTAGTTCAAATCTGGGCAACCTCCTACCGATTCGGCAGGAATTTGTTTTTTTGATGAGGGATGGACGAAAAGGTTCCAGATACACTGATTGGGAAATTGTCCATATAAGGTGGTCTAGTATTTTTGAAAAATGGGTTGGTACCAATGCCAAACTTTAATTTGGTGGTTGCTTCATAGAACACCCCGATTTCGGCACCTCAAAAATGGAAATTGGCTTTTTCGTGCGTCGAAAAGGAAAACTTCCTCCTGCAACATCGTAAGCCATCCCAAGATACACATGTGTGCATAATATAGGCACATTATCACAAACTATGCCCTGATTCTATTCATAACATTGGTGGTTTGACCTAAATGCCATGAAACCTCAAACATGGTAGGTCATTTTGTGAAGGACTTTTTATGATGTTTGCAATTTTTCAAGTTCAATATTTTTCCTTGCAACTATTATTGGGGTTCACAGCATAGAAAACAAAAAAATTCCTACGATGAGAACGATACGCTAAGATCTATCTACTAGATACAGAGCAACGGGTGGATATACATCCATGGAGAACTTACCCCGAAGACAATGAGTTTTGTTAACGAGTAGGAACTCGTGGATGATGTAGTAGTATGCTTGCCGATCTCAAGATCGTGATGAAGTCCAGTAGGTCCGGCTCTAGCGCGTCCATCAGATCCAGCTCCAGCAAGTCTAGCACCACCAAGTCCAGCACCGCAAAGCAGCGGTGCATCTGTGATCGCACACACGTCCGGCGCCCAGACAACCTCCGTCCCTCGCTCCAGCAAAGCAGCAAAAGCAACAACTCCTTTCCAGATAAAACCACCGGGAACATGTATCTCGCTAATCCGAGACCATGGGGAAATAATACTAGAGGGGGGAGAGATCCTTCACAAGGAGGTGTGAGGAAGGAGTGAGAGGGGGGCCTTTTATAGGAGGAGGGGAGGGTGTCCCTTCACCTCCCCCATTCATGTGGTGGTAACCCCCTCCACATTAAAATGCCCCTTCACATTCTCTTTTAAAGTCTCCACTTTAAATGCATTAAATTTCTCCAAATTTAATGCTCTCTCATTTAATAAAACTCTTTTATTAATTTTATTCAGAATTTTGTTAATTACTTTAATTAACAAACATTCACATAAAACACCCTGCAACATTTCAATATTACATGTAGAACCAATTTCAGCAATTTCACTAGAAACAGTTTTGGTGTCTATTGAAATAATTCCAGCGCTTTTTTAATCTTTATCTGAAACATATTTGCTCCTAAATGGTGTCTGTATCCCTTAAGTGTGTCACCCTACGGTTCGCGAATAATGTAGATATGATCGAGACCCCTCTCTGATCAATAATCAGCAGTAGGACCTGGAGATCTGTGCTGACTCCCACATATTCAATGATGACCCTTGTGATCGTGTGAACCTTTAACGTCGTAACTAAATCCCTTTGTCTCTCGATATATTACATGTCCGAGATTCGATCATTGGCATCCAAATACCTAGTTTGATCTCGTTACCGACATGCACTCTTTTCTCGTTCCCGTGATATAACATTCTAGTGATCACATCACTTGCTTGCAAGCTATTTTAATGTGATATCACCGAGAGGGCACAGAGTATATCTATCCGTCATCGGGATGGACAAATCCCACTCTTGATCCATGAGCCTCAACATAACACCCTCGTAGCACTGAACCCACCTTTATAGTCACCCTATTACAGTGTGACGTTTGATGTTATCAACATGCTCTTCCGGTGTTAATTATTAACATGATCTCATGGTCTAAGGACTAAGATTACTTCGTATGATGTTATAGCAATATAAACATAATGACTCTGATCGTAATTCTATACTTCGGATGAATGTTCATCACATCATTCCACCAATATTGTGACCTCGTTATTAACGACATCCAATGTCCATGATCAGGAAACCTTGATCATCTTGTTAATCAACGAGCTAGTTTATAAGAGAGGCATAACTAGGAAATTTCCTTTGGTTTATTAAACACACATGTATTAACGTTTCCAAATTAATTCAATTATAGCATGCAAAATAAACATTTATCATAAACAAGGAATAAGATAATAACCACTTTATTATTGCCTCTCGGGCATATTCCCTTCAGTCTCCCACTTGCACTAGAGTCAATAATCTAGTTTGAAAAACTTTCCATATTGAACACCTATGGCTTTCTGGTGTTGCATATATGTGATTTCTAGTGGTTAACATAATTTTCGGCTCTGACACTTTCAGGTCCGTGTGTATTTGCATGTATTTGCGTCTCTATGCATCACCCATTCTCAAATGAGATGGCATTGTATAAATTTGGTCCTTTGGTGAGACCTTTAGTTCGTTTGAGTTAAAATATGTTGATATTATTCTCATACAATATATCTTCATAGTATTAGCCCACTTTTAACCACACCTAGTTTGATAACAAACTACTTAACACAAATGCCATCCTTTGCTGCTACTATAGCAGTCATATACTTAGACTTTTGTTGTAGTATCCGTCACAATGTCTTAACTTTGGAACTTATCTAAATCCATCATGGAACATCCTTTCCATTACATTGTGCCATCCATAGTCTAAATTGAGATAAATTTTAATTTGTATCTTGTGACAAAATTAGTATCAATGTAACACTTTACAATGAACTACCTTAAGTGTTTTGCTAAACATGTAACTCAAATATCTTCCTTTATGATCAAATCATAAACTCTTTTATTTTCTTGTTATAATGATTTTTCACTTCATCTTGAAAGTCTTTGAACAATTTTCAAATGTTTCATACTTCTTCCTTATTAAGTAAATATATAGATATATTCACTCAAATTTCTGGAGAAAGCCTATAAAGAAAAAAATATACATCGCCTATGGCTACATATAATGTACTATATACATCAATATGTATAATATCCAATAAGTTAGTCATCCGTTCCTCTTTGGCCTATGGACGGAGTTTCAATTATCTCGAGGAAAGTCACACAAGCGTCAATTGATCAAAATCAAAGACTCCAAAAATCCATCAACATGGAGTTTCTTCATGTTTTCTTTCCAATATAATTTAAATAGCGATGTCACTTCATAAGTGATCTTTCAATCATTTGTCTTGCGACATTCTAGCAATAGTGTTTATGGATGTGATTTCTCCCACTAGACTTGTAAAAGTTCATCCATCCTTTATGGAATACGATAATTATTTGAACAACCATTGTTCTCGTAATACCGGAACAAAATAACAATTATTAAAACAAATCTTGAAGGCTAGGTTTGACGACAACGAAAAACACAATAACACTTTATTTGTTTTCGATGAACATCATCACTTATTCTCTTGCTAGTTACTTAGGCCATTGCAGTTCATTAATTGCATTGTCATGTATGACACTTCATACCAACCAATTCATATCCAATACCTCAGAACCACATTGTTTAACAAGCAAGAAATACAGCCTTAACATGTATATCTTCTATATACCTAAGTTGGACATCTCCAACATTTTCTTTTCTGCCAAATATTTTATAGATTTTCTTTCAACAATTCCTTTTATTTTAAAAGAATCTATCAACATCAATAGTGGTGTCATTCACATGACACATAGTACAAAGCGTGTATAGTAAAATACTAATACCTTTGGACTTGCACTTTGAAGTGGATCACCATCATCAAATGTTTGGTGTTCTTTCAAAAATCCATTCTTTAGTAATATATCAGTGTAGTAAACATTTTACTTACATCTTCTATTCATCCTTATCATGACAACTTTCATGATCAAGCTACTATAGCATGTAAGGAAGAATTTCGAGTATAATGTTAGTTCCCAAAACCTTTTTGGGAGATCCGGATGCTTAGCATCTCCATCCTTCACAAATTCTCATACAATATGAGAACATGTATTTTGCTAAATTATACTCTATCATAGTGCAACCGAAAACATTGTTTCAGATATCACAATATCTTTCACACATGATGGTTCCTGAAACAATTTTCAGCTCCTATATAATCTTGATATTAAACAACTGTTGAATATCAATAATCATGGAGGCAAACATGATACTTTTGATACTAACATTGGAATTCTTACTCTTGATTTAATACTACTTATTAAACTTCATGGAGTAAGTAGAGTTTGCTGAAAGTTTGCAATAGGACTTATAAACTTTAAATTGACATTCAAAACAATACGATACCAGTTCGTAAAGTAAATATCCAGAATTCTATAGTTCTATTATCTCAATTAATAGTAAGCATAAGGTAGTGAACATACGCCAATGACTACAACAAATTATGCAAATTCACTTCGATTTAGTTTATGAAAAATTGAGTTCAACTAATCCAAATTAGAAATGAACTCCCACTCAAAAACAACATCCCTCGTGCCTTTTTAGTGATTACATGAACCAAATCCACTACACCAAGTCCGATCATCACGTGAGTCGGTGTAGCTTCAAAGGCGAGCATCAATATATATGGGAATCATATCAACTATATGACTCATGCTTAACCTTTCGGTCCGTGTTCCGAGGCCATGTCTGTACATGCTAGGCTCGCCAAGTAAGAACCTTAGTATTCGCGTGTGTAAAACTGTCTTAAACCTGTTATATGAAATCATAGAGTCGAGTACACCCGATCATCACGTGATGTCTCGAAACACGATCCATAGAACAGTGCATACTTAAGGAAGAACACATTTTTATCTTGATATCTAAATGAGGAATCATCTTAAAATGCTACTAAAATGCCAAACTAGCAATATAAGATGCGAACATCATATGTGTAAAGTGGAATGATATGGTCCATGCATTTGATTACCATCATATGCATCATGGTATGATCTCTATCATTCCTTTGTGTTTAAGGCCAAGGTCTATGGAACTTACACGTTAGGTGTGTTGTAAGAGTATCAACTATACATCAACTTACAACATTACCATATCATGACACTAGCCCAGCAATGATCTAAACTAGACGCCTCTAATTTATCAATTGCAAGTTTTTACGTGGCTTAGGGCTTTCGAAGATAGAACCGGTCTTACCTACGAACATGGAACCACAACGATGATAACTAAATTATTAGCAACTCGTTGTAAATCAGATATTGATTATAGTAGGAGAGACAGACACCTGCCAGCCACTTATGCAAAACTAGTTGCATGTCAGTCGTTGAACCGGTCTCATGTGCGATGACATGTAAGGTTGGTCCGGGCCGCTTCATCCCACTATGCCACCAATATCCAAAATACATGAAAGATGCAATAACATCATCATCATTGCCCACATATAAACATATGTCTACTACCCGTGCAAAGCACCTACGCATAGATCAGGCTCTGATACCACTGTTGGGGTTCGCAGCATAGAAAACAAAAAAATTCCTACGATGAGAACTATACGCCAAGATCTATCTACTAGATACAGAGCAATGGGTGGATATACATCCGTGGAGAACTTACCTTCTAAGACAACGAGTTTTGTTAACAAGTAGGAACTCGTGGATGATGTAGTCGTACGCTTGCCGATCTCAAGATCGTGATGAAGTCCAGCAGGTCCGGCTCTAGCACGTCCATCAGATCCAACTCCAGCAAGTCTAGCACCACTAAGTTGAGCACCACAAAGCAGCAGTGCATCCGTGATCACACACACGTCCGGTACCCCGACAACCTCCATCCCTCGCTCCAGCAAAGCAGCGGAAGCAGCAACCCTTTCTAGATAAAGCCACCGGGAACATGTATCTCGCTAATCCGAGACCAGGGAAAAATAATACTAGGGGGGAGAGAGATCCTTCACGAGGAGCTGTGAGGAAGGAGTGAGAGGGGGGCCTTTTATTGGGGGAGGTGAGGGTGTCCCTTCACCTCCCCCATTCATGTGGTGGTAACCCCCTCCACATTAAAATGCCCCTTCACATTCTCTTTTAAAGACTCCACTTTAAATGCATTAAATTTCTCCAAATTTAATGCTCTCTCATTTAATAAAACTCTTTTATTAATTTTATTCAGAATTTTGTTAATTACTTTAATTAACAAACAATCACATAAAACCCCCTGCAACATTTCAATATTACATGTAGAACCAATTTCAGCAATTTCACCAGAAACAGTTTCGGTGTCTATTGAAATAATTCTAGCGCTTTCTTAATCTTTATCTCACACATATTTCCTCCTAAATGGTGTCGGTATCCCTTAAGTGTGTCACCCTATGGTTCGCGAATAATGCAGACATGATCGAGACCCCTCTCCGATCAATAATCAGCAGCGGGACCTGGAGATCCGTACTGACTCCCACATATTCAATGATGACCATTGTGATCGTGTGAACCTTTAACGTCGTGACTAAATCCCTTTGTCTCGCAATATATTACATGTCCGAGATTCGATCATTGGCATCCAAGTACCTAGTTTGATCTCGTTACCGACATGCACTCTTTTCTTGTTCCCGTGACATAACATTCTAGTGATCACATCACTTGCTTGCAAGCTATCTTAATGTGATATCACCGAGAGGGCCCAGAGTATATCTATCCGTCATCGGGATGGACAAATCCCGCTCTTGATCCATGAGCCTCAACATAACACCTTCGTAGCACTGAACCCACCTTTATAGTCACCCTGTTACGGTGTGACGTTTGATGTTATCAAGATACTCTTCCGGTGTTAGCAATTAACATGATCTCATGGTCTAAGGACTAAGATTACTTCGTATGATGTTATAGCAATATAAAAAAAATGACTCTGATCGTAATGCTATACTTCGGATGAATGTTCATCACATCATTCCACCAATATTGGACCTCGTTATTAACGACATCCAATGTCCATGATCAGGAAACCTTGATCATCTTGTTAATCAACGAGCTAGTTTATAAGAGAGGCATAGGAAATTTCCTTTTGTTTATTAAACACACATGTATTAACGTTTCCAAATAATACAATTGTAGCATGCAAAATAAACATTTATCATAAACAAGGAATAAGATAATAACCACTTTATTATTGCATCTCGGGCATATTCTCTTCAACTATGACACATAATATGACACCACGCGAAGGTTTCACATTGTTTGGATCATTTTTGAATTTCTTATGCCCGTTTCAAACTTATTCAAAACGGAGGGCATGAAGATTCGTAGCCCGACTTCTTAGTTAATGAAATATAAAGAAAAATTAGTTAATAAATTTTTAATTGAAAATGGCATAAATGTTTATAATTTGAATAGTTAATTAATTTTTGATTAGTTATTTAAATTGAAGCTCTTTTCCTGTTGAAAGTTTTTTCAAATTCCAATTTATGCAATAAATATTTGGTAATGCAATTTTAATTGAAAATAGTAAAATTGTATAATTCAAATAAAAAAATTGAAAACAGAAAATGGTTTTTGATTTGTTATTTAAATTTAAGCACTTTTACTGTTGAAAGTTTTTTCAAATTCCAATTTATGCAATAAATATTTCGTAATGCAATTTTAATTGAAAATAGTAAAATTGTATAGTTCAAATAAAAATATTTGAAAACAAAAAATGGTTTTTGATTAGTTATTTAAATTGAAGCACTTTTCTTGTTAAAAGTTTTTTGAAATTCCAAATAAATAATCATCTTAAATTGAAACATCTTATTAATTAAAGAAGAAAACAAATTTGAAAATGGCGGGAAGACCAAAAGGTATGCCAAAATCTGAAAAACGGGTCACTGATCCCGGTCCCTCCCACCCACCGGGACCAATGATCATGGGTGCGCGTTGCTATCAACAGGCCTTTGGTCCCGGTTTGTCCCACCAACCGGGACTAAAGGCCCAACGGTCCCAGCCGGTGCTATGAATCGGGACCAAAGGCCCGCGCACGTGGAAGCACAGCAAAGCTCCTTCCCAGACTTTTGGTCCCGCTTTGTCCCACCAACTGGGACCGTTGATACTTTGGTCCCGGTTAGTGGGACAAACCGGGACCAAAGGCATGTACAGTTACAGCGCCTGCCCTTCCTCCTCCCCAACTCCCCCAAATCACAGAGCACATCGACGCGTGGCTAAGGAAAATTTGCGGCGGAGAAAACTCACGCCGTCAGGCTGCCCAAATCCAGAGCGGCTGCTTCACGCCGTCGACGCCCGTCGCCACCACGCCACCACCGTAGACGGCCGGAATCGAGAACTCTCCTCTGGCCGGAATTGAGCCCGAAGTTGTCACCTTCCCAAGCTCTGGCCGCCATCGATTCTTCGCCGTCCGGCCTCCCCTTGCTTCCCCGACCTCGGCATCGTGCTCGTGTTGAGCCAGCGGTCCTCATGTACCCTCTATCTCGCTTCCTCTCGCTCTCAGTCGTCTCTATGTCGGTCACCGTCCACCGCCACCGCAGAAGCTTGTCACCGACGTGGCTCCGGTGACCTATTTCGAGCGGCGCAACCACATATAGGCTCAACACGCACATCCGCATCTAGCGCCCTTGCTCTCGCTGCCCTCCGCACAAAGGATCAGGAGATCCTTGCTCGACAGAGGAGATCCTCCGTTGATGACGTCATTTCTCTTTTTTTAGTTAATCTTTTCTGTAATTGTTTTATTAATTGAAAATGCTTTCAGGTGGGTCCAGGAAGTCAGGTTTTTATTCTTTTTAGAAATGTTTTCTGAAATTAATAAAAGTCTGACATGTGGAGCCAGATGGAAAATAATTTTTAATAATTCCAAAAATGTTTATTTATTTAAAAATGGATTAAATTGGGAAAAATCATAACTAATTCATTTTAAATCATAAAAATGTGTATTATATATCAAAATGTTCAGAAAAATGAGATCTACCATTTAAAAATGTAAGTATTCATATTCATACAACTTTGAACCTTACTTTACATAGAGGATCACAGACACCCCCTAAGTACCATCGGTTCAATGGTTTGTCCACCTAGGGAATTCCGAACCGATTTAGAAAATAAGTGCATAGTGTTTTGCATTATTTGCATTATAGTAACTTGCAAATATTAATTTGCAGATACTATGGATCCAACACACCAAGATACTATGATTCCAGAACATCAGGAAAACATCCTCCAAGGAAAGATCTGTGAAAATGAAGATATCGATATCGATGTCACCGGTGAGTTTCTCAACAATTCCGGTCAGGGAGATGAGTCTCTCAACCGAGGAGACAACTTCGGGGAGGTAGAAGCCAAAGCCTGGGACAGGGGAGAAGCCGATGAGGGAGAAGGCGACGGCTCCGACGGAACCTTAAATCTCGGAAACACCGGTGAGGTGTATATATGTATTTTGTAATTAAAATGTTGCTATCTATATATAAACATGCATATATTAACACTCTTTCTTCTTTTAGCCCTCCAGATAGAGAACTTCTTCCGTAAGAACGAAATGAGGCCCAACAAAAAAGTTGGATGATACTGTGAGGTATAGGATCGAAGTGCTTGGTGTAGACAGCAAACCGCAAGCTCCAGTCGATGTTGCAAGAAAATTTGTCAAGAAATGCGGAGTTCTTGTGAGGGACTACATCCCGATCACCGTTCAAGAATGGAATCGGCCAAGCAGCGGTGGAGTCCCGTATGTCGGCGACACCGCCAAAGATAAGCATTTTGACAAGCTCATGTTTAATTTCCTCTTTTCGATGCCAGATGTGAATCTAGATGAGGAGGAGAGAGGAAGAATGGATCTTGTGCAAAGAGTCAAGAAGTTTGCTCTCATCAAGATGGCCGATGCATTCAAGAACTGGAAGAAGAAACTGTACAATAACTTTTTCAAGGTAGAGAAGACTCCGGATTTCAATCAAGGCAGCTATGCTAAGTTAAGACACCGTTGGGAGGATTTTGTGAAGTACAAGACATCGGAGAAAGCTAAGGAAAGGTCTAGAATAAATACGGAGAATGCTGCTAAGAAACTATACCATCATAATATGGGGCCTGCTGCCTACGTCGGTTGCATGCCTAAGTGGGATGTACTTGAGGTCATTTGCATTGCTGCCGGGATCAGACCAGAGCCCACAACATGGACACCACGGGCGAGAAATTGGTTTTACGGCCATGGGGGCACGTTGGACAAAGAAGAGAGGGCAATATATAATCAGAAACACAAAGATGATCCCCTACTGTCCATCGACAAAATTAGAAATGGAGTAGATGATGTTGCAGCGGGACAATTCGTTCCCGATAGAGAGAACGACGATCTCACACGTGCCCTTAAAAATCCTGAAAACGAAGGACGAGCACGAGGCACACTAGGCTCCAAGTCGTGGAAGGTTGCCTTCCCCGCGGAAATGAAGAGATATGCCAATAAAAGTCATCAGAGGAGAAAGGAAAGGGAGGCAGCTAAGAAAGCGGCCGCTGCAGACCGGCTGCGTAATGTAGAAGAAGCATTAAAGCGGCACCAGGATCAACTCGACAGACTTAGCCAGCAAGTTACTAGCGGCCAATCTCAGTGGCACGTGGTAGAAGCTGCATTCGATGGTACCGGCGCCCTATCGAATAAGAAAAGCAGCGCCGCTTCCACACAACTCCATGATGTTGATGATGATGCACCGACGACAGCTCCTCCTAAACACTACCCAATGGATGATATCACGGAGACCACAGCTTGTGAGCTAAAGGTGTAGGTTATGAACTTAAGGGTTACGGCGGCGGTCGGCATGGCCGTACCAATTGCGCTTAACCCAACTTGGCATTGCAGACCGGTTCCAAAAGGGTACCCTGTCATCACGGTGGATGATGTGAAGGAAGATTTTGAGGAGCTGAAGCTAGACCACCCTGCATGGGAAGATATGGAGCTGACTCAACTAGGAGAAGCCAAAGGGGGGACTATTCTATGGCCAAAGGAGCGCACCGTGCTTCCAAATTATGTGTCGCCAAGGCCAACCACTCCTCAGAGTAGCAATCCACCTTCGCCGCCACCTCACCATTCTCCACAACAACCGTCGCCTTCACCGCCTCACCACTTAGCGCAACCGTATCCATCGACGCGTTAGCCGTCTCCACCGCCGCATCAGCCGTCTCCGCCCCCTGAGCCTCAGAGACAAAAGCGGAAGTATACTAAGAGAGGCAGCACCACCAGCAGTAGCAAGAGCACCTTCCGATCATCGAAACATAAGCTATCGCCCTCCCAAAAGTACCTCATCAGAATATGAAAAAGCTACCTTGTGAGAAGACAGATGAGGAAATTGCTGCGGCCGTAGATGCCCATTATGAAAAGTAGAAGATTGACATGGCTAACAAGAAAAGGCCGATAGAGCCATTCTTCCCGGTCACCGCAGAAGATAAAGCCAAAGCAATCGCGCTTAAGATTCAGCTTCACCAACCCATAGCGCTCACATCAGACTATAATTGCTCTATTACCAAGTCGGCTGAGGCAAAAGAGCGGAGAGTCGGGAAAGAAGTTGCCCAGCTCAGACAACAGAAGAATCAATCGATCAAACCGCTCAAAGTGTACGAGACCAATGAGTGGAGATCCCAGGAGCGGCATGATCCGAACATTGATCCAGAGTTTGTTCGACTCTACGGAGAAAAGGCCCAATTATATGGACTATCTATTACTGAGTACATGAGCCATATGGATGAGTTCGAGAGGTACCAAGAAACAGCATACGTGTACCAATACGGGGCTCCTCTCGTCAAACCCGAGTTAGTCAAAGATCTACCAAAAAATGCGAAGATTGCATAATTGGTACATTCAAGCCTGTGCTGAATCCAAAAACAGGATCTATGCTACATATAAACACCACCATTATGGTCATGGAGACGGCTTCCTACTGATCGAATTTCCATAATTATTTCAATTTTACTAACAAGACGCCATCGACAAAACTATCGTCAGTGCCTATTGTTTGTAAGTATTATTAATTTCTGTAATTAAGTCTTTCTAGCTCAGCTCATTCGTTGCTTGTATAATCTTACTCATCACTATACTACTTATATATGCAGAATGAAGATTCTCGAATGCAACAAAGGACAAATCTTTGATCTTGGGTTTGTTGACTGCAATTTCGTTCATGAAGTTACTCTAAAATTGAATCCCAAAGAGACAGAGGATAACTTGGTACAAGCGTTGACGTATTTCAGGAACAGAAGGGAAATACTATTTCCTTACAATGCTGGGTGAGTGTTACTGTCTTGTACACATTCTATTTTCACTTACTCGATGTTAAGCGTATAATTGACTCGTGTTATATTTTGTTAGTGTGTCCAGATTCCACTATATTCTGTTAATCATTGTTGTTGACATCGGAGTAGTAGAAGTCCTGGACTCGAAACACACACCTTTAGAAAAGTGGGCGAACATGGAGGAATGCCTCCAGAAGGCTTGGAAATGGTTCACCGCCAAAACTAGGGGTGTTTGGAAGCCAGAGCTTACATTTCAACCATCGACTGTAAGTACTAGTTGCTAGATCCACGCATCTCTTTGATTCTAGTTTCAATACCACCATTATCATACTTGATTATTATTTTGATTGAACTCTGTTCTCGTAAAGTGCTTAAGGCAGGAAGCCGGGAATAACTTATGTGGATACTATGTCTGCGAGTTCATTCGCCAGACGACCAAAGAGAAGGGCGCAAACCGGAACATCAAAAAAATTGAAGTACGATAAACAATAATCACAACTTTATTTTATTACCACCAATTGTGTTTAGTTTCATTCATATATATTGATCCCCTTCTTTAAATTAGATCGAACGGATGCGGAACGGTCTTCTATTAAAAGAACGAGTGCAAGCAATTCAAGAGGAAATTGCCGGATTCTTGTTAGAACAAGTCATAGATCTGAAAGGAGAATACTATTATCCGGTTCATTTGGAAGGGTGAAGTGTAAAAAAGAAGATGTAAATAGATCAAATTCGTGTGAGTACCGTTTGTAATTGATATGTTCCGACCAAGAAGACGGATGAGACGGTGTATAATATATTTGTGATCATGATGTGTAATATATATATCGTGGTTTCATTATTGCTGTATATATGTAGTACCATTAAATTGAATACAAAACACCAAATAAATAAATAAATAACCTTGCCGCGGCAGAAAAATAGCCCGAAAATCCTGCCGCGACACAAAACCCTGCCGCAGCACAAAAATATTCTGAAAATTCCTGCCGTGGCACAAAACCCTGCCGTGGCACAGAGACCAACGATCCCAGTTCGTGCAACGAACCGGAACCAATGATCCACCCCCCTCGTCTCGCGCGCTCCCACGTGGAGACCCATTGGTCCCGGTTAGTTCCACGAACCGGGACCAATGATCTACACCCCCCTCGTCGCGCGCCCGCCCACGTGGAGACCCATTGGTCCCGGTTCGTGCCCGAACTGGGACCATCATTAGTCCCGAGTGATTGGTCCTAGTTTGGTAACCGGAAGCAATTGCCCTTATGAACCGGGACTAGAGGCCATTTTTCCACCAGTGTGCGTCATGTTCTTGCAAAGAGCCCTGCAAACGTAGATAGTCTACTATCAAATTTATGCACAATATCCCTGCAAAAGTAGATTAGATGGTTGTTCGTGCTCCTCCTCTTCTTTGATATTTAGTATTATATATCCACTTCTTTTATGCATCAATTGGCAAGTCCAGTTATTCCAAATCTGATCTAGCATCTTCTTATATTTTTGCTTATGCAGGTTCTGAAAGTTTTGTTCATGGATCATATCTTTTATTGGACAGGATATGTGTTTACTTATCTAACTTCTGATAAAATCTACCCAAAAAAACTTCTGATGAAATTGCAAGACTGCCAGCACCACTTCCAAATTTCTTTCTGTTTCCATTAACTTCATCCACAAAGATTTATGCGCACTCTTCTAAATTCTTTGTCATTTGGACATAACTTAATTATTACTTTGAATCATATTGTTCGGTAAATGGACAGGTATGTTTTAAAATTGTTGCTAAGAGCAAGTTTTGTTCTTTTTCGGAATTACATATATTGTCTTATTCAATTGATATTTAAATATCAGCAAAGATTTATGCATACTCTCCTGAATTCTTTGTCATTCGGACATAACTTGATTGTTACTTCAAACCATATTGTTCGGCAAATGGAATGGTATGTTTTAAAATGGTTGCCAAGAGCAAGTTTTGTTCTTCTTCGGAATTACATATATTGTCTTATTGAATTGATATTTAAATAGGGTTTGCTTTGTTTATTCATTGTACAACATGTATACTTGCTTAATGTGGCCATCCATTTTCGAGATTTTAGGTATATACTCATATACAGTTCTGTCTTTCATATGACAAATAGTTTTTGGAAACAAAAGTCACAACGAATATTGTTTGCCGATGGAACAATATCCTTTGCGAATTCTCGATAAGACATGAGGAATACTGTTTAATAGTATTCTTCTTTTTCCATCAATTTGTCAGTCTTCGACTGGAATATTGTTTACCAAGGGAACAATATCCTTTGCGAATTCTCGATAAGACATGAGTAATACTGTATAGAATTCTTATTTTCCTATCAATTTGTCACTCTTCGACTGATGATATCCCATCATTTAGGGACAACTTTTTTAAGAAGTATTGTGACAACATGCAGTTAGAACGAAGAAATTAGAATTGTCCTGATGGGGTGTTTTCGTAATAGATAGCTTTTCTTCCAGCAGTTCACTGTCTATGGCAACAAGTTTATGAGATAGATAGAGCTTCAGTATTTTGACAATTTCATTCAGCTGCTAGATAATGATATCCCTTTCATTCTGCTACTAGATCGTGATATCCCTTTAAAGAAAGAATTTAGAAGACTATTTTTCAGAAGTACCTACTCGGTACCATATCCATCCTTTTAATGTGACCAGGAAATATATCTGTGCATTGCAACGGGAGAGAAAAATTATTTCAGCGCATCCATGACACACTGTGCGCACTGTCACTACCACTGCCACCTCTTAATTTAGGCCACCCGGTATACATGGGTAGCCATTGCGTTGGCACTGCTAGCTCAAAAATAGTGCCATTAGACTTGAGAATTATGCAATAACAACTATAATTACTAAAGTTTCTCCCTGAATTGCTATGGATCGATACATTTTAACATTTTAACTCAATGCCTGCAGAATCATGTGATCATTGGTGGATGCAGGTCGTAGTCACCCGAATGAGGGATGCATTCCGTGAGTAGAAGCAAGACAGAACGACTGTGGTGGAGTACCGTGACAGAACGACTGTGGTGGAGTACGCACCTGATAAGATCAACATGGAGGCAAAGAAGAAGGAGATATTCCTGAACGGACTGTATGATGAGATGCAGACTGTCCTCGTCAACATCCATTTCGAGGATCTCGAAGAGCTAGTCGACTCTGCCATTCAGATGGAAGGGAAGATTAATCAGGCAAACGACAACCACAAACATCGTATGATGTAGCAATCTGGATCCAACAGTCACCAGAAGTACCGTCCCAACCCCTCCCCAGGATATGCACGAAGTAACAACCAACCCCCAATGTCTCGCCCAAGCTACCCCAACCGTAGCAGAGGCAATGTGAAGTCCGGAGGAAACAACAACCACGCCGGCAACACCAACAATTTCAACCGTGCCCCTCCCAAGAGCAACAACAACAACAACACTGCACCCAGAACTGGCAGCAATGTTGTGCCTGTCGCAGCAAAAGACAAGTCCCAGATAACTTGTTTCGAGTGTGGAGTGAAGGGCTACTATTCCAATGAGTGCCCCAAGAAGACTGCCGCCAATGCCAATGTGAATGCCCCAGCTCAACAACAACGTCATGTTCAACCAGGGAGAAGATTTTCCCCAGGGAACCCTCACAACCGCCACGGCCGTCTCTTCCACATGAACGCTGAGGAAGCCCAAGAAGCGCCAGACGTAGTGCTGGGTATGTTTTCTGTCAACTCAGTTTTAGCAAGGGTATTGTTTGATTCGGGAGCATCGCATTCATTTGTCACCGAAGAACTTTCATGCATTAGTAAGATTCACCCAACCAACTTGAAGCATGTCATGATAGTCCAAATCCCCGGTTTAACTACAAAAGCTAGAAAAATTTGCAAAGTTGTGCCTATCAGAATACACGGGATAGATTTTTATGCCAACCTAATCGTACTTGGAACCAAAGGACTGGAAGTAGTACTAGGTATGGACTGGATGTCAAGGCATAAAGGACTGATAGATTGTGCTAAGAAGCCATCACCATGACCAGTAGCTCTGGAATCACAGTAGAGCATATATCTGAAACATTATCCCGTCAATACAAGTGCAACAAGAGTTTATCCTTACCCACCATAGACCAAGTCCGAGTAGTCTATGAATACCCCGATGTATTCCTAGATGAATTGCTAGGTATGCCCCTAGATAGGGATATTGAGTTCATTATTAAACTAATCCCTAGAACTGGACCCATAGCCCAGAGACCCTATATCATGAACCCCTCAGAGTTAGTAGAGCTGAAGAAGCAGTTGGACGATATGTTAGCAACATTCTTGATTCAATCAAGCGCATCTCCATGGAGATCCCAGTGTTATTCGTCGACAAGAAAGATGGAGGCAACCGTTTGTGCACGGATTACAGAAAGCTAAATGATGTCACCATCAAAAACAAGTACCCTTTGCCGAAGATAGAGGATCTATGTGATCAGTTGACTGGAGCCTAGGTATTCTCAAAGATTGATCTTAGGACTGGTTATCACCAACTTAAGACTCGTGCAGCGGATATTCCGAAGACCACCTTTACTACTCGCTATGGTTTATACGAGTACACGGCCATGTCTTTTGGATTAACCAATGCCCCTACTTATTTCATGAATCTCATGAATAAGATCTTTATGAATTTCCTGGCTATGTTCGTCGTTGTGTTTATCGACAATATCCTTATCTACTCCAAGTCAGAAGAAGAGAATGAGCAACATCTAGGGATCATCCTAGAAACCCTGAGAGAGCATCGGTTATATGCCAAGTTCAGCAAGTGTGATTTTTCGCTGAAAGAAGTAGGATTCCTAGGATATATTGTGTCTACCGGAGGAGTCTCTGTTGATCCCGCCAAGATCAAGGATGTCAAAGAATCGGAAGCCCCAACCACTCAAACCCAAGTCCGTGCATTTCTCGGATTAGCGGGATATTACCACAAGTTTGTCGAAGGATTCTCGAGCATCGCCATACCCATGACCCAATTGTTGAAGAAGGACAAGAAGTTTGAATGGACCAACAAGTGTGAAGCCAGTTTCCAGGAACTGAAGAAGAGATTGATATCAGCCCCAATATTGATCATGCCAGATATCAAGAAGCCATTTGATGTGTATTGTAATGCATCCAAGATTGGTCTCGGATGTGTGTTGATGCAAGAAGGAAAAGTCATCACATATCTGTCTCGACAACTGAAGCAGCATGAGCAGAACTATCCGACCCATGATCTTGAATTAGCAACCATAGTTTTGGCATTGAAGACATGGCGTCTGATGACCCACAAGTATAGGGGGTGTATCGCAGTATTTTCGATAAGTAAGAGTGTCGAGCCCAACAAGGAGCAGAAGGTGCTGGCTAGTGGTATGGATCAGGAATTCTCTGCAAATACTTAGCAAATGGATTTTTAGGGGTTTTCGATAAAGCAAGTAAACAAAGTACGAGCAAATAAAAGATAGTAGGAATAAATGCAGCAAGTGGCCCAATCCTTTATGCAGCAAAGGACAAGCCGGTTGTATTACTTAAGATGACCAACTGTTCTCGAGGACACATGGGAAGACTGTCAAGTGCTTTCGCTTCATATAGTTGATTAATCTTCTCTAGCTTGCTAAGTGTTCTGTGGGTGAACCTGTGCTAATGTACCGCCCCATCCAAGACTAATACATACTTGTGATTATACCCCTTGCAAACATCCGTAAGTACAAGAAAGTAATTAAGGTAGAAACCTAACCACAGCTTTAAACTCTAAGACCCTTACGTCCCTTGTGCAATGGTTTCCTAACGGGGGTTCAGGTTTTTGTCACTCCGGCAACCCCTACGATTAGTAGCCAAATACACAATGCATTCCCCTAGGCCCATATAGGTGAAGTGTCATGTAGTCGACATTCACATGACACCACTAGAAGAAGTACACCACAACTTAAATAACAATCTATTGAATCTTTCTCAACACAACTCCACTACTAACAACAAGACTTCTCCCATGTCCTCAAGAACAAAACGAACTACTCACAAGACATCATATGGATCATGATCAGAGATGGAATAATGATGTATAACGATCTGAACATAAACAATAATTCAACGGTTCACTCAATAGCATCAACTAGAAAGAGTAATCAACACCGGGAAAATTTCCCCTATGAACTATGCAAGATTCAACACAATTGTTACAGCAATATGGAGATGGTGATGAGGGTGCTGATGGTGATGATGGTGGTGATGATGATGATGATGAGCCCGATGAGGTACAGCTTGATGGTGGGGTTGATGGCGACGATCTTCCCTCTCCGGGAAGGAATTCCCCCGGTAGAAATCTGTCTACGGGAGAGATCTTTCTCTCTCGGTGTTTTCCGCCCCGAAGAGGCGGCGGAATCTTTATGTGGTCGCTCCTCGAGTCTTAGGGTTTCGGGATGATGATATACGCCAGAGGGGAGAGGCTGGAGTGGGCCAGGGTGGCCACGCCACCTCCTGGTGCGGCCTAGGGCTGCCCACGCCAGGGGGTGGTGTGGGCCCCCTATGGCCCATCTCCACTCCGTCTTCTGGCATCCTTAGTCTTTTGGAAAAATAGGATTTTCCGTATATTTTCCCAGATTTTCTGATCTTCGCGAATTTTGCCTCCAAACAGCACCTTTTCCATCAGAATCCTGACTGCAGCGGTTCATGCTCCAAAAGTCATCAACCATGCAAAACAGATGAAATAACATAAGTATCACCTCTCAATACAAAATATATCAATGAATAATAGTGAATTAATACATAGAACAGTGATGCAAAATGGAGTTCACGAATAGCTGGTTTGCAATGATAGCTTTCAAAGTAGTAAACATCAAGATAAGAGCAATGTGCAAAACAAGGAACATAAGACATGATTGAATAAATCATCATATGAATGAATGAAACACATCAACTCAAAATACTTGCTTAGGTAGAAGGGAGTAGGTTTACTGACTCAACTACAAAGTAAAAGAAAGGGTCCTTCGCAGAGGGATGCAGGGATTGCAAGTCTCATAAAGAGCTCCCAAAAATTATGATACTTACTAGCTTTCAGCTCTCATTGCCCCTATCATAGGCATATTTTGGTGATTAAGGTTAAAGTGACACTACTAAGAGGATATGCTTGACAAGTTATGAATTGGAGTCCCATGCCCCTTACTTATGAGTGTCGAACCTCATTCTACTCAATTTCAGTCACGAGCAAGCTCTTGTCATTGTAAATACGTGTGTATCATTAAGAACCGCCAACGGGGTACCCCTTGCACATGACACAAGAGCTATCCCATAATCAAAATGACAAGGCAAGCAGACAGTGAGCATCTCAGCGATCTTTTTATTTGCTATTTCCATAGGTTTTTATTGAGGATGCTTTATAGAATGCTCACTATAGTTATGCTGCAAGTTTCCACCATGATTAGGCATGGCTTAGGCTAGCGGCCCAGGCGTTTCTCTAACACACATATAAACTCCATGATCTTACAAGTTGCACTTTTATTTCACACCGCCGAGATCCATAAGCAAAAGAACATGCTATCAACTAGGTACAACTACCAATAAAGTGTTGAAAGCGGTCCCCATGATACATGGTTCTGCTAACTGAAGGGTTCGTAGCATGGAAAACAAAAAATTCTACCGCAAGAACGAACAAAACCTAGATCTAATCTAGATAAAAGCCAAGATCTATTCTATTAGACATGAGCAACGAGATAGAAAGGAACTAACCCTCGTAGATCCGAAAGCGTTAACGAGATTAGATCTCGTGGTTGATGTAGTCGATCACTTGCCGATCTCAAGATCGTGTGGACGATCCTTCCGGCGTCGTGTTCCAGCAGCGCTTCCGCAGTCGGTCAAGTGGACGATCCTTCCGGCGCCGCGATTCGGCAGCGCTTCCGCAGTCGGTCACATGTGCGGAGTCGAAGCAGACCTTCCTCTCCCCGTTCCAGTGAGCAGCGGAGGTAGTAGATCTTCTCCACGGAATCCCAGCAGCACGACGGCGTGGTGGTGGTGGTGGAGTAGAGAATTCTGCAGGGCTTCGCCTATGCCTGTGCAGAAGAAGGTGGAGGAGAGAGGCGGCAGAGATTGGGTGTTATGAGAGCAGGGGTGGAGGGGGCGCCCCTGCGCCTCTATTTAAGGGGGGTGAGGCGCCATGGGAGGGGGAGTCCTTGTAGGACTCCCCTCCCTCTATGGCCGGCGGATTGGGAGTGGGGGGAGGAGTCCTCCTCCCCCACGACTCCTAGTCTTGACCCACCAGGACTCCTTGATCCCTTCATTGGTTTTTCAAGAAAACTCCAAGAAATCTTCTAGAACCTTCCGGAACATTCCGAAACCTTCTAGAATCCTCATACAAACACTCCGGAACATTTCCTAACTCAGAAAATGATCCCCTATATATGAATCTTATTCTCCGGACCATTCCGGATCTCCTCGTGATGTCCCGAATCCAATCCGAGACTCCGAACAACATTCGGTCTCCAACGCACATTCCATATCTACTTAAAACAACTTCGAACCTTAAGTGTGTCACCCTACGGTTCGTGAATATGTAGACATGACAGAGACACATCTCCTATCAATAACCATCAGCGGGACCTGGAGATCCATAATGGCTCCCACATACTCAATGATGACTTCGCGATCGATTGAACCACTTACATACGAAACTAATTCCCTTTGTCTTGCGATACTATACTTATCCGAGGTTTGATCGTCGGTATCTCCATACCTAGTTCTACCTCGTTACTGATAAGTACTCTTTACTCGTTCCGTGATATGTCATCCCTTGTGACCCAGTCACATGCTTGCAAGCTAACTAGATGACATTCCACCGAGAGGGCCCAGAGCATATCTATCCGTCATATGGATGGACAAATCCCAATCTTGGTTCATGCGCTTCAACACATACTTTCAGAATACCCAATGACACTTTTATAACCACCCAGTTACGAAGCGGCGTTTGATGTCATCAAAGTATCCATCCGGTGATGGTGATTAACATAACCTCATGGTTGAAGGAATAGGTTACTATGTATTTGAAATCTTACAGCAATACGAACTTAATGACTTGATCTTATGCTACGCTTACTATGGGTGTGTGTCCATCACATCATTCTCCTAATGATATAACCTTGTTATTAATCACATCCTAATGTCCATGATCAGGAAACCATGATCTTCAATTAATCAACAAGCTAGTTCAACAAGAGGCTTACTAGGGACTCTTATATGTTTAAAAAACACACATGTATTAGTGTTTCCTAATAATACAATTATGGCATGGGATGTAAACATTTATCATAAACATAAAGATATAATAATAACCACTTTATTATTGCCTCTTGGGCATATCTCCAACAGTCTCCCACTTGCACTAGAGTCAATAATCTAGTTAAAAACTTGTGCATTCAACACCTATGGCTTTCTGGTGTTGTATAGACACTATTGCTAGTGGTAAACATAATCTTCGGATCTGACACTTCTAGGTCCGTGTGTATTTGCATGTCCTTGCGTCTCCACGCATTACTCATTCTCCAATGAGATGGCATTGTATAAATTTGGTCCTTTGGTGAGACCTTTAGTTCCTTCGGCTCAAAATATGTTGATATTATTGTCACGCAATATATCTTCATAGTATTAGCCCACTTTGAACCACACCTAGTTTGATAAACTACTTAACACAAATGCCCTCCTTTGCTGCTACTACAGCAGTTATATACTTAGCCTTTTGTTGTAGTATCCGTCACAATGTCTCAACTTTGGAACTCATCCAAATCCATCATGGAACATCCTTTCCATATATTGTGCCACCCATAGTCTAAATTGAGATAAATTTAATTTGTATCTTGTGACAAAACTAGTATCAATGTAACACTTTACAATGAACTACCTTTAACTATTTGTCACTTATACATGGTATATTCTTAGTTCTTCCAAAGCTCATAAGAATATCTTTACTATTGTCCAATGATCATCTTATGAATCATTCTGGTATATGCTCATAACATTTAAAGCATAGGACATATCTGGATGTGTACATCTTAAAGAATGATTGATCAAAATCTTCTTGCGATTTCACCAAGTGTCAAAACACTTGAATCTTGATTCAGTCCTTTCCGTGCGCCAAGAACCTTTCTTGTTGTTTCCATATTGAACTCATTCAACATATTATCTATGTACATTTGGCAAAACCATATTAGTGCCTCAATCTATCCATATAGACATTGATGCCTAATTATTGAGTTATGCCTAAGTCTTTCATCGAAATGAAATTCTTAACCTGTGTCAATACAAGATACATCATTTCCAATCAACAATATGTCCTCTATATAATGTATTAGAAATATGTCTCAGCGCTCCCACTTAATTTCTTGCAAATGCAAGCATCTTCATCATCTCCGATGAATTTAAACTCTTTTAACAGTTTCATCATGGTGAAGATTCCAACTCCGCGATGCTCACTTCAACCATTGAAGTTTTTGCATACTCTTTTAGCATCCTTTGAATAAACAAAACCCTTTGGATCATGTCATGTACATGTCCTAGGTTACCGTTCTATTAGAAGAACTTGTTTTGTTTGTTCAACTACCATATACCAAAATATATGTAGTGGTTGCTAGATTAATCCGTCCAGACTAAATATCGCTATGAAAGATCAAATCTTATCATAGTCAATTCCTTGAACATTGTCGTAAACTCTTTCCGACATGTCGACTATTTCATAGATTTTGAACCATCCATGTCTATTTCTTTATAGGTCCAAACACGACCGATAGGCTTCACGCCTTTCTGGAGGGTCTTCTAAGTTTAGAAACTTGATTTCTCGTGTATGGATACTATCACGGATTCTATGACTTCTAGTCATTTTATGGAGTCAGGGCCCATCATCGCTTCTTTGCATGTAGTCGGTTCATCATTGTCAAAACAATAACGACTTTCTTATCAAATCTTACTATTTGATTCTTACCGACCCACATGGTTCTATAGGAACTCTAATATCCGAGATCACACCTTTTGTAATCACGAGAGCCATGAGCATTGTGGCCGTCACCGGGACACTTTCCGGCGCTGCGCTACTTAGCACATATAGCTAAGGTTCAACAACCTTATCAAAGTTCTATTGTCCTCCCACTTAACTTTTCACGAAAAATTCCTTCTCAAGAAACTTGACGTTCCAAGCGACAAACTCTTTTGTCCTCGGCGTTATGGAGAAATTCCCAACAAATTCTTTGGAATAACCTACAAAGACATGCTTATCCGACTTTGGTTGTAAGCATTTTAATTATGCATAGCATACCAAAATTTAAGAAAAGACAATTCGGGTTTTATCCCAAACCATGACTTATATGGTGTCATTTCAACGGATCATGAAGGAGCTCTTTTCAGTGTAAAAGTGGTAGTCACTTAAAGCTTTAATCTTTAATATATAATGGCAGTTTTATAAATGACACCTTTGATCTTACCATGTCAAACAAGGTTTCATTACATATCTTGAACACTCCATACTCCTATGGTGTTTTGGGAAATGTAAATCCATGGAACGATTCCTTAAATCTTAGGTGTTTTGCTAAACTTGTAACTCAAACATCTTTCTTTATGATCGAATCATAAACTCTTTATTTTCTTGTTACAATGATTTTCAACTTCATCTTGAAAGTCTTTGAACAACTTTCAAATGTTTTCATACTTCCTCCTTATTAAGTAAATATACAGATATATTCACTCAAATTTTCGGAGAAAGCATATGAAGTTGAAATCCATCGCCCACGACTACACATAATGGACTATATACATCAATATGTACAAATTCCAATCAGTTAGTCGTCCGTTCCTCTTTTGGCCTACGAACGGAGTTTTAATTATCTCCAGGAAAGTATCACATGCGTCAATTGATCAAAATCAAAAGACTCCAAAAATTCCATCAACATGGAGTTTCTTCATGTTTTCTTTCAAATATAATTTAAACGGCGATGTCACTTCGCAAGAGATCTTTCAATCATTTGTCTTGCGACATTTTAGCATTAGTTTTATGGTCGTTATTTCTCCAACCAGACTTGTACATCATCCATCTATTATGGAATACGGTAATTATTTGAACAACCTTTTGTCGTCATAATACCTGATCAAAATAACAATTATTGAAACAAATCTTGAAGGCAAGCTTTGATTTTAACGAGCAACACAACAACCCTTTGTTTGTTTTCGATGAACATCATCACATATTCTCTTGCTAGTTACTTAGGCCATTGCAGTTCATGAATTGTGTTGTCCTGGATGACACTTCATACCAACCAATTCGGTATCCAATACCGGAGAACCACATCGTTTAACAAGCAAGGAATACAACCATAACATGTATATCTTCTATATGCCTAAGTTGGACATCTTCAACCTTTTATTTTCTGCCAAATATTTTATAGATTCTCTTTCAGCAATTCCTTTTCTTTTAAAAGAATTTATCAACATCAACAGTGGTGTCATCAACATGACACATGGTACAAAGCGTATATAGTCAACTACTAATACCTTTGGATTTGCACTTTGAGGTGGATCACCATCATCAAATGTTTGGTGTTCTTTCAAAAATCCATTATTTAGTAATATTTTAGTGTAGTAAACATTTTACTTACATCTTCTATTCATCCTTATCATGAAAACTTTCATGATCAAGCTGCTATAGCTTATAAAGGTGAATTGCGAGTATAATGTTTCTTTTTCAAAACCTTTTGGAGGATTAGGACGACTAGCGTCTCCAACCTTCACAAATTCTCATCAAATATGAGGACGTCTACTCTATCATGTTGTAACCAACACATTGTTTTAGATATCGCAATACCTTTCACATATGATGGTTTCTGAAACATTGCTTTCAGCTCTTAGATAAACTTGATATTTAAAAACAATCTTTTGTGTATCAAGAATCATGGAGGCAAACATGATACATTAGATACTAACACTGGAATTGTTACTCTTGATTTAATACTACTTATTAAACTTCATGGAGCAAATAGAGTTTGCTGAAAGTTTGCAATAGGACTTATAAACTTTAAATTGACATTCAAAACAATATGATACCAGTTCGTAAAGTAAATATCCAGAATTTCTATAGTTCTACTATCTGAACTATGACTAAGCGTAAGGTGGTGAACGGATGCCAATGACTACAACAAACTATGCAAATTCACTTTGATTGTGTTTATGATAAATTGAGTTCGACTAATCCAAATTACAAATGAACTCCCACTCAAAACAACATCCCTCGATTTGTTTTAGTGATTACACGAACCAAATCCACTACACCAAGTCCGATCATCACGTGAGATGATGTAGCTTTAAAGGCGAACAATCAACATGTTCATCATATCATCCATATGACTCATGCTTTACCTTTCGGTATTCCGTGTTCCGAGACCATGTCTGTACATGCTAGGCTCGTCAAGGTTAACCTTAGTTTCCGCATGTGCAAATCTGGCTTGCACCCGTTGTATGCACACGTAGAGTCTATCACACCCGATCATCACGAGATGCTTCGAAACGACGAGTCTTAGCAACGGTGCCAATTAAGGACGAACACTTTATTACTTGATATTTAGTGAGAGGGATCATCTTATAATGCTACCGTCGCGATCTAAGCAATACAAGATGCATAAAGGATTAACAGCACAGGCAATTCATAATATGTGATATGATATGGCCTTTCTTTTTGTGCCTTTGATCTCCATCTCCAAAGCATGGACAAGATCTCCATCATCACCAGCGTGGCGTCAAGGTCCGCGGCGCCGCTTCATGGTTGTACATCATCACTAGCAACTATTACAACTACTTGAAATAAAGCTATTACAAGATAAACAGACACGCAGGTCTTAACAGAATTTAAAGAAAACCATTAGGCTCCTGCCGGTTGCCATATTACAATAAGGATCATTGCATACATAAAATATAATCACAATCACATAATGGCCATATCACATCACAAAACCCCTGCAAAAACGAGTTAGACGCCTCTAATTTTCTTTGCATGTTTTACGTGGTTTGGGGCTTTCGCATAAGACCGATCTTACCTACGAACAAGAACCACAACGTTGATACAAGTGTTGCCAAGATGCTCATTGTAAATTGAATCTTAACTATGGTGGGAGAGACAGACACCCGCAAAGCCACTTGTGCAAAGCAAGTTGCACGTCAAGCGTGAGCAAGTCTCATGTGCGATGACATGTAATGTTAGCCCGAGCCGCTTCATCCCACCATGCCGCAAGATGCAAAGTACACGCTAAGACACCGACAACAAAAGCATCAATGCCCACAAAAACATTGTGTTCTACTCGTGCAACAGATCTACGCATAGATACGGCTCTGATACCACTGAAGGGTTCGTAGCATGGAAAACAAAAAATTTCTACCGCAAGAACAAACAAAACCTAGATCTAATCTAGATAAAAGCCAAGATCTATTCTATTAGACATGAGCAACGAGATAGAAAGGAACTAACCCTCGTAGATCCGAAAGCGTTAACGAGATTAGATCTCGTGGTTGATGTAGTCAATCACTTGCCGATCTCAAGATCGTGTGGACGATCCTTCCGGCGTCGCGTTCCAGCAGCGCTTCCGCAGTCGGTCAAGTTGACGATCCTTCCGGCGCCGCGATTCGGCAGCGCTTCCGCAGTCGGTCACACGTGCGGAGTCGAAGCAGACCTTCCTCTCCCCGTTCCAGCGAGCAGCGGAGGTAGTAGATCTTCTCCACGGAATCCCAGCAGCACGACGGCGTGGTGGTGGTGGTGGAGTAGATAATTCTGCAGGGCTTCGCCTATGCCTGTGCAGAAGAAGGTGGAGGAGAGAGGCGGCAGAGATTGGGTGTTATGAGAGCAGGGGTGGAGGGGGCGCCCCTGCCCCTCTATTTAAGGGGGGTGAGGCGCCATGGGAGGGGGAGTCCTTGTAGGACTCCCCTCCCTCTATGGCCGGCGGATTGGGAGTGGGGGGAGGAGTCCTCCTCCCCCACGACTCCTAGTCTTGACCCACCAGGACTCCTTGATCCCTTCATTGGTTTTTCAAGCAAACTCCAAGAAATCTTCTAGAACCTTCCGGAGCATTCCGAAACCTTCTAGAATCCTCATACAAACACTCCGGAACATTTCCTAACTCAGAAAATAATCCCCTATATATGAATCTTATTCTCCGGACTATTCCGGATCTCCTCGTGATGTCCCGAATCCAATCCGAGACTCTGAACAACATTCGGTCTCCAACGCACATTCCATATCTACTTAAAACAACTTCGAACCTTAAGTGTGTCACCCTACGGTTCGTGAATATGTAGACATGACAGAGACACATCTCCTATCAATAACCATCAGCAGGACCTGGAGATCCATAATGGCTCCCACATACTCAACGATGACTTCGCGATCGATTGAACCACTTACATACGAAACTAATTCCCTTTGTCTTGCGATACTATACTTATCCGAGGTTTGATCGTCGGTATCTCCATACCTAGTTCTACCTCGTTACTGATAAGTACTCTTTACTCGTTCCGTGATATGTCATCCCTTGTGACCCAGTCACATGCTTGCAAGCTAACTAGATGACATTCCACCGAGAGGGCCCAGAGCATATCTATCCGTCATATGGATGGACAAATCCCAATCTTGGTTCATGCGCTTCAACACATACTTTCAGAATACCCAATGACACTTTTATAACCACCCAGTTACGAAGCGGCATTTGATGTCATCAAAGTATCCATCCGGTGATGGTGATTAACATAACCTCATGGTCGAAGGAATAGGTTACTATGTATTTGAAATCTTACAGCAATACGAACTTAATGACTTGATCTTATGCTACGCTTACTATGGGTGTGTGTCCATCACATCATTCTCCTAATGATATAACCTTGTTATTAATCACATCCTAATGCCATGATCAGGAAACCATGATCATCAATTAATCAACAAGCTAGTTCAACAAGAGGCTTACTAGGGACTCTTATATGTTTACAAAACACACATGTATTAGTGTTTCCTAATAATACAATTATAGCATGGGATGTAAACATTTATCATAAACATAAAGATATAATAATAACCACTTTATTATTGCCTCTTGGGCATATCTCCAACAGTAACTTCAACTCATAAAGCGCAAGCATATACGCAACAAAGAAGGACCCAATGGTTCAAGTTTGTTAAATGCAAGAAAGTAATGTGTGCCATCAAGTTCGTGAGAGCTTTAATCACTAATTTTCGCATAACAAGTTTAATTTGGAAGGTAGATAGAACAAGAATTTACTTGGAATAACAATAATGCTACTAGGTAGGTATGGTGGACACAAATGGCAAAGGTTTTGGTTTTGGGGAGTGGATGCACGAGAAGAATTCCCTCTCAGTACAGGTTTTTGGCTAGCAAGGCTGGGTAGAAAGTACAAGAGTTGAAGGAAACAAACAAACATACAAGTGATAAAGACAAACACGCAATCTTCCTTGGAAGCACAAAAGATCTTAACTAGAGAATACTAGACTTATGAAAAAATCAAGAAAGAAAGATGATGAAATTATTTTTCTCTAGAGTACTTCTATATTTTCTTTCAACTCTCAAAAATAGTGTGCTACTGACCGAGCCGAGTTTGCCAAAACCAACTAAATTAACTCGATGATCCCAAAGTGATACTGATACTAACAACAAGATCAATCATACAACTATGAATTGAAAACTAATATAAGCTATGCAAAAAGAGTGAATGATAGAACTTCTCATTAATATTCCATAACGGCAACTCACACCAAGGGATACATATCTAACGAGATAGGGGACACTTCCATAATGCAAACCATACTACATAATAACTCCACTATTCATGATATGACTCTACTAAAAAGGTAAAAAGATAGAAGATAGTGATGTGATACCGCGGCACTCCCCCAAGCTTGGAACAAACCAAGGGGATACCAAACCTGATGACGAATTGCTCCTTTGGTGGTGGTGGTATCCTC
This sequence comes from Avena eriantha, assembly GCA_910589775.1. NCBI lineage: Eukaryota > Viridiplantae > Streptophyta > Magnoliopsida > Poales > Poaceae > Avena > Avena eriantha. The sequence goes on along the minus strand of OU342744.1, from coordinate 296,687,052 downwards.
TCGATGAGCTCTCTAATAAATTTCCCCAAGTCCTCAATCTCGAAGGTGAGATTATGAATCAGCTGTGAGTTTTGCTCAATTCGGCTCATGATCATGTTGTTGAGAATTCCAGCTCTTGCTATTCTTTCCCCACTCTTCCTTCTTGGAGTCTTATTTTCCTACATGGTTATGGATAAAGGTATGGAAGGGATCCTTGGTGTGTGGAGGAAGTGACCGTGGAGCCAAACTGGGACGGGGAGCTTTCCCCCAAGTCTGCATCCGTGTCGTCCTTCTAACCCTGACATGTTTCTTCACCACTCCAATGCTTGCAATGGTAGTGCCGGTGTGCTTTGCCTCCTCTTCACCTTCACTCTTGATCTCCTTCTCCTGCCCGGGGTCTTGGAGGTCTTCCTCCATAGGCTCCTTTCCTTTATCCTTGGCGGACACCATTGTGCTTTTAAACTTTCAAAGAGTATGTCCTGGCAGAAACAGATCGAAACAAAAACACGACAAAAACATGATATACAAACCTCGGGGGATCCGGGGGGGGTTATATATTACGAAGTTTCATATCAAAAGGAAGGTACTGGATGAAAACGGGTCGGAGGCGGAGTCTGGGGTGGCCTCACCACCTGGTGGCGCGGCCAGGGGTGGGCCCGCGCCACAGGGTGGTGTGGGCCACCCTGGCTCCGTTTCCGTCCCTTTTTCGCTTCGTAACTTCCCTTATTGACTGAAAACAGCAAAAATATAGTTGGATTGTATTTTCGCGGAACTTTTCTTACCAGAACTATTACCTATTTGAAAACAGACTCTGCAGGTCTCCGAATTTGGTCCTTGATGAATTTCTCTAGAGTTATAACTTGAAATGCATCAACATCTTCATTGTAAGAATCTCCAGCAATATAGTGCTTGAGTCACTGCCCATTCACTACTTGTTTAGTATTATCTTTTAAAGAAGAAATTTGTATTGCTCCTAAACGGTATACTTCTTCAATAATGAAAGGTCCTTCCCATTTTGACCGTAGCTTTCCTGCAAAAAATCTGAGACGAGACCTATGCAATAGAAATTTCTCACCAACATGAAATTCTCTATTAAGTATTCCTAGAATTTTCATAGGCTTCACTCCTCCATTCATCTAAAGAACTTAAGTCAAATAATCTTTTCTCACCAGCGACCTTACAATCTCTATTTAGTTCTTTAACTGCCCATTAAGCTTTGTGTTCTAATTCTAAGGGTAGGTGACAAGCTTTCCCATAAACCATTTTGTAAGGAGACATCCCCATATGATTTTCTTAAGCAGTTCTATAAGCCCATAAAGCATCATTCAACTTTTTAGCCTAGTTTTTTCTAGATCTAGTAACAGTCTTTTGCAAGATGGATTTAATTTCTCTATTTGATAACTCTACTTGCCCGCTAGTTTGGGGGTGATAGGCTGAAGCAATCCTATGATTAACATCATATTTAGCAAGGGTCTTTCTAAAACCACCATGAATGAAATGCGAACCCCCATCAGTCATGAGATACCTAGGCACTCCAAACCTAGGAAAGATAACATCCTTAAGCATTTTTAGAGAGGTCTCCCCGTCAGCACTCTTTGTAGGAATGGCTTCTACCCACTTAGTAACATAATCAACGGCAACAAGAATATGAGTGTAACCTTTCGAAGGAGGGAAAGGACCCATAAAGTCGAATCCCTAGCAATCAAAAGGTTCAATAACTAGAGAGTAGTTCATAGGCATTTCATGGTGTCTAGAAATATTACCAACACGCTGACATTCATCACAAGATATAACAAATTTTCTTGCATCTTTAAAAAGGATAGGCCAGTAGAAACCTGATTGTAGTACCTTATGTGCAGTTCTATCTCCTACATGATGTCTTCCATAAGCACTACCATGAAATTTATGCAATATCTCCTTTTTTCATATTCTGGAACACATCTTCGCATAATACCATCCACTCCTTCTTTTTATAAGTGTGGGTCATCCCAAAAATAATGCCTTAAATCATAGAAGAACTTCCTTATTTGCTGAGCTGTAAAAGTTGGAGGCAAATACTTGGAGACAATAAAGTTAGCGTAATCAGCGTACCAAGGGCTCCCTCGCGAGCTCACCCCTACTGCAGCTAACTGTTCATTTGGGAAACTACTATTAATAGGCATTGGGTCAAAAGAGATGTTTTCCAAACGAGATAAATTATCAGCTACAGGGTTTTTAGCACCCTTCCTATCTACTATATGTAGAACAAACTCTTGTAAAAGCAGCACCCATCTAATAAGCATAGGCTTAGCGTCCTTCTTCGTCATAAGATATTTAATACCAGCATGATCAGTATGAATGGTGACTTTTGAGTCTACAATATAGGGCCTAAACTTATCACAAGCAAAAACAACAGCTAGAAATTCCTTTTCAGTAGTAGCATAATTCCTTCGAGCAGCGTCTAGAGTCTTACTAGCATAATGGATAACGTTTAACTTTTTATCAATACGTTGCCCAAGGACAGCCCCTACAGCAAAATCACTAGCATCACAGATTATTTCAAAGGGTAAACTCCAATCAGGTGGTTGAACAATAGGGGCCATAGTTAAATCCTTCTTAAGAGTTTCAAAAGCTTCCTTACAATCATCGTCAAAAATGAAGGGTACATCTTTTCGAAGAAGATTAGTGAGGGGTTTTGATATCCTAGAAAAGTCTTTAATAAACCTCCTATAGAAACCATCATGACCAAGGATACTACGAATTCCTTTGATGTCTCTTGGACAGGGCATCTTCTCAATTGCCTCAACCTTAGCTCTATCAACTTCTATGCCTCTTTTAGAAACTTTATGCCCAAGAACAATCACTTCATTAACCATGAAGTGGCATTTCTCCCAAATAAGAACAAGATTAGTTTCTTCACATCCCTGCAAAACTTTATGAAGGTTGTGCAGACAATTATCAAAAGAAGTTCCATAGACAGAAAAGTCATCCATGAACACTTCTACAATTTCCTCACAAAAACCATGAAAGATAGCAGACATGCACCTCTAAAAAGTAGCAGGAGCATTACATAAACCAAAAGGCATACGTCTATAAGCATAAGTTCCGTAAGGGCAAGTGAAAGTATTTTTTTCTTGATCTTGTTGTGTTACAGCAATTTGAGAGAAACTAGAGTAACCATCAAGAAAACAAAAATGGGTCTTTTTAGACAACCTTTCCAACATTTTATCAATAAAAGGAAGCAGGTAGTGATCTTTCTTAGTAACTTTATTAACCTTCCTAAAATCCATGCACATCCTATAGCCTACCACTATTCTTTGAGGAATAAGCTCATCATTATCATTAGGGACAACGGTAATAGCTCCCTTTTTAGGAACACAATGAACAGGATTAACCCATTCACTATCAGCAATAGGGTAAATAATACCAGCATCAAGGAGTTTCAATACCTCATTCCTTACCACTTCCTTCATCCTAGGATTTAAACGTCGTTGGTGTTCCACTACTGGCTTCGCATCTGGTTCTATGTTGATAGAATGCTGACATATAGTAGGTGAAATCCCTTTTAAATCATCCATAGTATAGCCCATAGCTCCTCGGTGTTTCCTGAAAACCTCCAATAACCTTTCTTTTTCCTTCCCTAAAAGTTTAGCGCTAATAATAACAGGATATATCTTTTTTATCATCAATATAAGGATATTTAAGATCATCAGGGAGAGGTTTTAGATCGAAAACTGGATCCTTTTTAGGTGGCATCGTGGTACCCAAGTCTTCTACAGGCAATTCATGCTTAAGCATCTTAGGTTGATCAAGGAGAATCCTGTCAATCTCATTCCTTTATTCCATGAAGATTTCACTTTCATGATCTTCCATAAATTGCTGCAAAGCATTGTTAGGAGCAAGAGAAATAGAAGCAAGTTGTTCAACTCTAAAATCCTCATTATGGGTTTCCTCTTCACAAGGTTCTTTAGAAAATTTCGAGAAATTAAAATCATAAGATTCCCCATCAAACTTAGTCAATATTTTCTCCCTCTTGCAATCAATAATAGCTCCACAAGTACTCAAGAAGGGTCTACCAAAAATGATAGGATAAGTTTTACTAGCAGCTGAACCAAGTACTAGAAAATCAGCAGGATACTTAATCTTACCACAAAGAACTTCCACGTATCGTACAATACCAATTGGAGAGATGGTCTCTCTATTAGCAAGGTGAATAACCACATCAATCTCTTCCAATTCGTAGGGACTGATTTCATGCATAATTTCTCTGTAAAGCTCATAAGGAATAGTACTAGAACTTGCACCAATATCACATAAACCATAATAGCAATGATCACCAATTCTAACAGAAAGCATAGGAACACTACCCTTTTTAGTTCTATTAGGATGTGAAACAATATTAGAAGCATCCTCACAAAAGACTATGTGCCCATCTTCTATGCTTTTAGTGACAAGGTCTTTCACAATTGCTACCATAGGTTCAATGTTTATTTGTTCATCAGGTTTTACAGTTCTCTTTTCACTTTTGGTGATTACATTAGTTATCATAGGATGGTCCTTTACCTTTTCAGGGAAGGGAATCTTCTCGATATAAGGTCCGGGTAAGATGGGATCAATAATGCAATACTCAGCACTTCCAATAGGAACATAGTCAACAATATCTTTGGAAGGTGGATGGTATTTATTCCATCCCCTTTTTGGAAATTCGATATAGGAAGCAAAGGCTCTAAAGAAATTCGTAATAACTTGCAAATCAAGACCATAAACATTACTAATATTTTGAAAGTCATCAGCTCTCATAAAAGGTTCAATGCATTCATAATCATAATCTATACCTGACTTTCTTCCTTTGTCATTCTCCCAAGCTTTTCATTATCTTGAATATGGTCCAGAAGTTCCCATTTAGCTTCTTCTTCCATACGAGTGAATGATCCAACACAAGAAGCATCCAATAAATCCTTGTCATGTAGAGGGAGCCTTGCATACAATTTATTGATAATGAGATTGTTGGGGAGCTCATGAATGGGACATTTGAGCATTAGTAACTTCAATCTCCCCCAAGCTTGAGCTGTACTCTCTCCATCAAGAGGCCAAAAGTTCTATATTTGATTCCGATCTTTATGAATCTCACTAGGAGGATAAAACTTTGAATAGAAGAGAGGCACTATTTCCTCCCATTCCAGAGCTTGGCCATTCTTCAACAGCTTATACCATTCCTCAGCTCTTCCTTTTAGTGATATTGAGAATAACTTCTTCTTAACTTGATCTGAAGTAATACCTGCACACTTGAACAACCCGCATAATTCGTGTATAAAGCAAATGATCACCGGGATGGACAGTTCCATCCCCAACATAGTAGTTATCCATAACACGATCAATAATTCTTGTAGGTATTTTGAAAACATCATTCTCAGCAGGTGGTGTCTTATCTACTACCTTAGCAGTGGTAGTAGCATTACCAAATAAGAAACTCAACGAATTATCCATAACGAAAATAAAGCAACTAGCAGAAGTAAACAATACTCACAGTAGAAGTTTCCTTTACCAGTTCCACTCTCCAATAACGCTTCACTCCCCGGCAACGGCGCCAGAAAATAGTCTTGATGACCCACAAGTATAGGAGGTGTATCGCAGTATTTTCGATAAGTAAGAGTGTCGAACCCAACATGGAGCAGAAGGTGCTGGCTAGTGGTATGGATCAGGAATTCTCTGCAAATACTTAGCAAACAGATTTTTAGGGGTTTTCGATAAAGCAAGTAAACAAAGTACGAGTAAATAAAAGACAGTAGGAATAAATGCAGTAAGTGGCCCAATCCTTTATGCAGCAAAGGACAAGCCGGTTGTATTACTTAAGATGACCAAACGTTCTCGAGGACACATGGGAAGACTGTCAAGTGCTTTCGCTTCATATAGTAGATTAATCTTCTCTAGCTTGCTAAGTGTTGTGTGGGTGAACCTGTGCTAATGTACCGCCCCATCCAAGACTAATACATACTTGTGATTATACCCCTTGAAAACATCCGTAAGTACAAGAAAGTAATTAAGGTAGAAACCTAACCACAGATTTAAACTCTAAGACCCTTACGTCCCTTGTGCAATGGTTTCCTAACGGGAGTTCAGGTTTCTGTCACTCTGGCAACCCCTACGATTAGTAGCCAAATACACAATGCACTCCCCTAGGCCCATATAGGTGAAGTGTCATGTAGTCGACGTTCACATGACACCACTAGAAGAAGTACACCACAACTTAAGTAACAATCTATTGAATCTTTCTTAACACAACTCCACTACTAAAAACAAGACTTCTCCCATGTCCCCAAGAACAAAACGAACTACTCACAAGACATCATATGGATCATGATCAGAGATGGAATAATGATGTATAACAATCTGAACATAAACAATAATTCAACGGTTCACTCAATAGCATCAACTACAAAGAGTAATCAACACCGGGAAAGTTTCCCCTATGAACTATGCAAGATTCAACACAATTGTTATAGCAATATGGAGATGGTGATGAGGGTGCTGATGGTGATGATGGTGGTGATGATGATGATCCCGATGAAGTCTAGCTTGATGGTGGGGTTGATGTCGACGATCTTCCCACTCCGGGAAGGAATTCCCCTAGTAGAAATTTGTCTGCCGGAGAGATCTTTATCTCTCGGTGGTTTCCGCCCCGCAGAGGCGGCGGAATCTTTATGTGGTCGCTCCCCGAGTCTTAGGGTTTCAGGAGGATGATATACGCCAGAGGGGAGAGGCTGGAGTGGGCCATGGTGGCCACACTACCTCCTGGCGCGACCTAGGGCTGCCCGCGCCAAGGGGTGGTGTGGGTCCCCTGTGGCCCATCTCCACTCCATCTTATAGCATCCTTAGTCTTCTGGAAAAATAGGATTTTCTGTATATTTTCCTGGATTTTTTGATCTTCGCGAATTTTGTCTCAAAACAGCACCTTTTCTATCAGAATCCTGACTGCAGCGGTCCATGCTCCAAAAGTCATCAACCATGCAAAAACAGATGAAATAACATAAGTATCACCTCTCAATATGAAATATATCAATGAAAAATAGTTAATTAAGAGATAGAATAGTGATGCAAAATGGACATATCAGCGTCATTATCTGATGGGTAATCGCTGTGAGATTTACTCAGATCACAAGAGCTTGAAGTATATTTTCACTCAGAAGGAGCTGAATATGAGGCAAAGGAGATGGATAGAGTTAATCAATAATTATGACCTTGACATTCACTATTCCTCGGCAAAGCCAATGTGGTAGCAGATGCTCTTAGCAGATTGCCTGGTAGGCTAAATACCATGATCAAGGAGAAGCAGCCAAGTTTGTATGAGGAGTTGGAGCAGTTTCAGACTGAGCTTGTTAGCAACGGATTCTTAGCTAGCATTGAACTTCAACCCACATTAATTAGCCAAATCAAGGAAGCCTAGAAGGGAAATGAAAGTATCGACGGAATCAAATGTCATATCGGTACAGGAAAGGTACCTGGATTCACTAAAGACGAAGAAGGAGTTCTATGGTACAAAGGACATATCTGTGTGCCAGCAGATTCGGAGCTGAAGCAGGTTATCATGCAGGAATCCCACGATACTCTTTATTCTATCCACCCCAGAGGAACAAAGATGTATCAAGACTTGAAAGAGCAATTTGGTGGCACAAGATAAAGAGAGAAATTGGAAGCTACATTGTCAAGTGTGACATCTGTCAAAGAGTCAAGGCAGAGCATCAGAGACCCGCAGGACTATTGCAACCATTGCAGATTCCGGAGTGGAAATGGGATTCTGTTGGAATGGACTTTATCACCGGATTTCCTACTTCTAGTAGGGGAAATGACTCAATCTGGGTCATCGCTGTCCAAGGTAGCTCACTTTATACCTGTCAAGACAACCTACCAGAGTTCGAAGCTAGCAGAACTGTATATTGCTAGGATTGTTAGTCTGCATGGAACCCCCAAGACCATAGTATCAGATCGAGGAACCCAGTTTACCTCGAGATATTGGCAGAAAGTCCAGGAAGGATTAGGAACCAAGTTGAATTTCAGCACCACTTATCACCCCCAAATTGATGGACAGACTGAGAGAGTCAACCAAATCTTAGAGGATATGTTGAGAGCTTGTGTGTTAGAGTATGGATCAAAATGGGAAGACTGCTTGCCCTTTGCAGAATTCTCATATAACAACAGTTATGAGGCGACTTTGTAGATGGCACCCTTTGAGTTCCTATACGGAAGAAAGTGCCGCACCCCTTTGAATTGGTCGCAAGTAGGAGAGAGTCAGATCTTTGGACCCGACATTCTCCGAGAAGCCGAAGAGGAGGTTCACAAAGTCCGTGAGCACCTCAAGACTGCCCAATCCAGACAGAAGAGTTATGCTGACAAGAGAAGGAGAGACCTGACTTTCAATGTCGGTGATTTTGTATATCTCAAGGTTTTGCCATTGAAGGGAACGCAACGCTTTTGTCTGAAAGGAAAGTTAGCCCCAGATATATCGGGAACTTCAAGATTCTGAACCGTCGAGGAGAAGTATCATATCAACTGGAACTACCTGAAGAGATGCCAGCCATCCACAACATGTTCTATATCTCGTTACTTCGCAAATGCCTAGAAGTGCCGGAGAAGACTGAAGTATTCAAGAACATCGATCACCGAGCTATTGAGATCAACAATGACCTGACATATCATGAAGTGCCCATCCGTATCTTGGAAGAAGCTTACAGATCCACCAGAACCAGGAGTATCAAATTTCTCAAGATTCAATGGAGCAACCATACCGAAGAGGAAGCCACTTGGGAGCGAGAAGATTACATTAGGACAGAGTTCCTAGATCTCTTTAGTTCCTAGTTTTCTTTCGTAAATCTCGGGACGAGATTTTTGTTTAAGGGGGAAGGATTGTAACATCCCAAAACTCTAATCCAAGGTTGTTAAGATCCAAATCATCAAATTTAGAGTTAACAAAAACTTTTCCTTTTAAAATTATTAAAGCATTCATATGTGTGTGCATTTAAATAGGAGTTGATTTGAATTGCCTTGATTAAGTGATCCATTGATTGTAAAATGATTCTTAGGTGAAATAAACATCATCAAGATCATTCCCAAACAAATCCCAAAGAAAAACAAATCAAAATGAATAAAAGAATGAAATGGTCATTTGTGCCATTTTTATCAACATGCCTACTTGGCTATTCCTAGGACTCAAGTCTTAACAGAAACAAATGTGGATCTTTGCACCCCTTGCTAGTACATGTAGTGATGTACCAAGGCCCACTTTGTGATCTGCCAAAAACTTTCAAACACTAAATTTAAATTGCATTTGAAAATGGAATCTAGTGTAGGTATCAAGATCACACTATTTCAAAAACCACTCAAATGAGCTCCATTTTAAAATCCCAAGCAACCACAGATGCTCAAGCAAGTGATCAACAACTCCACCAAAAATCATCTCAAAATTCAAAACTTGAATTCTTTCGGCCATTTCTACAAACACCTTGCAGACACAAGTAAAATGGCCTAACTATTACTATTTATCATTAAGCCATTGTCCCCCTTTGCAACCTCTCTACTCTCCCTTGTCCCCCCTGAGCCCAACCAGACCCTCACCAGCCTACCCCTAAGCCGCAGCAGAAGTGGAGCGCCGCCACTTTGTAGTCGCCGCAGGCTAGAAGAGGGCAGAGCACTAGGGACAGCGCTGCGCCAAACCAGCAAGCCCTCTAGCTCCGCCCAACCCTACCGCACCTCCCTGTCCACCCCTCAATCGCCCACAGCCCCTGGACCACTCGCCAGCACCGCCGCCCATTCTCTCTGCGAGCTCGCCAGAGCGAAAGCCGCCAGCACGCCACAGACCACCCCTCGACCCAATACCCTGCACGCCGCTCCGCCTCGACCCTAGCACCCCACCATACACGGACGTGCACCGCTGCGCGACCCATAGTCGCCGTGCGCCGCGTCGAGCACCGCCTCTGTCTTCCAGAGCGCTAGCCTTGCCCGACCAAACGCCACCACCCCTAGCCGCGCATTTAAGCCGTAGAGCACCACCAGGAGGCAGGCCACCATCCCCTACATCCAGCCACGACGATAGCACGCTGTGCAGCCCTCGCCGGAGTAGTCGGCCCATCCCGTTCGGTCACCTCGTCGACCTATAAAAGGAGGCCACCCCAGCACAAACTTCTCACACCATCTCACTCCCCTCTCTCCACTGATCCTTCCACCCCATCCCCGGAGCAAGGCGGGTCGCCGTTCGCGAGAGTTTAGCCGGAGTTTGCTGCAGTAGAGGAGGAGAGGAGCCGTCAATTTCGTCCACCCGAGGAGCCGCCGCGACCAACCCTGAGTCCGCCGTCGACAGCACGTTCGATAGCGACCATCGCCACGCTAGCTGGAGCCCAGGTATGCCCCATTGCACCCCCACCGAGCCGCTAGGGTTAGCTCTCGCGGGCGACCTGTTTGCCGGGGACGACGCTCCTTAGCCGTAGATCTTTGTTTTAATCGCACGGTCCACGTTGCCTCGTACCGCTTTGTGTTGGATGTGCCGCTGACCTGCGGGACCCCCTGTTAGTTGTCATCCGCACCGTGGAGCTTCACTGGGCCGGCCCATTTTCTTTCTCGCACTAGCCCACGAATTCAAATATGGATTTTTTAATTTAGTTTGAACTCACTTCTTTCCCTTAGTTCAAAAATCAATTCCAGAAGATTTACTAAACCAAATTGAATGTTTCAATTTTTTTTAGAAAGCTACTGAAAAGATCTATCCAAGCCCGTTGGATTTAATTCATTTAGAGTTAGAGATCTCTCCTAGTAAAAATAACAAGACACGAGCTTTTGCACATTCAAACATTTTTTATAAAATCAACCATGATAGATTTTGGGTTGATTCCAACTCTCAAAAATCACATTTAACCATACCTATCTGAATATGTAATAATATTAAGGTTTGCATGCAGTGACTTTGGACTAGTACCAAATAATGCTATATAGGTATTTCTAGTCACTTTAAATCATTAAATATTAAACTTAAACTTATTCTAATGTGATCCAACCTTTAAATCACATTCCCATATGTTAGAATATGTGGTGATGACATGTGTCCACATGATCACATATTTTAAGTGGAGAATATTAAAACTTAGTTATTTTTCAATGAGTAGAAATTACTTTTCTTCAATAAAAAGAATGAAGCTAGTTACTAAAACCTTGTGATGCTTGTGATGATAATAGATCATCAAATGTGTTCCTTAGAATGCTAAGTAGACTAGTTAAAGTATTGTTTGGTGATTGTGTACTCCGTATGTATTTATAGACGATAGTACCGACCAAGCTTTTGAGGAGGAGGAGTTCTACCCGGAGGAAGAGGAAGAAAACTTCAACCACTGCACCAACCAAGGCAAGCTAATACTTGCAAGTATTATACTAGCAGACCATCATTAACCAAGCAAGCTATTGTTAGAAAACTAGAATTAAGCTAGATAACCTAATCAAGATGTCTTAGGCATGCTTTGGTTATACCACCTTGAATATTACTTACCCCAAGTTTTACTTTCAAGCTTTTACTTTCTTTACTTTACCAAAGTCTCTCACTTCTTGAAGGTAGCATCAAAAGTATAAAACTTGACCTATCTAGATATCTTTAGATGTCATTCAATAGAATGAGGTTGAGATTAGCATCCCACCTTAGTGAACACTCTTAACTTAGTAGCTTAGAGCAAGATCAAAACTTGAGTCACTTTAGATGGGAGCACTTGGTGAAAATGAATTGTGAAAACCTTGGAATGATGAGTCATTCTATTGAGATGTTTTGACAGGTGTTGAGAAACACAAATGGTTTATGATGATGAAAATGTTGAGGCATGAGCCTTAACCCTTTTACCAAAAACTGATGGTTGGATTCGGATGCGATACCATTCCAAATTTACCGTACAACCACGATACCTGATTTGGGTAAGGCTTAGCCGGAAGTTTATATGCATTAGTATTAGTTCCCTCGCGGGAGATGTTTGAGCTGAGGCTACCTCTCAATGTTGTCCACCTATGCAGTGCCCAAGATGACAGATGGTCATGGTTGGGAGGCCATGCGCATAGGAGAGGTGCTTATACTAGGGTGTGTAAAAGAAAAGTTATGTTTGATTATCTGCATACTAAGTATGATGATTCAGGGTTATCCCTGACAGATGTATCAAATCTTGTGATAAAAGTGTACCACCTCTACAGAGTGTCAAACTATTCGAATAGCCGCGTCTGCGGTTATGGACAGCTGGAGTGGCCATACTTTTTTGTTGTCAGATGTTTTCAAAATGACTTATGAGATGAATGATGAATCTTGACTTGAACACAACGGAGTTGTGACTATGACACTAGCTTCCTAACTTAAGTGATTCTAGAACTTTATTTTATCTTTCTTTCTTTCTGAACTCAGCTTAGGTTTCAAACATAACTTATTAGTTAAACTTCGCTTTAGCATTTTCCCACTATAACTATCTTACTTGTTAGTGGTAGTTTGCGAGTACTTAAAGAGTACTCATGGCTTTGTTCCTGGCTATTCCTATGGCCAGACTATAAAGGAGACTACCAATATGATGGACAACATGACGGCTATGATAACTAGGACTATCTGCCTTCGTCAGCATTGCTTGTGCCACTGAAGATGGACCCCACCGCTACGCTTTTTATTTATTCCGCTGCTTGTTGTATTAAGACTGGATCATGAGATCCTTTATTCGTGTAAAACCTTATATTTGGTTTGTAATGGATGATGTACTGTGATATCCAATCTGTTAGCTCTCGCAAAAATGGTAATCCTGGGATTGCGATGTATGGCATAACAGGCATCTAGGATTAAAAATCTAGGTGTTGACACTAGGCAAGTCGGCTTGTTGATTATATGCAGTTTGCGAAAGTATATAAACTGGTTGAACTCGGTTTAGGGGAGCAAGGTGGGACTATTATCCCATCTGGAATTCGGTAGTTTGGGATGAGATTTGTGATTTCGGATAGGATGAATCAGTGCTCGGGAAATCAATGGGTTGTGTGTTGGGTCGGTTGACAGAGAATAAACACGGTGTTTGGGAAATCAATGGGCTGCGCACTGGGTCGGGCCACAGAGAATAAAAACTGCGCTCAATCGGGGAGAGAAATCAGGGCATTCGGGATTTGGTGGGAGGGTAAAAGGGTCTAAAAAGTGTTGGACTAGAAGAAACAATCCGTCCTTTATTATTAGGTATAGATAATTACTAAAGTTTCTCCCTGAATTGTTATGGATCGATACATTTTAACTCAATGCATGCAGATTCATGTGATCGTTGGCGGATGCAGGTCGTAGTCGTCTTCCTTCTGCCACTCTAACGCCACCCTCTTCCCCTACTTCGATGACCCGGAGTTGGGGATCAACTGAGCAATCCACGTGCCCTCACGGTCCAACATAATATTTGTGTCGACGTGTCTCCGTGCTACCGGTGCCTCCTCCTCCACCACTTGGGCCACTCGGTATGCATCCGCGTCAGCATAGTCATGTACCACCACCCCTAGCTTAGTAGACAAAAACATATATATATTGGGATATATATTGGGAGGAGTCAGGTTTGTCCTTTATAGTAGTTTTTCCGTCTAATTTTATGGGAAATTCTATCTTATACAGCTGTCCCCAAGGATGTCCATTCCATTCGACAGGGACTCCATCTCGCATTCAATCTCCCTCCTTTCCCTGAAAATGTCGAGGTCTCTCTGGACTTATCTTTTGCCTCTCTCTAGGTTCATAAAAAGGGAGCAAGAGGGTCTCTCGATTTTGAGGTTCAAATTTTGTCTCCCCTCTCATTAGTATTATAATATAATAAAAATAGTCTAGAAGATTGCAGGAATTAAAGGTACCACTGAAAATAAAGATACTCCCGTCGCTCTTCAAGCACCAAAGGAGCACAAGACAACATGAGGCAATGCCTTGTAACTGGAAAGAATATGCTCCTTTGTTGCTACAGATTGATTTTTACTACTCCCTTCATCCAAATTACGTGACTCGAATTTATCTATATTCGGATATATCTAGCACTAAACCTTTGTAGATACTTCCGAATCTAGACAAATCCAAATCAATTAATTTGGATCAGAGGAGTAAATATTTTTAATAACATGAAATATTTTTACTAAGAGAAGTGCCCATATGGCGCAACAGATCTAAATTTAAAAAAAACATATGCGACCCAAAATTTCACCTCAGTTCGCCTTAACTGAGTTTTTTTAGCTATATACACTTCCTCTCATCATCTTGTGGTCATTCTTTTATCTTGAAAAATTAAGTTTGCACTTCTCTTTTGTACTTACTAAATAGTAGTCACTATATAATACGGATAGTATTATACACTCTGACTTCTAAATATGGTTTGCATGGATTTTCGACACTTCTCGATTATGCAATTGTAGCAAATAATTAGAAATTGTTGAATTAATTCACATGCGTGTCTGGTCTTGGAGCTGATGAAATCACGGACACCCCCTTTGACTTGTACCTGCGTTTGGTCAGCTGACGTCATAGGAGCTTTATGGAATTGTTATGAAGTGGTAAAACTAAAACACAAAATTTCCCAAGAGATAAGGTCCTTCGTGCGGTGACGGAGCCCCCAACTATTGGGAGAGAGCAGAAGTGCAGAACACTCGGCTTGGGCGCCGGCCTGCGCCACTTCTGCGCTCGGGGAAGTAGATAGAGTCAACATCTACGCTCAGCCAGGCTCGGCACCATGCTGACCCGCTGGCCACCTCCCGCCTCTCTTTGGTTCTTCTCATCGCTGCCGGTCAGCGCCTCCCAACTGGGCGTAGAAGCGTACACACGAGCACACGACGAAGCTCCCGTCCCATCCCCTTCCTCTTCCCTCTCTGTTGTGCACCCCCTTTGACTTGTACCTTCGTTTGGTCAGCTGACATCATAGGAGCTTTATGTAATTGTTATGAAGTGGTAAAACTAAAACACAAAATTTCCCAAGAGATAAGGTCCTTCCTGCGGTGACGGAGCCCCCAACTATTGGGAGAGAACAGAAGTGCAGAACACTCGGCTTGGGCGCCAGCCTGCGCCACTTCTGCGCTCGGGGAAGTAGATAGAGTCAACATCTACGCTCAGCCAGGCTCGACACCATGCTGACCCGCTGGCCACCTCCCGCTTCTCTGTGGTTCTTCTCATCGCTGCCGGTCAGCGCCTCCCAAGTGGGCGTAGAAGCGCACACGCGAGCACGCGACGAAGCTCCCGTCCCATCCCCTTCCTCTTCCCTCTCTGTTGTGCATCAAAAGTTCCACTCAACAGACGCCGTCCTGCCTCCTCGGGCCAATCCCCGTCCTCTCCTCTTTCTCCACGCAGACCGTGCCCCCTATTGCCTCGTTCGGTTATTTGTTCTTTCCGTTCCATCCCATCGTGCTCCGCCTGAATCTCTCTCTGGTTGTCCTAGGCAAGTCGGCTTGTTGATTATAGACAGTCTGCGAAAGTATATAAACTGGTTGAACTCGGTTTAGGGGAGCAAGGTGGGAATATTATCCCATCTGGAATTCGGTAGTTTGGGATCAGATTTGCGATTTTGGATGGGATGAATCAGCGCCTGGGAAATCAATGGGCTGTGCGCTGGGTCGGTTGACAGAGAATAAACGCGGAGTTTGGGAAATCAATGGGCCGCGCACTGGGTCGGGCCACGGAGAATAAAAACCGCGCTCAATCGGGGAGAGAAATCAGGGCATTCGGGATTTGGTGGGAGGGTAAAAGAGTCTAAAAAAAGTGTTGGACCGCAAGAAACAATCCGTCCTTTATTATCAGATTAGACTAGCACAGGTGCCCGTGCGTTGCAACGGGACCAAAAAAAATAACTTCAAGTCAAAAACATTAGCCCGAGTGCGCTGCTGTCTAATTTTTTTTAGAGCTAATGAAGAAAGAACATGAGCACGAGTGAAAGCAATTCCATATCGTAGAATGCTTGTAATTTAAATAACCAAAATATCAGTTGTAGAGTGTACAATGATAGACATTTTTTATAGAACTCGCTAGCTAGATGAAATCGTTCACATACTAAATAGAGTAACTACAAAAAAGTATGAAATGAGCACATAATAATCAGTGAAATCAACCCACTAAATCTAATTCTGCCGAGAAATCAAAAGTTACTTCTTTGGAAAACTAAAATACAACAAAAGCATATGTATTCTGAGAATTGAGATGGTTCAACAACTATTATGATTAGAATGACCATATAATTAAATTTTGGAGAGCTGTTGTTCCTACTATAGTAGGCATGAAAATGCACAACATGGCATGTTCTCTCGGAAATTTTAGAAATAATTGAATGTTCAATTCTACTCCTAAAAGAATTGTAGCTAGGCATACTTGGTCCAATAGTTTTTCAAACATGGAGCAATAATTTTAAGAAATTGGAGCAATAACTTTAAGAAATTGGAGCATAACTTTAAGAAATTGGAGCAATAGTGAAACTGCACCAAACAGGAACTTTTGCATATTAGAATAGCACCAAACAGTACCTTGAACTGAAAAATAGAATAACGCCAATTTAAATCGAGGCAAGTAAATGTAAGCCGAGAGCAAGGATTAGGAAGCAACTACATTTTTGGAGGAAGCTACATGTACGAGAGTTTGAGAAATTGTACATGTGGTACACCCGACAATCAACCGGCCTTTTGGAGTGTTGATTAGGAGATGATCTTAGCGGTAGCCTGGTTCCTGGGTGCACCTAAATCACACGAGCAAGCCGCTCGTGTAGTTAGCGATGCATTCCACGTGAGGATAGTATGGAATAACGGACACTAAAATTGCAGTTTTATTACCCACAAAAAAAACAGTTTTATTATAATTCCTAGAGTGGTCAACCAAAAGAATTTAAGAAACCAACATTTGTTCAGTATGAACCAATAAAAATATATTTGTTCAATCAACACTGAAACCTACTTGCATGACAGAGCAGGTGTTTCACCTTATCCTAAGCTCATCCATCAGTCATGAATGACTCAAAAAAATACTATCCAGCTACCGGCAATGAACTGAGATCAGTGAAGCCTATCCTTTTAACCAAACCTGAACTAAAACATCAATAGTATGACATACATCATCTCATGTTTATTGCTCTGCAAATCAATCGGCAAAAGTAACTCGGACATCTGAATCTAAACTATAGTAAGAACAGCCATGGAATGTTCAGTTCCAAGAGTTAAAGAAGGGACAGAAAAAAGAGAACGACCACGTATGTTCTAATTTGATGCTCCGATTAAGGTGCAAAAAGAAACACACACAAAAATACCGTCGTTCAGGGCTTGACTCCTTGATGTAGGTGGTCCTGCTGGGAGCTCGATCGAGGCGGCTCCTGTAGAAAACAGCCAAGAATACGTGCATGCAGGTGTTGGACGCCGTTCGGGCTCGCCGTCGTGGTCTGGAATTTGTTGTCCATGGAGGACATCCTCTCGGCCTTCCTCTTGGCGGCGTAGAAGGCAGCGCGTGTATGCCATCGGGGCTGGTGCAGGTGGCACGACTTGTTAGATTTGTGACAAGTAAATAACGAAGAACAAAAACAAAATCACAACAAGGGGACACAGATTTAACGTGGAAAACCCTCTCCAACAAAGAGAGAGGAAAAACCACGGGCGCCAGCCAGCGAAACTTCACTATAACGGAGAGTGTTTACACAACGCCGGGGATTTCACAGATGCAACTTATCCCAGCCGACGGCTTACAAGAAGTATATATAGCGGTGGTAACCTAGGTCATCAACGATCCGCATCGGCCCAAGCCTCCGATGACGGGCCTCGCTCCGCTCCGTCAGAAGTTGGCCTCTACTTTGTAGAATTTGGATCAACATATAACACGACTGGAGAAAGTAGCTCGGCCGTCGACGATTGCTTTGCGGCTCCTTGGTATCAGATCGGGAGTCCACACACATGAGATCTTGGATTACTCCCATGGCTCTAGCCTGGCTGCCATGGCTAGCACCAAAACGGAAGAAAATGCTCGGCGCCGGTGACCATGATTCGAGCATAGGAGGTCAGGGGCGATGGCGGCGAAGGGAGAGGAGGCTTTAGGCTTGTGCCCACGCGGCTTGGTTTTAGGGGCGCGTTCTATGTGGATTTTATGCAACCAATCGAGGACAGATGATGGACGTACAGGCCGGGTGGACATATTTTTTTTACTTATCGGTGACATTGGTGGTAATAGATGGTTTTGTGGGAGGGTAATCTGTCCAAAAAAGTGTTGGACCGGAAAATCAATCCGTCCTTTCTTATTAGGTATAGATTATCGGTGACATTGGTGGTAATAGATGGTTTTGTGGGAGGGTAAATTTGTCCAAAAAAGTGTTGGACCGGAAGAAACAATCCGTCCTTTATTATTATGTATAGATTAGATACTAGCATAATGTCTGCTACAGGCGAATTAGACTTAGATATAATGATTAAATAATTTATCATCTCGCTTACTTCTATTTGACAACCATCTCACATTTTTTAACATTTCTTTAATTCACAATATTTTTCCTTATCTTACTCTTTCTTGCCATTTGTAACGAGGAGAGAGCGGCATCTCCCACAAGAAGATTATATTAGGTATTATGCTAAAAAATGAAGTTATATGGTTTTGTTTGTGATTCCTGTTTTTTTCTATGAGTTTAACTTGATTTAACAGATCTTTAAATTTGTCGTCATGATATATTTTTTTCATTCAGTTTTTGGTGTCACCTTATAGATAATTATTTACAAGTCCATTGTGCAAGTACCCAATTACGAATACCAGAATGAAATTTCTAATACTCTAAGAGCAAAGACATAAAACAAAATGAAGCTGAAATAACACAAGAAAATAGAAATATCTACTTCTGGACTAACTTAATATATCTTGTTCAAAAGATATATGTGCACCGAAATAAGCATACACAAGTGTATTTATAGTTATATACCGAACTGATACAGGAAGGTCAACGAGAGGCAATGTTGAGGCGACACAAAAAACCATCTAGGGTTCTGTACATCTCGCCGGTGAAACCGCCGACCATGGCCTCTTGCCGGCGGGCGGTTTTCGTTCTTTGTTTCGCCTGTTTTTCAGTGTTTCCTTCGGAACATGGAGGCGGTGGCTACGTCCTGCAATAAGAATAAGATATTTCCCGCTCTATCCTCGCTCCGGTGGTGCATCTAGAGCTGGCGGAGGGCATATGGAGTCATATATGATATATCTGACGGATCTTTTAGGATCTGCTCGGTTTTCGTGTCCGTTGGTGTGATTTTAGGACAGTCTCTTTTGATCTACGTATGTCATCAATGACGATGCTTGCTCATCTGTGCTAGTCTTTCATGGCCTTGGCTTGACGACGTACTGTCTGTTACAACAAGTTGTACTACGATAAGCTTTACCCGGCTCCGGTGATGGAGGGACGAGGACGGTGGCCCGCCTTCAGCTTGCGCTAGTGTTTGTATTCGTCGCTAGATGGTCCAAAGCCTATTTGTATTTTCTTTTACATTTGGGTTTTTTTACTTGTTGATGATTTTTAATAGATTGGTGGAATTTCGCAAAAAATATATTTATAACTATTTAACATCTATAATTAAAAAAATTCTATTTTTAGTTGTTGTAGGGACGTACACAAACTTTTCGAGCACCAAACCCCAAACATCTTGACACTATATTTATTTATTTTCCGAGGCTTCTCTATAGCAAAAATTGAGTTACCCGTCTCTCTCATCATGTACTAGATCATGTAGGCGCGCGTTGCCGCGCCCATCACTTCACAAATGAAATGGTAGAAATTTGTAAAAATATTGAATATGAAAGATAAGATATTACGCGGTACAAATATAGACATGAGTGACTTCAAAATGATGATTGAATATTGGTTCAAATAGCTTTTCATGAGAATGTAAATAATAATGGCCATAAGCTGGTACAATATGGACTGAGGGGACTTAATATTAAATTTATCATATTAAGCTCGTCCATAGTGCTTTGTAAGGTAGTGCTGACAAGAATGGGCAAGGAAGTTTGGAACAAGAGGTGCAATGAAGTATTACATCTTGTGCCATACAGGTCCCTGCTAGTTAATATGTTTGAGTTAGTTCAAAAAAGAGTTGTTTCAAAAGACAAAAAGAAGTTGAAACGACCGATCTTAATAGAGAGCAAGATTAGCTTATACCCGGCTAAAAGCCTGACCCAAAACTCAGAAGCAAGTTAAGCATAGATCAGCTCCTTATCTCCCTCACAAGAGCACAAAATGGTCAGGTACCAATAGTGGAGTCAAGTCTGAACTCATTCTCTCTTCCAAGGACAAGTCTTCCCCGTGGAACTCCTCTCTCCCTCGTGATTTTGTATCCCTTGCATTAAGATTAGTAAATATGAACAATGGATATGCCAATGAAAATTGCTGCATGACACTTGCATGAAATTTTCCTGAAAAACTCGTGTTTTCAAGATAGCAAGTTTAAGAAGGCAGAGTTATTATATATATTAAAGAAAAAGCTATTGTAAATCTAGACAATCATCTAGTGGAAAGAATGTAAGAAACCTTCAGCAAGAAAGTGTGTTCCAAGGCTAAAGGAATGATGAAACAATTTCTAACAGATAAATCAAATAACTTTATTATGTTCAGCTGAAACCTCATATTACCAAGCAACGATATTGTCTAAAGTTATCTAAAACCAAGAGAGCCCTATAGCGATGAGAAATTAGAAACAAAAGATACTATTCTATCAGTTGTATTCTAATTTCTTATCAAAATTCAGTGTAATAATTAGCTACTTCTTTTTATTACCTTTTGCGCACTCTTTGTGTTGCTCCCTGTTTCACACTGAGGTAGAAAATTAACATGGAGCTCCGTTGTCATATCCATGAATATTGACCTGCATGAAAGTTTGCCGTATCAATAGAAAATCCAAGACAAAGAGTCCAATAATTGAATTTCTTGATATATCGTAGCTGTGAAAGAAACACCCTTATAGTCCCTTGCTTGTGCTCTTTTACTACTCCACTGTCAAGTAAGTTTGTATGTACCAAGCATAAACCAAAAAGGAGCAGACATATATTAAAATCTCAATTTCCTGACCTCCCGTATCGATTTCTAGTAGCAGAAATAACACTCATGGTGAAAAGCCTGAAGTTAATTTAAAACACTGAGAGGTGGTATTGCATGTTGCATCGCTATTGGAGATTATCCATAGTATATATTTGTCTTCGTCTGATGGAACGACAAGCCGACCTGCAATCACTACCTGTATTTAGTTTCTAAAACCTGAAGTAAAATATACGTGTGAACACTCATGCGCGAAAAAAATTCTTACCATCATATTAAATTCTTTGCAGGAGCTGTACAAACAATATATATTGATCAGATAGGAAATGAATCAGGTATAGAACAACTACAACATGTATTACCTTATATCTGACTCCAGCCCTAAAGGCCACTTCTCGGTGCATTGGTTTACGATAATGTGATTAATCTAAAGGGCAAGATGGCCTTGCACATTATGTTGATCGACAATCAAGAGTCAGCCATCTTTTATCTGCTTATATATGATATGGATCTGACATGGATGCTGCACAATAATAGAGCAAAAGAAGCTCTAAGATTTACAAACTAAAGATATGCATGAGCATGGAGATCCACGTAAATCCTACTTTAATCCATAGCAAATATGCAAACATAAACATGATAGTTTCAGAGGAAACCATGTGATGGAAGGGGGAGGGATTAGTCAGAATCCTTTCTACTGCCCAATTCCGAGAGTCCATACAATCTGGTCCTATTTTCTCTGGTGGGGCGGACATGTAGAGACAAGGGAGGATGCTGGAGTGATGGAGAGCCGAGAGGCAACATCACCTGGAACCCATCGCGGTAACCTTGGCCGAGGTATCTCATTAGCGCCGCGGGCGAGCTTTACCGAGGATGAAGGCGTGAACGCCTCCATTAGGGTTCGGGAAACCTGCACCATGTAGTCAATTCCTCTAGAAAGAGCTGCTTCATGTAGTCAATTTCTCTAGAAAAATTGAACTCCATAAAAAAAACAGTGGAACCTTCGTAGCTCCAAAGGATAAATTAAAGGTAGATATCTAAAACGGAAGATAAAGAGGCATGAAATCGGAACCATATTCATGTCTCCAAAGCAAATGATCAACACAGTTCTATAAGCCATATGGAATGAAGCACATGTTTATGACTAATTTAACTACAGAAAACAACGATTCAAAGATATAAGCAATGACATACCAAAACCTGTAGAATTACTTGGGCCTAGTGTAGCGTACCATGAGGATTCCCATTTTCAGGCTCCCACCGATCGAAAAGCAGGATTGTAGACACTGTTTGTCATTAATGGGCAAATGTTGAACCTGAACTCGCCACTTTGTGAACCTGAAATCATACCCAAGTTAAAGTTCAGAGAGTTCCTACTAATGAAAAACATGAGTCATACAGGGATTCCTGAGTTCATGTCCACAAAATGCCCACCGAGAAAAAACTGACACAATGGATTCCCGAGTTCAAATTCACAAAGTTTCCGCTGATGAAAAACATGGGTGCGGTACCATGTTTTTCTTGAGTGGGAGATTTTTTTTATCCTAAACTCGCCATTTTGCGATCGCAATCTCGTGGCGAGTTCATGTTCACAAAGTTGCCACCCATGAAAAACATGCCTCAAGCGTGCACACACATACGGGAGCTATGTGTCACCTTCATAGATGAAAAAGACAAGTAAAGTCAAGCTCATGTATGTTACAACAGTAATACAAATAAACATGTGAAATGAAACTATATTTAAATTGAACACAGAAACTTTAGAATAATCTACCATACAAAGCAGTACACTGACTGTTCTCACAACATCCTGTCAAGATGTCCATTAGACATCAACACAAGAAATCAGCAACGCCATCTTCATAGAGGTTATTAGTCCAACGTAATTGATCAATATATCAACAATAAAAATCAGATGCTGCAAAATAAAGAAAGAGCTCTCAGGAGGAGAGATAGCAGACCTTAGGAGGAGAGAATAGTCCCTTTCCGCTATATCTGAATTTCTGATTAGCAGATCACAGGGAAGCACATGGAGAAGAATGACAGGAGAAGGTCACCTAGGCCTCCAGACCTTTGGATTGGAAGCATGCCAAATGAGGTATCACCAGCCACTGGCTCTTCTTTCCTTCCCGTGCCTCGTCCAGATGCATCAGAGAGCGAGCCGGGTGGCTGTGAACCTCAGGCACGGCGACGCAAGACGTCGGATGGAGGCATAGGCGCCGCTGCATGTGACAGAGGCCAGGGGAGAGGCTCCGCAACATGAGATGTGGTCTAGGGAAGAGACACCACCGCCGCATCGCCTGACTCGTCTTCTCCCTTGACACGTGGTCTGACTCGTTTTCTCCCTTGCCGCATCGTCACTCATCTTCGCCCTACCGCATCGCATCCCCAATCCTCCCGCCGTCTCTTTTTCTTCCCCTGCGGAATCATGTCTAAAAAGCCCCCTTTTTTGGTACCAAGTAAATTCCGTCGATCAGAATTAATGGGCTGCGTTCAGCGTCAAATTAATTGGAGAAAGTCTACGATAAAAAAAAATAAAAAAATTCAGAGGAAGTCTTCTTGACCCGCAGAGGAGCGTCCCCAAGGGATACTTCGGCCCAAGTAGGATCTGAGAAAAATCCAACGGCCAGAAAGAGGCAAATGACACAATCCGACGACCACCGACGACCACAAACGCAAAGGCTGTGAGATTGCTCCATCTTGTCCTGGTTATAATATCCCTAATTAACCAAGAGGACAATAATTATAGTGTTCACAAATAATTCAACCTAGAGACAAAGCGAAGTATCACAAACGTCTATTATGCATGTATGTATTAACTAATTAGGACAATAATTTAGTAATAACTAAGAGACAAGAAAAACTTTAACCATAAATTTGTGTTGAATAAGTCGTTGGTCAAAGTATTTCTTACACAATATCCAAGCCTTTACTAAACCGAACGTAGTATAAAAGTAGTCATACAAAATTGTTGTGTGCCAGTGCTAGCCTTTTAGATGTAGCAGTTTTGTGCAAAATCATTCAAACCGGAACTCAACACTTCATTAATTTAGGCGTGTAAAGTGTCTATTACCCGAAATTTGGACAGCTCTTCTACATATTGTAATAGGACCGAGATCTTTAGTGAAAAATGGATGAACTTGTACAAAATATCAGAAAGTGGAAGGATGAAATTAGAAAGTGTGAAAGGATAAGAGTTTCAGCGTGTACTTCAGATCGTGGTTCTTGGTAGAGTTGACCGTGCTACCCGTGTCTCATATCTGGATTGCATGAGAGATGGGGCCATCCACAGCGCCAGGCGCAGCCGCTTCGTCCTTGTCGAGGCCAAGCTCTCTGCCGACCCCCTCCCTTGACGGAAGCTCCGACGAGCGCGGCCAGCAGCCGCTCAAGCTCCTCCATCTCGGCAGCTCTCGTCGCTCAATCTCCGCCGCTTGGCCGACGCTTGTCCCACGGGGCTCAGACCAGTAGCCGCCGGTCGCCCTCGGTCGCCTCTGCAGCGAAGCACGCCATAGACCTCTGTTACCTTGCCCTCTCCGCTTGCCCCGTCAAATTCCGGCCAACAGCCGCCGGCCATAACTGGTTTTATTTCAGCTCAGACGCTCCAACTCGGGGAAGGAGGAGGAGAACAGACCGGCCAAGAGTGAGGATGGCGCTGTGTGGGATAGAAGGAACAGTTCGCAAAATTTAACCGAACGGTTCAGTTCACTTTGCGGTGGCATTGACTGTAGTTTCCCCAAGATCACAGGGGCAATTTTGTCCAAAAAAAGTCGGACGGAATATTCGTGTAGACAAACCTGCCTCAGTCTAAATTATAGTATAGATAGATAGATAGATAGATATAGATTTGGTGGTCATCCAATTAAAAAAAGATTTTAGAAAACTAACAAATTGGGTCATGCAAATACAATTCATTTGTTTTTCCCCACTAACTCCTTTTTGTACCATACATTTGTTTTGCTACTTTATGTTGATAGGTGAACTGAACTATTCAGATCGTTAATTGTGTATTGTACAATAACATGCCATTTAGATTCCCTACGCATGTTTACCATTGATTACGCAACGATGACGTGTTTATCGTATAGTATACTGCAAGTAAAATTTATGAATTCATGTGCTAACTCCAATGCCCACCGAAGGACTGGAACTAAGTTTTTTTGTTTGGTTTTCTGATGGATATCGTGTGCTACAGGATGCGTCCACCATTGAGCTTGTGCTGCCACCGGCGGCTGTATTTCCCATTGTTGTCGGCATGCCATGCCCGAATGCCATACCGTGCTTATGGCCGCGGTTTCCTCGGGCGTGGTTCTCTTGCTTCTCGTCAGCCTGTCGCGGCTTTCATTTCTTCTGATATAGGTGCTCGGTCTGGTTTGCCTGCCGGCCTGCCCGCTGAATTGTCTAATGACCTTGATGCTGGTTATTTATTGGCAGAGCAGCTTGCGCGGATATCAGGTTTGGTAAACGCCCGGTGCATGATGTAACAGCTACTGTTCCCTTTCATGGCGTTGTCGGCAACACTCCTCTTAATAGCATTGTGTTTGTTATTGCTGTGTTCTGTTTTCTCCTGATTGTTTTCTGATACGTTTCTCTCCTTTGCAGACTACTTCCATCCAACTGGAGTTGGCGGTTATTTGGTTCAAGGTTATTAGCCTTGTGCCATCTCTGTTTTTTGGTGCAAGCTATTCTACTCAAGGTTCACTTCTTGCTCTTCTGCTCTCCATGTTTCTGCCTGCCATGATTAGGGATGTTTCTTATTTTCGTTTTCTTTTCCGTGTTGTTTGCACTGACGCGGTGGACTCTTCTGAAAACGACTCTCCTGCTGGTTGGTCGTCCATGCTTCATGAATTTATAGATGATGAGGACCCTCTAATGATTAGCTGCATATTTATCCTAATTTAGTTCTCCAGCTGCAGGGTTTAGTTTGTTGGGTTCTATTACCGCATACTTATTCTTCAGGTTTGGCATGCTCGGATGAGGGTACCCTTCTTGATTCCTCTCGTTTTCATGCCGAGTAGTCAGGTGTCCTGCTTGCAATGGTTTGCGTACTGTTAAGTTTCCCCACTCTCTGGATGCATTGACACACAATTTATCTCGAGGTATAAACTTTGCCATTGTCTTTTCCTATTACTGATTATCATTGAACATTACGAATTAATATATTGTGCAGAAAATTCACCGGATCGATAATGCAGACTAGCTCGGCTAAAGATTTGTCTACCCGCTGATCCGTGTCCAGAATCATACTCCGGCTCGCACATGTTTGGAAAAACAAGAACCAACAGGTATCTTCTCAACTTTCACTCACTTGGATTTTCCTCCGGAATGTCAAATTCCTTCTTTTACTATACTTTATTATCAACCTGTGCATTTTTGCTCTACATATCCACTCTATCTGACCCAGATGTTCGCTATTATTGCTTGCAGCTCTCTTCTACTCTAATTGATAACTCACGTAGATTCTATTATTTTTATATTATACTGCTACTGTATTACACAATTTGCGATCATTTTTATCTAATGCGCAGGTGGGCTTAAATTCAGTTCATGTTCTAGGGAAATATGATAGAAGGTTCTGTAGCAGCAGATGAAATACTCGCGTTCAGAGATAAACTAAAGGAAGATCTGGTATACAAGATTGAGTATTTCATGCTCGCTGGACCTCGAACCAAAAAACCAAGCAGTGAACCATCCACTTTGAATCAGAATTGCCAAGCAAACGAAGGTGACAAAAAATGTTCCTGAACCTGAAGATTTTCCTCTGTAAGCCTAGAACATAAAATCATGTAATGAACTAACGAAATGTATAGGAGACGATCTCCTCCTTTCAGGTGCTCACACAAACATCTTGTGTATTATATAATGCATTGCCTGCATTTAGTATATTACATGAAATTCTATTTGTTACCAATTTAAAATGCCATTGTATTAGCAACTAAGCGGTATCCCCTCGAGAAACAACCAGGAACCAAGGAGACAAATCTGTATGAAAAACGAAAGGTACACCTAACAACATACATATCAGTGCATTAACAGCCTGCTGCAAAAAGAAATGTGCATACTGACATTTCTTTTCTCCGCCAGCTAATAGACCACCATAGTCACTTTGTGATGAAAACACGCTGGAAATTTCAATGCACAATTTCTCTATAAAGGACCTCTCAGAACAACACGGTAGTTCTATATACTGGGGTCACTGTTTCTAACTTTCAAGGTACTCACATCCTATGTGCCGACATAATATGGTGTTACTTAGTGAGATTAATAGTTTATGTATGAAATAACAGCCTACAATGCCACAGGTCTGCTAGCATTCGGAAGCATTTCAACTCGCTGGCACTTTAACCCGCGGATTCTAGAGGTTGAGTCTCCGACGATCCTACCAATGATGACAAGGCAACAAACCTGCTCCTCACCACCATACCAAACAGCATGGCTCAGCCACAAGTCCCTGCTAATGACCACGGCAGAGGGCATCCCAAAGGTGACGGCCCTTTTTACCACTGAGTCGTCCTTGCCCTCCTAGCCCAGGAAATGGTCGTCCATCCCCTGAAGAAACAAGGAGCACCTCCATCAAGACACTGGCGGCACGACCAAATAAACCTCCTATAGCGCCCGCTGTCTGGCTACGACCCACAAAATGAGTATGCGGTGGTATCAATGTGATGTACCGTACAACCCTCTAATGTATATGAACTGATTTCCTCTTATTATATGTGTTCACGACCGTTTACAAACCTACATTATTCATAAACATCATATGCGCAACTAACTGATTCAACACCACGGGCGCGGCGTGACACGCCGCGCCTAATTCCCTACTGTGATTTAATTTTCGAACAATTCCCTTAGTACCAAGATTTTTTATCACTTTGATATTGGACCCAAAGTTACCACAAAAAAAGGAATTTTATCTGTGACAAAATAAAATTTAACAAAAAAAAATCACTCACCATCAAGTCGCTAAAAAGTTACAAGTGACAAACTACTGCTAAAAAATTAAGATAAAAAACTAGATTAAACTATTGGGAAACTAATATCTGATTTCTGGTAATAGATATCAAGCTTAGCCAGTCTCTCGATTCTTACAAGTAGAAACTTTTAGGCTCTATAATAAAATCTGAAGACTTAAAGCAACTCTAACCGATCCTCAAAATTTTAGAGGACTAAACCGACTCCTAAAACATAGAGGAGTAAAAATAATCCTCTAAAGTTTGGCGATTCCTCGGCTCAAACAAAAAAAAGTTTGGCAATTCCTAACCAAACCCCTATATTTAGAGGAGTAAAACTTTTTTGACTCATTCAAATACAAGAAACACAACGTTTAAACAATAGACATAGATATAGTTCATTGAATTGAAATAAAACATGCATAAAGTTCATCCAAAAGTAGACTCTAGCACCACATTGATCAAGGTCACCCAAAAAAATATCGACCTTGTTTGATCCAATAAACCACCAACATATCATATCACCTCATACGTTGTGGACCATCTCCGAAGAACTCAAACATCATCTCCACCTCCTCCTAGGCCAACACCATCAACTCCACCATCACCACCATCGCCATCTCCACCCTCATCTCCTCCAAATCCTTGAAGAATCTTTGGACGAGTGAGCTCCCAATACTTTCTCCTTCCAATCTGGAACCTCCACGCGCTTGCCGCCGGCCTTTCCGGAGGGCTTTGCAGCCGTGGTGATGGACCGGCCGATATTGTTTGCCCCTAGCCTCTTCCTCCCAGCGGGCACCGCGGAGATGGTTTATTGCGGCGGCGTCAAGCCATCGGAGACACCTGGGATGGCCGGCGAGGGTGCGGCCGCAAGTTGCGCGTCGATTTCGGGCGGAGTTAGTGACATCAGAGCCAGCAGGGAGGTGGGCGGAAAGAATGGCGGGGGCGGGAACCGGTGGGTGTGAGTTTTTATCTAGAGTGGCGCTGGACTCCTCAATTTACTCCTCCATGGTTGGTTTACTCCTCCGAATCCTAATTTTTACTCCTCTAACCATTTGGGAGATCGGTTAGGTGTAGGTTTCTTAGAATTTTACTCTTGTAACCACTTCTTGAGGATCGATTAGAGATTCCCTTATGAATGGATAAATGTAGTGCCTAAAATTGCTATGCTCTATGTACAAAATACGACACACATATTTATTTTTAGTTTTCCCTTAAATATTTTATCACAAGAATATAAAAAACACAAACTTTACCCATCCCAAAATCTTCAAACCTCTCAACCTCTACTTCAAAAAGGAGGAAGAACTTAACATTCACAAAATATTTTGTTCTACCATTCGTATCTATACTCTAATAGGCCTTTGGTAGAGATAAACATAGATAATCTCAGCAACTCAGAAGATTGATATTGCTATAAACATGGAAAATCACTAATCCTAGAATCTATGTACGTACAAGTCTGCTTATTTGCCGTCGGAGGTTAATCTAGTGCAACGAACACAGCACCCTTACGTCCACCATAACACTCCCTAATAGTGCTACGCATTCAGTTCCAACAGTACTAGCATTACCATACCCACGTACAGAACAAGTGCTAGAAGCAATTGCCCATCTAGCTACTACAAAGTAGTGCAAAAGCATATCCACCAGAAGGCACGCCACGATACGAGCAGCCGCCAAATCCTCAAAACAGAAACATACATGGTACTATCAATCTCCACCACAGCTCCCTACACACACAAAGACACGGAGCCACGACCGAAAATAACAAGTGTTACAAACCACATGACTTGTGTGCCATCTAGATTAGCAGAAGACGAATACCCATACAGCCAGGCTGACCCAAAGCCGACGTCAACCTTGCCATCGTCGTGTTGATCGTGTCTCTCATGTGCACTGACAAAGAAGTCACGTAATCCATCATCTCGTGAAATCGTCACCGGCTCTGACAGCATCCCAATGGAGCAACACCTACGAAGACAGCTCTTCCAGTGTAGCACAGACAGAGAGAAGGTCGTCAATGGAGACAACCTGTCCCTGCTCTAGCCGATGGGCTTTGTCCATTGCCCACTACTTCTCGCACAGAGCAGTCTGTATAACCGCGCAGAGCTGAACAGCCTGACGATGCATCCGATTCACACGCCTCCAGTTGGCATCCACGACCACAACGCCCCGCCACCAACGAAGAGCACAGATGAGACATGCCGCCGTGTCATCCTCTGCTTGCAACGTGCTCCCAGCCACCCGGCTCCTGGCGCTCAGCACACTAGAGCAACCAGGATGGCACCTCCGCTAAACACGACTCTCCACCGTCGACACGTAGCCGACGTCCTCCCAGCGGGTACGGTACCTCGCACCGGTACCCCCGGCAGGCACCAAAACTTCACCAAGCAACATCCGGCTCGGAACCTGCGCGACGAGCTTCTGGTTTGCACAGACTCAAAGAATCAGCAAAGAAACAAAACTCCTCTACATCAATGGAACACAAATTCCAAGAAAAAGACAAATCACAAGAAACCAGCTTCTTACCGTCCTCAGACCCCTCCATTGCGACAAGCGGGATAACCAGCGCATGGCAGCTTCACCGGCATGCCCGTTCACCCCCAGACCTACAACGACACTATTCTCCACGCCCACATCCGCGGCGTCGGCAACAGCGGCCACCGCAACACCACCATCACAAAACACGATGGACGGAGAGGGTGGAAGAACCTCGCCGCCGCTCTCGTTGGCCCCTATGCCCCATGCATATGCCTGTTTTCAGCGGCCAAGCCGCTCCTCCCTACGCCGTTCTCGAACGGGTCTATTGCACACACGCAAATGCATGCAAGCAACTATCATCGCGTCACGCTCACCCAACGCCAGCCACACGTGGGACCACCAGCTGCATCCAAGCTAGCAAAGAGAGCCATTATGATACAACCAACAAATATTGATTGTGTCACACAAAAAATACAAAAAACTTGACAATATCTTAGTATTATGGACCAGCTGTATGACCACCTCACATACACCATGCACCAGACGACCCATTGAAACGATCTCTACATAAAATAAACACCAACATTTCCATGACAAATAGAATATCAACACCATGGTATACAACACAACAACAACACCCACGCAACAACGCAGAGCAGACGGCGCGGCGAAGCGCGCGAAGCCGTCTAGTTTATTCAAACCCAGACATGTCCTGGGTCACAACATCGGAAATACAAAAATAATCAAATTGAAATTAAATTTTCCTTAAACCTTACTGGCAGCCTTCCCTAGCCAAATCGTGAGCCGCCCCATTAGCTGCGTGACTTGCCCACGTAACCACATGGTCATCCAATGCTTGAAGATTTTTCTTGATACCTTCAACCATAACTCCATGAAGCAGTCTATCCAGTTCATCACCTTTGAGTTTAGACACCGCACTTAGACTATCCAGCTCGAGCAAAACTCTGCTCAGCTTCAGTTCCTTCACCAACGTCATAGCTCGTATGCACACTCTCAGATCGGCTTCCTTAGTGTCCAATGAGGGGAATGGCACACCCGTGCCATGAAGCGTCCATTATGGTCTCGAATAACCACACCTCCGCCATCTTTTTCCGAGGATTTATCAAAGGCCCCATCAGTGTTAACCTTCACCTAGTGCATGTTAGGAGGATGCCGGCTCTCCCTTGGAGAAGGCACTCGAGTCGGCTTCTTTGTTGACAACACCCGGATTTTTAATCCCAGATGCCTGTTATGTCATACATCGCAATCCCAGGATTACCATTTTTGCGAGACATAACAGATTGGATATCACAGTACATCATCCATTACAAACCATAATAAGGTCTTACACAATTAAGGGATCTCATGATCCAGTTTTAATACAAACCAGCAGCGGAATAATAAGCGTAGCAGTGGGCTCCATCTTCAGGGTCACAGGCAATGGTGACGATGGGAGATGATCCTAGTTGTGGTAAACGGCCTGCTGTCCATCATCCTAATAGTCCTCCTCATAGCTTGGCCACGGGAATAGCCAGGGACAAAGCCATGAGTACTCTTTAAGTACTCGCAAACTATCACTAACAAGCAAGGTAGTTCTAGTAGGAATCTTAAGCTCTAGGTTATTTGCAAAAAGCTAGATTTATCTAAAACTGAGTTTAGAAATAAAGAAAACTAAGTTAATGTTCTAAATCACTTAAGTGGGAACCTAGTTTTCATAGTCACAACCCTATTGTGGTCAAGTCCAAAATCATAGTTCACTTCACAAGTCATTTTGAAAACATCTAACGATAGACCAGTATGGCGACTCCAACTATCCATGACCGCGGACACGGCTATTCGAATAGTTTGACACTCTGCATAGGTGGTACACTTTCACCACAAAATTCGATACATCCATCAACGATAACCCTGAATCATCATACTTAGTATGCGGATAATCAATCATAACCTTTCAATTACACACTCTAGTATAGGCACCTCCCCTATGAGTTTGACCTCCCAGCCATGGCCATCTGCCATCTTGGGCACTGCATAGGTGGACATTTCACACTCACGAGGTAGCCTCAGCTCAAACCTCTTCCGCGAGGGAACCCATACTATTGCATATAAACTTCCGGCTAAGCCCTACCCAATTCAGGTATTGTGGTTGTACCGTAAAATTGGAATGGTATCGCAACCGAACCCAACCATCAGTTTTTAATAAAAGGGCTAAGGCTCATGCCTCAACATTTTCATCATCAAATCTTTTTGTGTTTCTCAAAACATGTCAAAACATTTCAATAGAATGACTCATCATTCCAAGGTTTTCATAATCATTTTAACCAAGTATTCCCATCTAAAGTGATCAAGTTTTATGCTTAGCACTAGCCACTAAGTTAAGAGTGCTCACTAATGAGGGGTGCTTGATATGTTGCTAACGTATCCATAAATTTTGATGGTCCATGCTTCGTTTTTATCTACTTTCTTATGTTTTATCCACACTTTGGAGTACTTTTCATACACTTTCTTGGACTAACCTATTAACAAGGTGCCATAGTGCCAGATGCCTATTTTCTGCTGTTTTTAGTTTCAGGAAATTCAGAAAATGAATATTCTCGGAATTGGACGGGACAAAAGCCAAAGTTAGTTTTTCACTGAGGGGGACACAGAGCCAGAATACGATACGGAGAGGGGCCAGGGGCCACCCACACCACCTGGCCGTGCGGCCAGGCTTGGCTCGTGCCAGGGGGTGGTGCAGCCACCTAGGGCACCCCCTCGGCCTCCCCTTTCGCCTATATATCGCCCCCGATACAGAAACCCTAAGAACCCGATAAAAATTCCACGGAAGAGTCTATAGCAGCCGCCGTCATCTCCATCCCTAGATCAGGAGGGATCTGAAGCTCTTCCCGGCACCCTGCCGGAGGGGAGAATTCACCCTGGAGGCCTTCTTCATCACCATGCAAGCCTCCGGTGTGATGCGTGAGTAGTTCATCCTTGGACTATGGGTCCATATAGTAGCTAGATGGTTGGTTCTTCTCCTTTGTGCTACCATGTTTAGATCTTGTGAGCTCTGTTCATGATCAAGATCATCTATTTGTAATCCTACATGTTGTGTTTGCGGGGATCCGATGGATATTGAGATGCTATTTCAGATTGATTATTGATTCTATCGAGTCTTTGTTATTTGTGATCTTGCATGCTTTACGTTGTTAGTAGCTATCTTGGCCAAGTAGATGCTAGCAACTCCAAGAGTTAGTATTTATGCTCGATAGTGGGTTCATGCCTCCAGTAATCTGGGGAAGTGATAGAAATCTCTAAGGTACTAGATGTGATGTTGCTACTAGGGAGAAAACAGCAATCCTTTGTTCATAGAACAATCGTATTGTTTACTTTACATGCAATGCGTAATGCAATTATCTGTTGCTTGCAACTTAATACTGGAGGTAGTTCGGATGATAACCAGAAGGTGGCTTATTAGTCATAGATGTAGTTGGATTACGGTTTATGTATAATGTTGTAATGCCCAATCAAATCTCAAAGGAGTCAAGATGATTATTATATGCTTGTATGCTTTCTCGATGTTTGTCAATTGCCCCGCTGTAATTTTTTCACCCAACATGTTATCTATCTTAAGGAGAACCAACACTAGTGAACTATGGACCCCGGTCCTTTCTTTTACCATCAATCTACAACTGTTTACTGCTTTCTGTTTACTTTCTTTAAGCTTTTACTTTCTTCCACACAATACGTTTAATCCTTTGTTTTCAGTAAAACCGGTGAGATTGATAACCTCACTATAAGTTGGAGGCAAAGTTCCGTGGTTGTGTTGTGCAGGATTTCAAGTTGGCAACAACACCTTGGAGGTGTTTCCTTGCTCCTACTGGTTCGATAACCTTATTTTCATAACTGAGGGAAACTTACTGCTGTGCTCATCATACCTTCCTCTTGGGGTTCCCCAACGAGCTCGTTATTACATGAGTCAGCAAGTATTTTTCTGGCGCCGTTGCCAGAGAGTCAAGGACATCTTCGCAAGGGGAGTCCCTCATAACCAATCTCTTTACTTTGTTGTTTTTGTTTTTCTTAGTTTATTTTTTTGTTTGCTTGTTTCTTTATCAAAAACACAAACAAATGACTACTCTTGAAAACACTAAGTTGTGTGACTTCACTAGCACCAACAACAATGATTTCATGTGCACACCTATTGCTCCACCTGTTCCTGAAGCTACTTTCTTTGAAATAAAACCTACTTTACTCAATCTTGTTATGAGAGAACAATTTTCTGGTATTGGTAATGAAGATCCTGCTACTCATCTAAATAACTTTGTTGAACTTTGTGAGATGCAAAAGCATAGGGATATAGATGGAGATATTATTATGCTTAAATTGTTTCCTTTCTCTTTGAGA
Source organism: Avena eriantha (assembly GCA_910589775.1). NCBI lineage: Eukaryota > Viridiplantae > Streptophyta > Magnoliopsida > Poales > Poaceae > Avena > Avena eriantha. The sequence goes on along the minus strand of OU342744.1, from coordinate 296,652,263 downwards.
AGAAGAGCTAAAGAATGGTTGCAATCCCTAACTAGGAATAGTATTGATTCTTGGACTAAATGCAAAGATGCTTTCATTAGAAAATACTATCCTCCTGCTAAGATTATATCTAGGAGAAGTGAAATAATGAAGTTTAAACAATCTAATAATGAACATGTTGATCAAGCTTGGGAAAGAATGAAATATTTGGTAAAGAATTGTCCCACTCATGGACTGACTGCTTGGATAATTATCCAAACCTTTTTTGCAGGGTTGAACTATTCTTCAAGATATCTATTGGATTCTACTGCTGGAGGTACCTTTATGACCATTACTTTGGGTGCTGCAATAAAGCTTCTGGATAATATGATGGTTAACTATTCTGAATGACACACCGAAAGAGCTCCACAAGGTAAGAAGGTAAATTCTGTTGAAGAAACCTCCTCCTTGAGTGATAAAATTGATGTTATTATGTCTATGCTTGTTAATGGGAAATCTCATATTGATCCAAATCATGTTCCTTTAGCCTCTTTGGTTGCTCAAGAACAGCAAGTTGATGTGAACTTTATAAGAAATAATAATTTTGGCAACAATGCTTATGGTAATAACAATTATAGGCCTTACCCTCCTAATAATACTTGTGGTTATAATGGAAAACCTGGAATACCTAGTGAAGGAAGAATTTTAGAAGTTGAAAGAGCTACTAAAATCTTCATGCAAATGCAATATGAACAAAATAAATTATTTACTAAAACTATGGAGGAAAAATCTACCATTTTGAAGAATATTAGTCATAAACTTGAGAGTTTAAATAGGGAAATTCCTAGTTTGCAATTGAAACTTTCTAATGCTGAAAGAAATATATCATCTTTGTCTGAAGCACAATCCTCTTTGATTAATAAAATGGCTGCTAAACCTGAAACTATTGATAATCCCTTTGCTGCCACTAATGCCATACAAGTTAGAATTGATGAAATTTTTAGATTGTTAGCTGAATTGCATGCTAAGTGGGAAAGAGAAGATGAAATTGCTAGAAATATTAGTGTTTCTACTATCACTACCACTAGTGTTGAAGCTAGTAATAACTATACTACTTTAGATGATAATTATGATTTTTATCTTGTTGGTTGCAATATCTCTGAAGTTATTAAGTTCCTACAAAAGCTTGCTAAAAGTCCTAATGCTAGTGCTATGAATATGGCCTTTACAAAACACATTACTAATGCTCTCATAAAAATTAAAGTAGAAAAGATGAAACATAAAGCTTCTATTCCTATGAAACAAGAAGATGGTTGGGAACCCATAATTAATATGAAAGTGAATGATTTTGATTTCAAAGCTTTATGTGATCTTGATAGTAGTGTTTCTATTATGCCTAGAAGGATTTATAATATGCTTGATTTGCCACCATTGGAAGATTTTTATTTGAATGTCCCACTTGATGATAATGCTAAAAAGAAACTCATGGGGAGCATTAATTATGTTCTTATTATGGTTAACAATGCCTATGTCCCCGTTGATTTCTATGTTTTGGATGCTGAATGCAATGCTTCTTGTCCTATTACTTTGGGAAGACCTTTTCTTAGAATTGTTGGTGCCATTATTGATATGAAAGAAGGCACCATTAAATATCAACTCCCACTCAAGAAAGGTATAGAACACTTCCCTAAGAAAAGAGAGAATATCCCTTTTGCCTCTCCTATGAAAACAAAATTTGCTCTTAATGCTTCTTCATTTGAGAACACTTGATTCTTTTTCTTGCTTCTTATGTCTAACTTAAAGGCGTTAAAGAAAAGTACTTATTGAGAGATAACCCAAAAGTTTTAGATGAGTCTTGGAGGTTATTACTTAACCGCTCCTTATCATTTTTATTTGCTTTTTGTGCCAAGAGTAACCTCTAATGAGAGAGAAGTAATGCTTGAGAAAGTTGTTGCCCCGAAACAGATTTTTGTGCTTCACTGTAAAAATTCGTGTAAAATCTCTGCACGTCGTTTTGAGGCGTAATTTTTTTTGCTTCTGCCCCAAGTTGTTATCTAACTTTAGTTAGTTCAACACTTTTCTATTTGAGCAACGTACGATCTTCGAAAAAATTGGTGTTTACCTGCTGGTCTGTTTTGACAAATTTCTGCCATTATTTGCATTTGCTTCTTGTTGGTTCCTTTTTAAGTTCTCTTTGGGGAATTTAGTTTTTTGAGGGAAGTGCTTCAGTATCTTGTGTTTTAATGGAAGTTTTATTGGTGTTGAAACTGAACCTAAAGACTTATTATCTTGAGTGCACTAATGTTGCTAATAAAGATTGTGTGAAGTTTTGTATGAAAGAAAAATTTTAGGTGTACGGAGAGAATGATGTAATGAGATGAAGAATGGACTAAAGGTCAAGCTTGGGGATGCCACCCCGTGTCACCCCAACAAAAAATTCAAGAGGTATAAGCGTCAAAGCTTGGGGATGCCCAAGGCATCTCCTTCTTCATCAATAAAAATCCTAGGTTTCTTCCAAACACTTCGTTTTTATTGTTTCGTGCATAGTTGTGTTGTTCTTGGAACGTCTTCGTTTTTTGTTTTTTGGTTTTTGTTTGCTTGGTTTTCTTAGTTTGCTTGAATAAATTGGTTGGGCCCCCTCTTTGATACATTGGTTTTCAAATAGTTTGGTTTGGATTGAAAAAGAGTAGGAAAGTTCATGCTTAAGTGGTAAAGAGAGCTTGTTTTTACTGTGGCTTATGCTTTGTCATGCCATGCTTGATATTGTTTTGGCTTTATGCTTAGTGATCTTTGCTGTAGCATGACATGTTATAAACAATTGAGATTGCTTAATGTGCCTTGGGAAGAATCATGTGTTGTTTTAGCATATTAAAGCATAGTATTGTGGTATTCTCCTTTGATGCTTTATTTGGGTTGACTTGGCGCATGCTCACACCATGTTATGACTATCCCAAGTCACCATACGCCTTTATGATCCTTTAGTTTTCGACTTGTAGTATCACTTTATGCTTTGATTAATGATGTTTTGTCGCTCTGCATGATTATTGCCATTATTGCTCTCTTAGTTGGTCGCTCCAAGTCTTTTGCTAGCCTCCCGTAACCAAGTATGAGTTCCACTCAAGCATCCAACTCCTAAAACCAAGTTATTCCAAAGATTCCACCATACCTACCCATTAGCATTTGCTATTCCAAGTATATTCATGTTTTTATCTACCTTCTGAATTAAACTTGTTATGAGAAAACTAGTGATTAAAGCTCTCACGAACTTGATGGCACACTTTACTTTTTGTGCCCCTAATAAACTTGAACCATTGTGTCGTCTATGTTGTATATGCTTGCACTTATATGTTGGGGATTAGCAGAACCATGCTGTCATGGGGAACGCTTTCAACATTCATCTTGTAATTTGTACCTAGTTGATACCATGCTCTTTTGTCTATGGATGTCATCGGTGTGAAATGAAAGGGGAGCTTGTAAGTCCATGGAGTTATGTATGTGTGTTAGAGAAACGCCTGGGCCACCAGTCTAATCCATGCCGTCATGGTGGAAACCTGTAGCATAACCATAATGAGTTGTCTATGAAGCAATCTTCTTATAAATAAAAAAGAGTCAGATATTGAGAAAAAGAAAAAAAGAAAAAAAAGAGATATGAGAAAAGAGGAAAGAGAGAAAAAAGCACCATTTTTCCCATGGTAAATAAGAAGATTGCTGTGATGCTCGTTGTCTGCTTGCCTTATCATTTTGATATGGGGATTCTTCCGTATCATCGGGTAAGGGGTACCCCGTTGGCGGTTCTCTATGATACACATGTACTTACTATGACAAGAACTTATCGGTAACTAAACTTGAGTAGCATGAGGAGCGGCCCTCGTATTCAAGGGACATGCGATTTCCAACTTATACTTTATTAAGCATACACTCCATAGTTTGTTCACTTTAACCTTAATCACTTCAAGATGCTTATGATAGGGGCAATGAGAGCTGAAAGCTAATAAGTACCATAATTTTTGGAAGCTCTTTATGAAACTTGAATCCCTACCTCCTTCTATGAAGGCCTTTCTTTTATTTTTATGTTGATTCTCCACCTTCTATCTTTATGCACCTATTGAGAGAGTATAGCGGCCATTCTTAGTTCTATGTGCATTGTCCCAAGACTTGTTGATTGATGCATAATTTTGATATTGCTTGTTCTTAAACTATTTGTATCTAGTCACTTTTATGAACTTTGAAGGTGTCCTATGCATTTATGTTTGCTACTCTATGAGGGACAAGCTGAATGCCACTATGCTATGTTTTGTTTATGTGAAACAAACAAACGTCTTGCAAAGCATTGTTATTCATGAATCTTTTGTTTGTGCCTTTTCATGTTGCAACATAGTTGCTATGTCTTATTGTTAGAACTTTATCTTTCATGCTATGTTGAAGTACTATGATCCTAGCTATCAATGTTTTACAAATACTTTGATCAAGTTTATGATGGTGCATGTCACCTAAAAAATTATTCTTTCTTTTTATCACTTACCTACTCAAGGACGAGCAGGAGTTAAGCTAGGTGATGTTGATACGTTGCTAACGTATCCATAATTTTTGATGTTCCATGCTTGGTTTTTATCTACTTGCTAACCTATTAACAAGATGCCACAGTGCCAGTTGCCTGTTTCTGCTGTTTTTGGTTCCAGGAAAGTCACAAAATGAATATTCTCAGAATTAGACGGGACAAAAGCCAAAGTCAGTTTTTCACCGAGGGGGACACAGAGGCAGAATACGAGACGGAGAGGGGCCAGGCGCCACCCACACCACCTGGCCGCGTGGCCAGTCCTGGCCCGCGCTAGGGGGTGGTGCGGCTAGCTAGGGCACCCCCTCGGCCTCACCTTTTGCCTATATATCGCCTCCGATACAAAAACCCTAAGAACCCGATAAAGATTCCATGAAAGAGTCTGTAGACGCCATCATCTCCATCCCCAGATCGGGAGGGATCTGAAGCTCTTCCCGGCACCCTGCCGGAGGGGACAATTCACCCTGGAGGCCTTCTTCATCACCATGCAAGCCTCCGGTGTGATGTGTGAGTATATCATCCCTAGACTATGGGTCCATGTAGTAGCTAGATGGTTGGTTCCTCTCCTTTGTGCTACCATATTTAGATCTTGTGTGCTCCGTTCATGATCAAGATCATCTATTTGTAATCCTACATGTTGTGTTTGCGGGGATCCGATGGATATTGAGATGCTATTTTAGATTGATTATTGATTCTATCATGTCTTTGTTATTTGTGATCTTGCATGCTTTCCGTTGTTAGTAGCTATCATGGCCAAGTAGATGCTAGCAACTCCAAGAGTTAGTATTTATGCTCGATACTGGGTTCATGCCTCTAGTAATCTGGGGAAGTGACAAAATCTCTAAGGTACTAGATGTGTTGTTGCTACTAGGGAGAAAACAGAAATCCTTTGTTCATAGAGCAATCGTATTGTTTACTTTACACGCAATGCGTAATGCAATTATCTATTGCTTTCAACTTAATACTTGAGGGGGTTTGGATGATAACGTGAAGGTGGATTATTAGTCATAGATGTAGTTGGATTACGATCTATGTATAATGTTGTAATGCCCAGTCAAATCTCGAAGGAGTCAAGATGATTAGTATATGCTTGTATGCTTTCTCGATGTTTGTCAATTGCCCCGCTGTAATTTGTTCACCCAACATGTTATCTATCTTAAGGAGAACCACCACTAGTGAACTATGGACCCAGTCCTTTATTTTACCATCAATCTACAACTGTTTACTGCTTTCTGTTCACTTTCTGGAAGCTTTTACTTTCTTCCACACAATACGTTTAATCCTTTGTTTTCAGCAAAACTGGTGAGATTGACAACCTCACTGCAAGTTGAGGGCAAAGTTCTGTGGTTGTGTTGTGCAGGATTCCAAGTTGGCAACAACACCTTGGAGGTGATTCCTTGCTCCTACTAGTTCGTGAACCTTGGTTTCCTAACTGAGGGAAACTTATTGCTGTGCTCATCATACCTTCCTCGCGGGGTTCCCCAACGAGCTCGTTATTACACGAGTCAGCAGTGCTAATCTTCAATCTCATGCCATAGAATGACATCTAGTATAGGCCTAGTTTTATACTCTTTATGCTATGTATACTATCTTTCCAAATTCTCACAAAGCACTAGTTATAAGTAAAGAACTTTGGTAAAGTAAAAGAGTAAAGCTTGCAAGTAAATCTTCGGATGGGTATAAATCAAAGTATATAACCAAAGCATGCCTAATGCATCTTGCTTGGGTTAAAGCTTGCATGGTTAACTTGTAGTGTTAGGCTTGCCTTGCGTAGAGAAGTGGTTGAAATATTCCTCTTCTTCTGGATAGAACTCCTCCTCCTCGTAGCTTGGGTCGATACTATCGTGTATAAATAAATACGGGGTACACAAACAATACTTAACTAATTCTATTTAGCACACTAAGGCTCACACTTGATGATCTAGCATCATCACAATCATGACATGAAATAAAGAACTAGTTTTATTTAGTTTATTTTAGAAAAGTTATTTCTACTCATTGAAATTAGTTAATATTTAATATTCTCCAATTAAAATATGGGATCATGTTGACACATGTCATCACCACATATTCTAATCCATGGGAATGTGATTTAAAGTGTTGGTCATATTTTATAAAGTTTAAGATTATTATTTAATAGATTTAAAGTGACTAGAAATGGCCTAATAGCATTCTTTTGGTACTAGTCCAATGTCACTACATGCAAACCTAAATATTTTTACATATTCAGATAGATATTGCCAAATGTGATTTTTGAGAGTTGGAATCAACTCAAAAGCTATTATGGTTGATTTTTGAAAAATATTTAAAGTTGCAAAAGTCTTTGTCTTAGTATTTTTACTAAATATTATCTCTAACTCCAAATGATTTAAATCCAACAGGCTTGGATAGATAATTTAATTACCTTTCTAGAAAACTTAAATCATGTAATTTGGTTTAGTGAAACTCTCTGAATTGATTTTTGAATATATGGACAAAATAGGGTTTAAACTAAAATGGAAAATCAATATTTGATTTCCCTGGGCTTCGCGGGATAGCTAAACAGGCCGGCCCAACTGCACTAGACAACGCAACGGGCTGCTGACAGAGGGGGTCCACTCGTCAGCGAATGCATCTAACCGAAACTGTATCTACGTATCTGAGCCTTACGATCTAATTCTAATCCAACGGCTGGGAGTCGTCGTCGACGACGAACTACTTCAGCGAGGAAAATGACCTAATGCGGTGGTGGGGGTCTAGCTAGGCTCACCTGGGATCCAGCTAGGGTCGGCGATGGGGGCGATTGACGTGGTAGACGACGACGGTTCGAGGCGCGGTCACGGCAGTTCTTGGGGTGGTCGAAATCGACGACGCCCATCTCCTCCAGCAGCGGTGGGCTCCGGCCAAATTCCGGCGAGAGAGAGCTCGCCTTGCTCCGGGAAGAAGTGGGGAAGGATCAATGAGGAGTAGTGAGGGTGTTGGTGTGAAGAAATGATGCAGGCGAGGCCTCCTTTTATAATGCGGCGAGGGGACCAAACGGTGCAAGTGCGGGCTCGTCGGTGATAATGCTACAGGCTGCTATCGGCGTGGCGGAGGCTAGTGGATGGTGCGTGGTTCCCTAGCGGTTCTCACGGGCGTAATGGCGAGGCGTGGGGCGGTGTGGTTTGGTCGGGAGCGTGCGGCGCTCCGCACGGACGCAGAGGTGTTTGCGACGGCGTGCGGCAGCTACGAGTCACGCGACGGCGAACGGGGTTTCCTGCAGGGTTGGGGTGATCATGGCGAGCTAGTGCACGCGAGGCGAGGGCGAGGCACGGTCTTGGCGAGCTGGTCGGGCGCGGCGAGCTGGCTCGCTCTGGGCATGGCACAGAGGCATAGGGTGCGGCGGTTCTAGGGTGGTCCAGGGCTCTTCTGTGGTCGAGGCTTGGACAGGGGTTGGCGGTGGAGGGAGGCGTGTCTGGTGCGCATCGTGGGAGAGGGCAGCGTGGCTCCTGGTGCGTTATCTGCCGTAGGCTGGCGACGACCAAGAATGGGCGGCACTCCACTGTGCATAATGGCCAAAGGGGGTTGGTATGGTGCTTGGTTAGGCTCAGGGGAGACATGAGGGTTAAGAGGGGACACTGAGGTGGGAGATTACTGCTCCAAAACAGTGATGTTAGGCAGTAACAGTTTTGTGTCTGCAAGGTGTTTGTTCTAAAGGCCGCAAGAAATGTACTTTGGAATTTTTGAATGAAAGTTTTTGAGTGATCTTAACTTAAGCTTGAGTGTCTATGTTTGCTTGGAGAAGTCAAGTGGAATTGGTTTGATAGGTTTTTGAAAAAGTGGGATCTTAACATATGAACTAGATTCAATTTTCAACTGTCCATTAAATTGATTTGAAAGATGTTTTTGTAAGTTTGTAAAGTGGGCCTTGATACACTTTTACTTTGTCTAGAAAGGGGTGAAAAGAAGTGGAAATGTTTCTGTTAAAATTTCTCTTCTAGGAACACACAAAGTGACCTAGTGGTTAACTTTGGTTAAAATGACCATTTGCTTTATTTATTCATATTTGATTTCTTTTTCTTTTGATTTTGTTTGTAAATGGCCTAGATGATGTAGCATTCACCTTTAAACCATTTCACATCATTTGTAACAATCAAGCATGTCAATTTCAATCAATTCTACACTAATGCAAAACACACATGCATTCATATTCATTTTCTTAATAAAAGTTTTTGTTAACCCTAAACTTGGGTGATTAGAACTTGATAAACTTGATTAGGGTTTTTGGGATGTTACAAACCTTCCCTCCTTAAACAAAATCTCGTCCCAAGATTTAAGAAAAACTAGGAACTAAAGAGATCTGGAAACTCAGTCCTAATGTAATCTTCTCACTCTCGGGTAGCTTCTTCTTCAGTATGGTTGCTCCATTGGATCATGAGAAACTTGATACTCCGGGTCCTGGTGGTTCTGAAGGCTTCTTCCAAAATACGGATTTGCACTTCATGATATGTCAGATCCTTGTTGATATCAATGGATCGGTGATCGATGTTCTTGAACACTTCAGTCTTCTCTGGAACTTCTAGGTATTTGTAAAGTAACGAGATACGTAACACATCATGGATGGCTGACATCTCCTCTAGCAGTTCCAGGTTATATGATACTTCTCCTCGACGATTCAAAATCTTCAAGGGTCCAATATATCTGGGGTTAACTTTCCTTTTAGTTGAAAATGCTGCATTCCCTTCAAAGGTGACACTTTGAGATACACAAAATCTCCGACATTGATGGTCAGGTATCTACGTCTCTTGTCGGCATAACTCTTCTGTCTGGATTGGACGGTCTTCAGGTGGTCACGGACTTTGTGGACCTTCTCTTCGGCTTCTCGTAGGATGTCGGGTCCAAAACTCTGGCTCTCTCCTACTTGCGACCAATTCAGGGGGGTACGACACTTTCTTCCATACAGAAATTCAAATAGGGCCATTTGCAAACTAGCTTGATAACTATTGTTGTATGAGAATTCTGCGAAAGGCAGACAATCTTCCCATTTTGATCCTTACTTCAGAACACAAGCTCTCAACATATCTTCTAAGATTTGGTTGACTCTTTCAGTCTGTCCATCAGTTTGCAGGTGGTAAGCTGTGCTGAAATTCAACTTGGTTCCTAATCCTTCTTGCACTTTCTCCAAAATCTTGAGGTAAACTGGGTTCCTCGATCCGACACTATGGTCTTGGGGGTTCCATGTAAACTAACGATTCTAGCAATGTACAGCTCTGCTAGTTTCGAACTCTGGTAGTGTCTTGACAGGTATAAAATGGGTTACCTTGGACAGTCGATCAACTATGACCCAAATAGAGTCATTTCCCCTACTAGAAGTAGGAAAACCGGTGATAATGTCCATTCAAACGGAATCCCATTTCCATTCTGGAATCTGCAATGGTTGCAATAGTCCTGCAGGTCTCTGATGTTCCGCTTTGACTCTCTGACAGATATCACACTTGGCTATGTAGCTTCCGATTTCTCTCTTCATTTTGTGCCACCAAAATTGCTCCTTCAAATCCTAATCCATCTTTGTTCCTCCTGGGTGGATAGAATAAAGAGTATCATGAGCTTCCTGCATGATAACTTGCTTCAGCTCTGAATCTGCTGGCACACAGATACGTCCTTTGTACCACAAAACTCCTTCTTCATCCTCGGTGAATCGAGGTACCTTTCCTGTACCGATATGATGTTTGATTCCATCAATACTTGGATTTCCTTTCTGCGCCTCCTTGATCTGACTGATCAAAGTGGGTTGAAGTTCAATGCTAGCTAAAAATCCTTTGCTAACTAGCTCTGTTCTAAATTGCTCCAACTGTTCATGCAAACTTGGTTGGGCTTCTATGATCATGGTGTTTAATCTACACGGCAATCTGCTAAGAGCATCCGCTACCACATTGGCTTTGCCAGGGTGATAGTGAAGGTCAAGGTCAAAATCCTTGACTAACTATATCCATCTCCTTTGCCTCATATTCAGCTCCTTCTGTGTGAAAATATACTTCAGACTCTTGTGATCCGAATAAATCTCACAGCGGTTACCCATTAGGTAATGACGCCATGTCTTCAAGGCTAAAACTACGGCTACTATTTCAAGATCATGGGTAGGGTAGTTTTACTCATGCTGCTTCAGTTGTCGGGACAAATATGCTATGACTTTGCCTTCTTGCATCAACACACATCCGAGACCAATCTTGGATGCATCACAATACACATCAAAAGGCTTCTTGATATCTGGCATAATCAGAATTGGGGCTGAAATCAATCTCTTCTTGAGCTCTTGAAAACTTGCTTCACATTTGTCGGTGCATTCAAACTTCTTATCTTTCTTCAACAATTGGGTCATCGGTCTTGCGATGCTCGAAAATCCTTCAACAAACTTGCGGTAATATCCCGCTAATCCGAGAATTGCACGGACTTGGGTTTGAATGGTTGGATGTTCCCATTCTTCAACATCTTTGATCTTGGCAGGATCAACAACGGCTCCTCCTACCAACACAATATGTCCTAGGAATCCTACTTCCTTTAGCCAGAACTAACATTTGCTAAACTTGGCATATAACTGATGCTCTCTAAGGGTTTCAAGGATGGTTCTCATATGTAGCTCATGGTCTTCTTCTGACTTGAAATAGATTAGAATATCGTCGATAAAAACAATGACAAACTTATCCAAGAAATTCATAAAAATATTATTCATGAGATTCATGAAATAAGAGGGGGCATTGGTTAATCCAAAAGACATGACTGTATACTCATACAATCCATATCTGGTGGTAAAGGCGGTCGTTGGAATATCCGTTGCACGAATCTTGAGTTGATGATAACCAGTTCTAAGATCAATCTTAGAGAACACTCTAGCATCGGTCAACTGGTGAAACAGATCCTCTATCTTGGGCAATGGGTACTTGTTCTTCATGGTGACATCATTCAACTTCTGGTAGTCCGTGCACAAACGGTTACCTCCATCTTTCTTATCCACAAATAAAACAGGTGATCTCCATGGCGATGCGCTTGGTTGAATCAAAGCTTTTTCCAAAATAGCATGAAGTTGCTTCTTCATCTCCACTAGTTTAGATGGGTTTATACTATAAGGTCTCTGAGCTATGGGTCCAGTTTCAGGAATTAGTTCAATAATGAACTCGATACCCCGATCTAGGGGCATACCGGGCAATTCATCTGGGAATACGTCGAGGTATTCACAGACTACTATGACTTGGTCTATGGTTGGTTGGGCTAGACTCTTTTTGCATTTGAACTAGCGGGGCAAGGTCTCAGATACATGCTCTACTGATACTGCAGAGCTACTGGTCATGGTTATGGCTTTCTTGGCACAGTCGATCAATCCTTTATGTTTCGACATCCAATCCATTCCTAGTACTACTTCCAAACGTTTGGTTCCAAGTACTATTAGATTGACATAAAAATCTATTCCATGGATTCTGATAGGTACAACCTTGCAAAATTTTCTAGCTTTGGTGGTTGAACCAGGTATTTGAACTATCATAACATGCTTCAATTTTGTTGGTTGAATCTTACTAGTGCATGCAAATTCTTCTGTAACAAATGAGTGCGATGCTCCAGAATCAAACAACACTCTTGCAAGTACTGAGTTAACAGAAAACATACCCAACACGACATCAGGCGCTTCCTGAGCTTCTTCAACATTCATGTGGAACAGACGGCCGTTGCGGTTGAGCGAGTTCCCTAGGGCAAATCTCCTTCCAGGCTAAACACGGCGCTGTTGCTGAGCGGGGGCATTCACATTGGGGGCTGCTGCAATCTTCTTGGGGCACTCGTTGGAGTAGTGACCCTTGACTCCACATTCAAAGCAAGTAATATGGGACTTGTCTTTGGCTACAACATGCACAACATTGCTTCTAGTCCTTGGGGCAGTATTGTTCTTGTTGTTGTCATTGGACTTGGGTGGTGCACGATTGAAGTTGTTGGAGTTGCCGGGGTTGTTGTTATGGTTTCCTCCAGACTTCAAGTTTCCTTCACTATGATTAGGGTAGCTTGGATGGGACATCAGGGGTCTGTTGTTTCTTGGGGCATATCCTTTAGACGGGCTGGGGCGATACTTCCGGGTATTGTGGGACCTAGTCTGGTGCATCATCCTGCGCTTGCGGTTGTCATTGGCTTGGTTTATCTTCCCTCCCATCTGGATGGCAGAGTCTACAAGCTCTTCTAGATCTCCAAAACGGATGTTGACTAACACAGTCTGCATCTCATCATGCAATCCATTCAGGAACCTTTATTTCTTCTTGGCTTCAGTGTTGATCTCATCAGGGGAATACCTAGCTAGCGACAGAAATTTATCACGGTATTCAACTACCATCATCCTTCCTTGATTGAGTTCCCTGAATTCATCTCTCATTCTGGTGACCAAACCTTGTGGCACATGGGTGCGGCTGAACTTGATCTTGAATGCTTCCCAAGTCATCATCTGACCGTCATTCATGGTACGAGTGCTATTCCACCAGGCTCTTGCATCTCCTGCCAGATAATGGGTGGAAAACAATACTTTCTCATTGGCTTCAACTCCTACGACCTCCATATTCTTCTCCATGGTTTGCAGCCAGTCATCAGCATCTAAGGGATCATCAGATTTGTTGAAGATAGGGGGATTGGTATTCTGAAAGTTCTTAAGCTTGGATCCTTGGTGATCCTAATTTCCATGGCCTTGATTATTGTGGGCCATCTGAGCTATCTATTGAAGAGTGGCTAGGTTGGCTTGGCGTTCAGCTCTACTAGCTTCACGGTCAGAAACTAGCATTTGCAGAATCTGCAACATCGGGTCCTGAGATGAGCTGCTTCCTCCGGGGTTTCCACGAGTCATCTGAAGATTGAGATAGATAATGAGATAAGAGGGAAATTTCTAAGGTTCATGGTTTTTTTTTTTCAAAAGCTTTAAACTTTGAGTTTGACTCAGGTTTTGCAAACTAACTTCTTCCTCTCATTCATTCATTCAAGCACACAATACAAACACACACCACAACACAAATGGAAAATAGATGGTTTTAAGAACCATTCTGTGAAACTACGATAAAGTGGGACCGATACAACTCACTCCTACGGTAGTGATCAAGTGCATCTACTCATCATCAATGAAGTCAGAATCATCATCATCAGTGTAGAAATCAATGGCATCATCCTCCAGGTAGTCATTGTCATCACTGAGGTAAGAGTGAAGATCTCCCTGGATATCTTCACCTTCCTCCTCCTCTTTTGCTTCAAGCTGGACTTCTTGTTCACGGATGGTCTTCTCGAGAGCGGCCACCTTCTTGCGAAGACGATCTATGGTGCGATCCTTCTTGTCGCGTTGATGACGAAGTGATTGGTGCTCCTTGGCGAGAATGGCAAGAGTCTGGTCCTTCTTGATGGCAATGGCAAGGTTGTTGTTGGCGTAGGCTTGGGCATTGTCCAATTCCTTCTACATATCATACAACATGAAGTCAAGATTTTCCACCTGGCGCTTCAACTCCGGGTGACTTGGCATCTCCAATGGCATTCCCATAGAATCACGCCTTGCAAAGTGAGCAAAGCGAGTTCCCTGGATCAGTTGATGTTTCGCCCACACAGACGGGAAAGAGCTTCATGCATAGCCCTGGCTAATCCATTAGCCAGTTGTCCTCTCGCAAGGTGAATTGGATCTTCTCAGAAGTAGGTGCTTCCATTCTACCTCTGAGATCTGCAACTATCATCCATTGTAGATCTCCTCCTACGTGATCATTGAGTTGTGCCCCAAAGAATTCCGGATGCGGGTGCTCAAGGTACTCTGACAGTGCATCTAGATCCCTCTTAAAGATCAGTTGGCCTCCGTTTCCCAACTGGTAGAACTTGCAATACTGAACTTCCATCTATAAGAATTTAGGATGAGTAAGTTAGTGAGGTGATCAAGTGTGTCAAATTTTATGTAGGAATGTAAGAATTTTTTAGGAACATGATTTTTTTTGAAAGAATCAAGGATAAGAGTGGGAATAGGTTTTCATAAATACTCACTTATTTTGTTTTGAAACTAAGTTTTTGTTCGGACGTCCATTCTAACTAGGGTCTCCTATGGTAAGGATGGCTCTGATACCAACTTGTCAACACGCGGATTTTTAATCCCAGATGCATGTTATGCCATACATCGCAATCCCCGGGTTACCATTTTTGTGAGACATAACAGATTGGATATCATAGTACATCATCCATTACAAATCATAATAAGGTCTTACACAAATAAGGGATATCATGATCCAGTCTTAATACAAACCAGCAGCGGAATAATAAGCATAGAAGTGGGCTCCATCTTCAGGGTCACAGGAAATGTTGACGATGGGAGATGATCCTAGTTGTCGTAGATGTCCTGCTGTCCATCAACCTGATAGTCCTCCTCATAGTCTTGCCATGGGAATAACCAGGGACAAAGCCATGAGTACTCTTTAAGTACTCGCAAACTATCACTAACAAGTAAGGTAGTTCTAGTAGGAATCTTAAGCTCTAGGTTTATTTGCAAACGGCCAGATTTATCTAAAACTGCGTTTAGAAGTAAATAAAACTAATTTAATGTTCTAAATAGCTTAAGTGGGAACCTAGTTTTCATAGTCACAACCCTGCTGTGGTCAAGTCAAAAATCATAGTTCACTTCACAAGTCATTTTGAAAACATCCGACGACGGAACAATATGGCCACTCCAACTGTCCATGCCCACGGACGCGGCTATTCAAATAGTTTGACACTCTGCAGAGGCGGTACACTTTCACCACAAAATTCGATACATCCATCAGGGATAACCCTGAATCATCATACTTAGTATGCGGATAATCAATCATAACCTTTCAATTACACACTCTAGTATAGGCACCTCCCCTATGAGTTTGGCCTCCCAGCCATGGCCATCTGCCATCCTGGGCACTGCATAGGTGGACAATTCACAATCCCGAGGTAGCCTCAGCTCAAACCTCTTCCGTGAGGGAACCCATACTAATGCATATAAAGTTCCGGCTAAGCCCTATCCAATTCAGGTATTGTGGTTGTACGGTAAAATTTGAATGGTATTGCATCCGAACCCAACCATCAGTTTTTAATAAAAGGGCTTAGGCTCATGCCTCAACATTTTCATCATCAAATCCTTTTGTGTTTCTCAACACATGTCAAAACATTTCAATAGAATGACTCATCATTCCAAGGTTTTCATAATCATTTTCACCAAGTATTCCCATCTAAAGTGATCAAGTTTTATGGTTAGCACTAGACACTAAGTTAAGAGTGTTCACTAATGAGGGGTGCTAATCTTCAATCTCATGCCATAGAATGACATCTAGTATAGGCCTAGTTTTATACTCTTTATGCTATCAATACTATCTTTCCAAATACTCACAAAGCACTAGTTATAAGTAAAGAACTTTGGTAAAGTAAAAGAGTAAAGCTTGCAAGTAAAACTTTGGATGGGTATAAATCAAAGTGTATAACCAAAGCATGCCTAATGCATCTTGCTTGGGTTAAAGCTTGCATGGTTAACTTGTAATGTTTGGCTTGCCTTGAGTAGAGCAGTGGTTGAAGTTTTCCTCCTCTTCTTCTGGGTAGAACTCCTCCTCCTCGTAGCTTGGGTCGGTACTATCGTCTATAAATAAATACAGGGTACACAATCACCAAACAATACTTAACTAATTCTATTTAGCACACTAAGGATCACACTTGATGATCTAGCATCATCACAATCATCACATGAAATAAAGAACTAGTTTTATTTAGTTTAGTTTAGAAAAGTAATTTCTACTCATTGAAATTAATTAAGATTTATATCCTCCAACTAAAATATGGGATCATGTTGACACATGTCATCACCGCATATTCTAATACATGGAATGTGATTTAAAGTGTTGGTCATATTTTATAAAGTTTAAGATTATTATTTAATAGATTTAAAGTGACTAGAAATGCCCTAAAAGCATTTTTTGGTACTAGTCCATTGTCACTGCATGCAAACCTAAATATTTTTACATATTCAGATAGATATTGCCAAATGTGATTTTTGAGAGTTGGAATTAACTCGAAAGCTATTATGGTTGATTTTTGAAAAATGTTAAAAGTTGCAAAAGTCTCTGTCTTAGTATTTTTACTAAAGATTATCTCTAACTCCAAATGATTTAAATCCAACGGTCTTGGATAGATAATTTAATTACCTTTCTAGGAAATTTCAATCATGAAATTTGGTTTAGTGAAACTCTCTGAATTGATTTTTGAATCTTTGGATAGAATAGGGTTTAAACTAAAATGGAAAATCAATATTTGAATTCCCTGGGCTACGCGGGAAAGCTAAATGGGCCGGCCCAACTGCATTGCACAGCGTAGCAGGCTACTGACAGAGGGGTCCACTCGTAAGTGACTGCATCTAAGCGAAACGGTATCTACACATCTGAGCCTTACAATCTAATTCTAATCCAACAGTTGGGAGTCGTCGTCGACGACGAACTACTCCGGCGAGGAAAATGACCTAACACGGTGGTGGGGGTCTGGCTAGGCCCACCTGGGCTCCAGCTAGGGTCGATGATGGGGGCGATCGACATGGTAGACGACAGAGGTTCGAGGCGCGGTCACGACAGGTCTTGGGGTGGTCGAAATCGACGGCGCCCTTCTCCTCGAGTAGCGGCGGGCTCCGGACGAATTCCAGTGAGAGAGAGCTTCCCTTGCTCCGGGAAGAAGTGGGGGAGGATCAGTGAGGAGTGGTGAGGGTGTTGGTGTGAAGAAATGAGGCAGGGGAGGCCTCCTTTTATACTTCAGCGAGGGGACCGATCGCTGCAGGTGCAAGCTCGTCGGTGACGATGCTACAGGCTGCTATCGGCGTGGCGGTGGCTAGTGGACGGTGTGTGGTTCCTTGGCGGTTCTCACTGGCGTAATGGCGAGGCATGGGCGGTGTGGTTTGGTTAGGAGCGTGCGGTGCTCCGCGCAGACGCAGAGGTGTTTGCGACGGCGTGCGGCAGCTGCGGGTCACGCGACGGTGAACGGGTTGTCTGCGGGGTTGGGGTGATCATGGCGAGCTAGTGCACTCGAGGCGAGGGCGAGGCATGGTCTGGGTGAGTTGGTCGAGCGTGGCGAGTTGGCTCGCTCTGGGCATGGCATAGAGGCATAGGGCGCAGCGGTTCTAGGGTGGTCCAGGGCTCTTCTGCGGTCAAGGCTTGGACAGGGGGTGGCGGTGGACCGAGGCGTGTCTGGTGCGTGTCGTGGGAGAGGGCGGCGTGGCTCCTGGCGTGCTGTCCGCTGTCGGTGGGCGATGAACAAGAATGGGCGGTGCTCCACTATGCATAACGGCCAAAGGGTGTTTGGTCTGGTGCTTGGTTAGGCTCAGGGGAGACAGGGGGTTAAGAGGGGACACTGAGCTGGGAGATTACTACTCCAAAACAGTGATGTTAGGCAGTAATGGTTCTGTGTCTACAAGGTGTTTGTTGTAAAGTCCGCAAGAAATGTACTTTGGAATTTTTGAATGAAAGTTTTTGAGTGATCTTAACTTAAGCTTGAGAGTCTATGTTTGCTTGGAGAAGTCAAGTGGAATTGCTTTGATAGGTTTTTGAAAAAGTGGGATCTTAACATATGAACTAGATTCAATTTTCAACTATCCATTAAATTGATTTGAAAGATGTTTTTGTAAGTTTGTAAAGTGGGCCTTGATTCACTTTTACTTGGTCTAGCAAGGGGTGAAAAGGAGTGGAAATGTTTCTGTTAAAATTTCTCTTCTAGGAACACACAAAGTGACCTAGTGGTTAACTTTGGTACAAATGACCATTTGCTTTATTTATTCATATTTGATTTCTTTTTCTTTTGATTTTGTTTGTAAATGGCCTAGATGATGTAGCATTCACCTTTAAACAATTTCACATCATTTTTAACAATCAAGCATGGCAATTTTAATCAATTCTACGCTAATGCAAAACACACATGCATTCATATTTATTTTCATAATAAAAGTTTTTGTTAACCCTAAACTTGGGTGATTAAAACTTGATAAACTTGATTAGGGTTTTTGGGATGTTACATTTGTCCTGCACATTGTGCCACTCCTCCAACAAAAGAACGACACGCTTCGTAACAACCACCAGGTCTCCGATCAACTTATCTCTAACGTCGTTTCTTGCAAGCCAAACATGGTAAATGGTCATCATGGTGATATCCGCTTCCAAGTTCTTTACTAATGCTATCCATTCAAGCATACAATTCATGGGGTCACGTTGATTGTGGACATCTGCAGGTGGTTGCAACTCTCGGCTAGCGTGGTGCTTCCGTATGTAGTCCCAAATCTGAAGTGAGTGTTGGCATTGCCAAAATCGGTCTAGACATGTCTCTTCCCAACCACAAGCGACACACACCTAGGGTTGAAAATGGTAAGGAAACATTCCGTCCGCTTCTGAAGAAAAAGGAAATAGAGAGATAAAAAGGAAACATAAACGGAATTTTGTGGAAAGGAACGAAAATGAAATATTTTAAACAAAAACAGAAAAGGAAATAGAATTTTGCGGAAAGGAACGAAAACAAAATATTTTAAACGAAAACAGAAAAGTAAACGGGCTAGACATTTCCGTCCACAATGGAAACGATAAAAAAATTCCGGATAAATAAATACGAAAACTTTCCGGAAATATAACTAGTCAGACCCATGTATGAAGTAGTACTTTGCGTTAGTGATTTCTTTTGCTCTTGTTGAGCCATAGAATATATGAAGGGTATACATAATGCATGCAATCGGTTCAGGCGACATACTAATCAAGTGAGCGTCTTAGCGTTTATGTGAACTTATGTGCTTGTCAAAGTGTTGCATTATGTGTTACTTTATGTACAATTGTTGCTTTTCGAAGTTGTGACACATTCTTTGTCTGCTATATGTTACTTTTAGTGTACACAACATTATACTCACTATTATATTTCGATAAATGTCCATCTTTGTATCATATCCGTCCATATCTGTTCCATATTCGTTTATGATGATTTCCAATTTCGTATTTGTTTCTGGAGTTTTCCGCATCGTTTCCGATTCTGGCGACATAAGAGAAAACGAAAACGATAACGTATGTTTCCATCTGTTTCCATTCCATTTTCAACCCTACACACACCACTCCAACTTTAATCTGTCTCTAATGAAGTTCAACGCTGAGAGTGAGCCTATTCCTCATGGGCCTTGATATGTCGTAAACGTATCTATAATTTTTGATGCTCCATGCTTGTTTTATATCAACTTTCTCATGTTTTGTTTACACTTTGAGGTATTTTTATATATTTTCTAGAACTAACCTATTAACAATATGCCGCAGTGCTAGTTGCCTATTTTCTTCTGTTTTTGGTTTCAGAAAATCTAGTATGGAAATATTCTCGGAATTGGACGGGACAAAATCCAAAGTCAATATTTTACCAGAAGGAACATGTAGTTCGAAGGGCAGCCGAAGTGGCGCCACGAGGTGGCCACACCTAGGACTGGCGCGCCCCCCTGGGCATGCCAGGCCCTGGTGTGGGCCCCTCGGGCGTCCAACGACCTTGCCCGTTTGCCTACAAAAGAACCTCGATGCAGAAACCCTAAGGACCCGATCAAAAATCCACGAAAGAGTCTATAGCTGCCACCATCTCCATCCCTAGATCAGGGGGATCCGAAGATCTTCTCGGCACCCTGCCAGAGAGGAGAGATCATCTCGGAGGCCTTCTTCATCACCATGCCAGCCTCTGGAGTGATGTGTGAGTAGTTGACCCTTGGACTATGGGTCCATACAGTAGCTAGATGGTTGGTTCTCCTCCTTTGTGCTATCATGTTTAGATCTTGTGAGCTCCATTCATGATCAAGATCATCTATTTGTAATCCTATATGTTGTGTTTGCAGGGATCTGATGGATATTGAGATAGTATGTCAGATTGATTATTGATTCTATCATGTATATGTTATTTGTGATCTTGCATGCTCTCCATTGCTAGTATCTATCTTGGCCAAATAGATGCTTGTAACCCCAAGAGGGAGTATTTATGCTCGATAGTAGGTTCATGCCTCTGGTAATCTGGGGAAGTGACAGAAATCTCCAAGGTTGTAGATGTGCTGTTGCTACTCGGGAGAAAACAGAAATCCTTTGTCCATGGGGAAATTGTATTGTTTAATTTACACACTTTGCTTAATGCAATTATCTGTTGCTTGCAACTTAATACTAGAAGGGGTTCGGATGATAACCTTAAGGTGGATTTTTAGTCATAGATGCAGTTGGATTACGGTCTATGTATTATGTTGTAATGCCCAATCAAATATCATAGGAGTCAAGATGTCTAGTATATGCATTGTTATGATTTCTCAATCTGTCAATTGCCCTGCTGTAATTTGTTCACCCAACATGCTATTTATCTTAAGGAGAAACACCTCTAGTGAACAGTGGACCTCAGTCCATTCCTTTACCATTAATATACTATCTACTGTTTACTGTTTACTTTCGACAAGCAATTATTATCTTCCACACTATACGTTTAATCCTTTTTTCAGCAAAACCAGTGAGATTGACAACCTCACTGTAAGTTGGGCAAAGTTCTATGGTTGTGTTGTGCAGGATTCCAAGTTGCTAGCAACACCTTGGAGTTGTTTCCTTACTCCTACTAGTTCGATAACCTTGGTTTCATAACTGAGGGAAACTAGCTATTGTGCTCATCATACCTTCCTCTTCGGGTTCCCAACGAGCTCTACATATCTTGAGCCATCGGGCCTCTACACATGCACCTTGACCTTTCCTAGAACATTGGCACTCTACAGCGAGAGCCAACCCTTTTGAGCCGTGACAATATAAGAGGCCTCCACTCCTCCTTTCTATGTTTCATGTGTTCCATCTGTAGGTGATATGCCAATTTTACGAAGAAAACACCATTCTTTGTAAAGTTCCAAGCGTTAACATCTAGACCAAAGGCCAACCCATACAAACTTTCTTGATGTCATTGACATGGACATGACTTATCGGGTTCCCATGATTGGCCACCTGGTACATACCTAAACTAAGGCCCATGATAAGTTAAAGATCCTACAAGCATGCGAAGCCTAGTAAGGCGTGATGATCAAGGCAAAATCCCAAGGCATAGTTGACATAGTCATAGAGTCATGATTAAAACTATAATCCAATCCGTACTAGATTCCGAGACCCGATCTCTCATATAAAGGCTGGGAGGAGCCAATGGGGAGGGTACCTGTTACTTGTCATAGCAATCCTCTATAAGCTAGATCACATCTTGAAACTCGATGACTTTGTACTCTCCATTAATAAAGATCATAACAGAAGGAGTAGGTTTTCTGTCAACACCCGGATTTTTAATCCCAGATGCATGTTATGCCAAACCTCGCAATCCTAGGATTACCATTTTTGTGAGACATAACAGATTGATATCGCAGTACATCATCCATTACAAACCATAATAAGGTCTTAAAAATAAAGGATCTCATGATCTAGTCTTAATACAAATCAAGCAACATAAAATAAATGTAGTAGGGGCTCCATCTTCAGGGTCACAGGCAATGCTGATGATGGGAGATGATCCTAGTTGTCGTAGACCTCCTGCTGTCCATCATCCTGGTAGTCCTCCTCATAGTCTGGCCATGGGAATAGCCAGGGACAAAGCCATGAGTACTCTTTAAGTACTCGCAAACTATCACTAACAAGTAAGGTAGTTCTAGTAGGAAACTTAAGCTCTAGGTTTATTTGAAAAAAGGCAGATTTATCTAAAGGTGAGTTTAGAAGTAAAGAAAACTAAGTTAATGTTCTAAATCACTTAAGTGGGAACCTACCTTTCATGTTTACAACCCTGTTGTGGTCAAGTCAAAATCATAGTTCATTTCACAAGTCATTTTGAAAACATCTGATGACGGAACATTATGGCCACTCCAACTATCCATGACCGCGGACGCGACTATTCGAATAGTTTGACACTATGCAAAGGTGGTACACTTTCACCACAAAATTCAATACATCCGTCAGGGATAACCCTGAATCATCATACTTAGTATGCGGATAATCAATCATAACCTTTCAATTACACACACTTGTATAGGCACCTCTCCTATGAGCTTGGCCTCCCAGCCATGACCATCTTCCATCCTGGGCACTGCATAGGTGGACATTCACACTCACGAGGTAGCCTCAGCTCAACCTCTTCCGCGAGGGAACCCATACTAAGGCATATAAACTTCCAGCTAAGCCCTACCCAATTCGGGTATTGTGGTTGTACGGTAAAATTGGAATGGTATCACATCCGAACCCAACCATTAGTTTTTATAAAGGACTAAGGCTCATGCCTCAACATTTTCATCATCAAATCCTTTTGTGTCCATAACTCGTGTAAAAAGATTTCAATAAAATGAATCCTCATTCCAAGGTTTTCATAATCATTTTCACCAAGTATTCCCATCTAAGGTGATCCACTTTTGTGCTTAGCACTAGCCACTAAGTTGAGGGTATTCACTAATGAGGGTGCTAATCTCCAATCTCATGCCTTGGAATGACATCTAAGTATAACTAGTTATGCCTAGTTTTATACTCTTTATGGTATCCATACTATTTTTCCAATACTGACAAAGTACTAACTAAAAGTAAAGAACTTTGGTAAAGTAAATGAATAAAGCTTGCAAGTAAAACTAGGGATTGGTATAATCAAAGTTGCATAACCAAGCATGCCTAATGCATTTTGCTTAAGTTCTGAAGGGGGCAAGTGTTAACTTGTATAGTTAACGTGTAGTGCTAGGCTTGCCTTGAGTAGTGCAGTGGTTGAAGTTTTCTTCTTCTTCTTCTTCTTCTTGGTAGTACTCCTCCTCCTCGTATCCCGGATCGGTACTATCGTCTATAAATGTATACGAGGTACACAATCACCAAACAATACTTAACTACTTCTATTTAGCAAATTAAGGTTCACACTTGACGATCTAGCATCATCACAATCACCACATGATTTAAAGAATTAATCTTATTTGTCTTATTTTAGAAAAGTAATTTCTACTCATTGAAAGAACTAAGATTTAATATTCTCCAATTAAAATATGGGATCATGTTAACACATGTCATCACCACATATTCTAATACATGCGAATGTGATTTCAAGTGTTTATCATATTTTATAAAGTTTAAGATTATCATTTAATAGAATTAAAGTGACTAGAAATGCCTATATAGCATTATTTTGGTACTAATCCAATGTAACTGCATTCAAAACTAAATATTATTATATATTCAGATAGATCTTGTCAAATGTGATTTTTGAGAGTTGGAATCAACTCAAAAGCATTTATGGTTGATTTTTGAAAAATGTTTGAAGTTGAAAAAGTCTCTGTCTTATTATTTTTGGTATAGGTGATCTCTAACTCTAAATGATTGGAATCCAACGGGCTTGGATAGATAATTTAAATACCTTTCTTACAAAATTTGAATCATGCAATTTGGTTCAGTGAATCTCTTTGAATTGATTTTTGAATCTACTGACAGAATGTGGTTTTAACTAAATTGGAAAATAACTATTTTAATTCACAGGCATGCGTGGGAAACTAACTGGGCTAGCCCAATCTACACAACGCAGTACAGAGGGCTGCTGACAGGGGTGTCCCACTAGTCAGCGACTCAGTCTAACCGAAATGGTATCATGCATTCTAGGCCATACGATTAGAAGACGATCCAACGAGGGAGGTTCATCGTCGATGACAAACAGCTCCGGCGAGGTCTAAACCCTAACACGGCAGTGGGGGTCATGTGAGGATCACCAGGGCTCCAGCTAGGGTCGGCGATGGGGGCGAACGACCTGGTCGACGACGGCTCCTGGGGCGACTCCAATCGACGGTGCCCTTCCTTCACTGCTGCGGCGGGCTTCGGCTAAATTCTAGCGAAGCAGTGCTTATCTTGTTCTGGGGAAGGGTGTGGGAGTGTTTGTGAGGAGTGGGGAGTGAGGTGGTGTGGAGAATTGAGGCGGAGCGGGCCTCTATTTATACACCGACGAGGGGACCAAGCGGGATGGGCTGGCGTCTCCGGCGAGGGCGGTACAACGTGCTAATGGCGTGGTTGTGGGTAGGGGCGGTGCGGTGTTCCCTGGCGATCATCCCTGGCTTAATGGCGAGGCATGGGGCGGTTTGGAACAGTCGGGCGTGTGCGACGCTTTGCGCAGACGCGGCGGTGTTCGAGACAGTGCACAGGAGCTACGGGTCGTGCGACAGCGAACGGGGGTGTCTGGGAGATAGTTGTGATCATGCCGAGTCTGTGCACGCGAGGTGAGGGCTAGGAGCGGCGTGTGCGAGCTGGTCGGGTGCAGCGCTCTGGCACACTCTCGGCACGGCGCAGAGACACTAGGTGCGCGCTGCTGGGGTGGTCCAGGGCCTAGCTGTGGTTGTGGGCTGGACAGGGGGTGGCGGTGGACGATCGCCTATCTGGTGCGCGTCGTGGGAGAGGGCGGCGTGGTCTTTGGTGAGCGGTCCATGGTCGACCTGGCGCGACGGCTTCGGGCAGCAACGCACTGGTGCAAAACGGCCAAGGGGAAGCGTGTCTAGTGCGGCTAGAGGCTGGGGGAGACAGGGGGAGTGGAATGAGGGTATTTGGTCTAGTGATCAATGCCCAAACAGTGAAGTTTGGCCAGGATTTGATTAGTGTCTGCCATGTGTTTGATTAAATGACCGAAAGAAATTTAGTTTGAAAATTTTGAATGAAATTTGGTGAGTGATCTAAACTTATGCTTGGTTATCTATGGTATCTTGGAAAAGGCAAGGTGAATTGATTTAGTTGTTTTTTGCAAAATGGTGATCTTACCATATGAGCTTGATTCAATTTTGAATTGTCCTTTAAATAGATTTGAAAATAGTTTTGGTTAGTTTGTAAAGTGGGCTTGGATTCACTTTTACTTGATCTAGAAAGGGGTGAAAATAGGTGGAATTGTTTCTATTAGAAATTCTTTTCTAGGAACACTCAAAGTGGCCTAGTGGTTAAATTTGGTCAAAATGACCATTAGCTTATTTAATTCATATTTGATTTCTTTTTCTTTGGATTTTGTTTGTAAGTGGCCTAGATGATGTAGCATTCATTTTTAAACCATTTCTTATCATTTGTAGCAATCAAACATATTCACTCAATCCTAAACTAATGCAAAACACACATGCATTCATATAGATTTTTGGAATAAAAGTTTTTGTGAACCCTAAATTTGGGTGATAAGAACTTGATAATTTTGTTTAGTAGTTTTGGGGTGTTACAGTTTCCTCTACAAGGGCCCGAACCTGGATAAATTTCCTCCCTTGTTTGTCTAATAAGCTGACGAAATCACCAACACTCTCATTTTCCCTGAAACCCAAGTCCATGTCTATGGACATTGCCGAGGTTACCCCTCTTCAATTGGCACTGTCTGTGGGAAATCTGAGAGCTAGAGTCATGAATTTGGTGGCTCCCCTTCACCAAGAAACAACCCGATGATCGGGAGCGGTCAGATCCGTGGCTCCGTCTACATCAATCCACACCTACCCGCCCCTTTCCCAGCCTTCGACAACCTCGACCAGGTGAAAGATCTAATGATTAGAAGCCTCAACTTCCGTATCGGATCTGTGGGAACTTTCTTCCTTTCGGATCCATCAATAGAAATCACAAAGCTAAACGCAACATTGGCATCTTCTGTTGGGTCTACTGAAGGAGAAATCTCGTCCCCAGCAAAAATCATGAACAATCGCGAATACGTCGTGGACCGAGAGGATCTCGCCGATCTAAGTTATGGTGTCTCCTTCTCTTCTGATAACAAGCTGACATTGGTTCTAGAACTCCACACCACAGACCCGACGGTCATCATCAATCGCTAACTTGACGATGATATCGACTCGGGAATCAAGAGGGTTGACCCAAACCTAGAAACATACTCATGGGATTTCACATGTCTTAAGGACAGTGTTTCATACGCCTCTGATAGCTGCAACAACCAATACATAACGCACCACCATATGTGTGTGGTCATATGAGGCAACTACGAGGTTAACTACCAGCCATACGGGCAAGGCCGTATGGCCCACCCGTACTGTGTGGTGTTGGCTTCGTTAGGTCAAACACTTAAACTTTTGTGAGACGCATATATATTCTGAGACTCCAGCCACCGTGTAGAGAGCCGCCATTCTCAGATTGCATCACAACGCCACCGAAGGAGATCCACCGCCATAGTTCATCCTATCCATCTTCCATCCACTCCATATCCATAGCCATCTTCTTGTACTTGCGATCTCCTTGTTATTTGGTGACTATTGTAAGAATATTTGATTTCAAGCTAAGTATTTGCATCATGTTTTCTATCCTTGGCCTTATTGTTATGCGTGAGTAGTCCTCACGAGCTACAGGTTGGGGAGAAACCTCGCAAAGATTATGTGCATCTAATACATGTGAATATTGTGTGGTGATTGAATAGGAGACATATATCTTTGTTTCTTTGTCTCTTGTATCGTTCCATGGACTTGTAGGTACCCAAGATCTCAGGGACTGATAAAGGCTCGAGGAAAGATGAGTAGTGAACAGTGACTTCACATGAAACCTAGTGACATCAAGGGGCGTACAGTATTTTTTTAGGGATCCACTTGGGAGTAACAACAAAATCACCATTATTAATGCTTTCAACTGTATTTTACTTAATAATTGTCATAGCCCGTTGCTTCATTGTATAATGGTTGGATCAAAATACTATTTATATGTCTGTGGCTTGCAAGTACGAGATGATGAGGGTAGAAGAAAAAGATGAGAAGCCTGAAGAGCTAGACTATAGCAATGCGCCATCACCGGACTATACTGGGAAGATCTTCTGAAGATTATCAGAGTGAAATACCCCGGTATATGAACAAGGCAACGATGTCATGTACCAATAGTTTATAAAATAATTTGCATCAAAGGTACACGAGTTAGTGATGGAGTATAAAAGGATAGCCGATAAAATTCTGGCTAAGCTTGATGATATCTTTGAGCCCACTATTAAAATTAAAATAGGAGTTAATGAATTAGCTGGACTTTGTGATCTTGGTGCAAGTGTTTCAGCAATTTATAAAAGTTTATTTGATAGGTTAAATCTTGGGCCATTTGCAACTACTAAAATGAGAGTCCATCTTGCTGATTCAACTTATAAACAAGTTGTAGGGATTAAAGAAAATATAGTAGTTGAAATTAAAGGATGTCCTGCTCTTATTGATCTTATTATAGTGGACACGCCTAAAGATCCCATGGCACCTATAACTCTAGGTAGGCCATTCCTAAGAATTATTAAATCTTTAATTAATTTTCATGAAGGGAATGTGAGAATAAGACTACCATCTAGAGAACCCTTTTTAGTCCATTTCCCTAGGAAGAAAAAGTGATGATGGTGTCATTACTTTGAAAGCTAACTATTTTGGAGTGGGTGTTCCACTTCCAAAACCCAAATGGTCACCGTATGGGTCAAACTAATTGACCTTAACTAGAAGCACTTCATGGGAGGCAACCCATGTAAAATAAAGTTTTTACTTGTGTTAGTTCTGTTTTATTTTTTATTTTTAATAAAGGAGTGTTCAAGAAGATCCATTGAAGAGAGGAGAAAAAATCAAGGTAACTCTCACTCTATGATATTTCCTAACACTTGGCCAAAAAAGGTACTGAATTTTGTGAAGTATTTTTGTAGTGATTCTTTTGTTAAAGTAGATATGCAAAGGTGTGTGAAGTTTATACTGAAATTTTTTAAGTTTTGAAGTTTTCAGAGGCTTTAACAACTAGAAGTACGATCAGAGCTGGTTGTACCACGCGCCTGTACCACATTTCGACACAAAGGGATGGATTTTTAGATTTTTGCCTCGGGTGACAGAGTCTTCAACGACCTGCCGTATGACTGAACTTCTCGTACCGCGCGCCCATACTGTACCCCGGAGCAAAACATCATAAATTAAGAAAAGCTATTGCACGCTTAACGACCAGTAGTACGGGGGCGTGCGACCATACCACACGCCCGTACAGAATGCATCGCATGGAGTCTACGTCTACCCCAAGGTAATGAGAACCGGTACAGGCGGACTATGACCGTACTGCTCGCCGGTACCACATGTTCGGCCGTGATTTTAACCCCATGGAGGAGGTAAACCTAAAACATGTATTCTCTTTCTTCTTCCTCCAAATTCCAAACCACAATTCTACTCATTCTTTATTAGATTTCTCACAGACAAGTGATCCAAGGTATGTTTATTCTCCGATCCCCTACTTATTTTCATAAAAACCTTTCTCAATCCTTTGGCATTTTCAATCTAGACTTAGGTATTGTTCTTGAACTAATTTTGATTATGAGCATTCTTACTTTCAGCTTCAGGAAGATTCTTTTGTAGAAAGTGTCGAGTATTATTTTTTCTATGTTTATATTAGATCTAATCTTTAATTAGCTTTAATTTTATTTTAGATGAACACAAGGAGCCGTACACGTGCGATGGCTACAGAACAAGCCGCACCACCCGTTGATGTGCTAAACCCTGAGTCACTTGGCATTGAGTTCACTTAGGAATACCACCTCAACATTTTCAACCATCTCAATAGCCGAGAAATCAAATCCACCAAGTGCGCCTCGGCCATGATTTAAATTTACTATGCAACAATGTTGGTTTGCTTCACTTTGTTTTTTGGGACATTTCCACTTATCACTGATTCACACTTGAGTTCCTCAACACCTTGTCGCATATGGTGTGTCTAGCCTATTGCTCCTAGGAAGATATCCCGGGAGTTGATAACATCACCTTCCGCCTAATGAACCATGAGTATGACTTAATGCTCGATCAATGGGATCAATGTTTTGGGTTCGCTAACAACACCACCGACATCTGCTCCACTAGTTTCATTTTCATTTCTACACCCTTGGAATATTTTAACTCTATGAGAGGTCCTTAAACTACACCCGAGTAATCAGATTGAGTGTCCCGGTGTTCGTTATTTGTTCTATGTTATTGCTAACACCTTGCAGGCACGTGGAGAGTTTACTAGAGTCAATTAAGAGGACATGATGATACCCGTAATAGATGATATTCACAACTATAACTTAACACCAAATTTTGGGCTCTCCTCTTGTTTTTTATCTTAAGCATCAAGCTCTTCAAGTCCGTTGTCCCATATGCGGATGAGGAGTTGTCACAACTCTTGCTCGAGCACTCCATATCAACCTAGGTAATATCCAACCGTTGGTAGGTGTTCGCCGTCTCGGTTTCGCTACTCTCAAAGCTTGTGGTATAATTTCTCTATTAAATGGTACATACTTATATATACCTAGAGTCGATCACTTGATCCCTTCTCCTTTGCCTAATGGTTTTTTCTCTATTGAGAATGGACGTTTGCGTTATGATGTGCAGGTTGAAGCAAGACTACCTCAACACAAGAAGTACCCATGGATGAATAAGGAGAAGATGAAGAAGTAGAAAAAGAAGGCCCTGAACAAGAGCATCAGCCACCAAACTACTACACCACCTATTAAGACATCTACGTGCTTGAAGGAAATATACAAAACATGAGAAACTTCTCCATCAATCTTCGAGATGCCACCATGAACCTCTCAACCCAGTTCACAGATTGGAGTAATCAATGGAACATGGGAGATTATCCACCACCACCACAATGAGAAACAAAAGGGCTTGCAAAAGCCTAAGCTTGGGGAAGTGTTCTCTAAGCATTTATATTTGTGTAATAATGAGGTTGTACTGTAGCTCCATGAGATCTTTGAAACACTCGTGTTGCTATTGTCCCAACACTTTACTTTTTTTTTATTTTTCGCTTTCGCTTTCATTTTTCATTTGTTTTTCTTTCCTTAGTATCTTGATTGGTTTCAAGTCTTTTATATTATTTAATCCCCATCCTCAAATATACAAAAATATTTACCCTTTTTATCCTTTTTTCGAGAAAGTGGATTTGCATATTGCTTCTTTGCTTCAATATTATTATGAGAGTGATTTGACTTGAGTTTTAAAGGAACACATCCGCATAAGGAAGAGAACCGGTGAAGAGGTATGTCCTATGTCTCCCACTTTAGAAATTTGAAATGTTTATCCTAGTTAGTTGATTTCTTAAGATGCTACGCTAGTGGGAGTAATTCAAAATAGTTAGAGTAAAGCTTTTTATTTGTATGGATAATTAGTTGTGGAAGCTTTTGCTCTAGTTCTGTAGCTAACCGAGTCTTTCCCTGAAAATAATATTGCCAAACAAGTACAATAAGAAAAGTCTCCAATTTATGACTAGTATGTTGAGTGATTGCCTCGGGAGTTCAGCTTTGAAGATACTTAACCCCATAGGTATATTGATAAACTTGATGGCACTCTTGAAAGGAGTTGTTAGTCTAGTGGGAATTGAGATGCATGCTAAAGCTAAAATTTGTGAGGAAAAAGTATGTTATTACTTAAATCTTATTTATAAATTTTTTGATGCACAACTTTGGGACGCCAACAACTCTGCCGGCCTATGAACGATCAATGGTGTAACCCCAGATTTAAGCTATTGAGGTGACGACATGGGTAGCAACTATTATCGTAATGTGCAAAATTATTGGTACTCTTGAAGGTTGTACAAAGTATTGCTAAAAAGTCATTCAATGATCCTTGTTGGAAACTTTATTTAAAAGAGAATCACATAGAGAGTATTTAGCATGGTCTCGTTATTACTACATGAATTTTCTTGAAAGACAATGAATAGAATAGTAGTGTTTTGATACTCTTGATCTATTGCTGTGGGTGTCAATAAGACATTTCACTGTTAAGCTACTTTGGACATGTTCTCACACTTAAGTCTACTAATATAAAATTTCCTAGTGTTCCTTGGCCAGCTAAGAGTTAACTAGAGGAATTAGAATGATTGTTACACCTCTAGTTGTTTATGTTGGAAATATGCCCTAGAGACAAATAGTAGTAAGGACTATTATCATATTTCATATAGTTTATGATTAAGTTTTATATCATGCTATAACTGTATTTAGTGGAAACATCAATACACATGTGATATACAAACAACCAGGGGTTCCCAGTGAAACTCTAGTCACTGGTTCATTGGTCAACAGATGATCAAGTTTCCTGATCATGTGGCATTTATGCCAGCTGGAAATGGAGTCACCTCATTCTGAGAATGGAGATGATGAACCAATACCCAACCTAAACATCGTGACCCAATAATGTCACGAAGTTCAAGTTATGATGATTAGAAGTGGATCCTCGTAGACTATTCCTTAGACCGTGAGGCTATATCAATCACTGTCTTCCGAGAGTTCTTAGATAGCATCAAGCGCCACTTGGTAATACAGTGGTTATACAGGTGTGTTTAGGTACTCGGAGGAAACCGTAGAGGCAATATATGTCAGGAGCGGGATTTGTCCATCCATGTGACGGGAAGATACTCAAGGTCCCACTCGGAGAGGTTATATCCAATAGTTGCACAACGTGTGATTTGATCACAAGGATATCACTTGTCGGAACGAGTCAAGTAGCATTGTTTGGTAACGAGATTGAACACGACATGGTGATGTCATTGATCAGATCTCGGGCAATGCAAGTATCAAGAGACAAAGGGAATAAGACACGACTGTCCCGGTTCAAACGACGAAAGTTCTTCGTGGAACACACAGGGGTCACATGGCCATCCAGGTCCCTCTGTCGATCATTGGTGCGGGAGTGTCCCGACCATGTCTGGAGTGTTCCCGAACCATGGGGTATCACACTTAAGGGCTTGATGATGCTTAGAGAGTGTTTATAGGATCGGTAGAATCACCGACGAATAGTAGAGAGAAAACCGGAAGGGTTTCGGTAAGTCCGGAGGATGTCTGGAGTGGAGGTTGAAGTGTTCCATAGCCACGGAGGTTGAATAATATCTGAATGAATATTAAATATTGATTTAATCATTTCTTCATAATTATTTAATAAAGAGAAAAATCAATTTAAATGGTCAAAGGCTTAATGGGCCAATTCCTAGAGGGAGAGGGCCCATTAGGGAAAGGAGAAAGGGAGAAGGGGCAAGGGGGTTGGCCGGCTGGGCCAAGCCCCCCACACGGGGCCCAATAGGCTGGCCGGCGGCCTCCCCTCCCCCTCCTCTCCTTTAGTCCCACCCCGGTACTTTGAGGGAGGTAGTACCTCCCCTCCCCCTATATATAGTGGGGGTATTTGGCTAGATAAATACACCCAATAATCAATAAAGGTCTTCTCACTTTTGGGAGGACCTCCAATTGATATTTTCTCTCTCTCTCCCTCTCTCTCTCTCGTGACCATGGTCCCAAGTTCGGACTGCGCGAACAAGAGACATCTTCACCGCGGAGCACCGTCGCTCTACGGGATTCGGATCCAGGAGCTCTACTTCCAGAACTGCTGCTGGATTGGGGAAGCGGGAGTTATCGTCAGGCACCGTACG
The DNA here is from genome assembly GCA_910589775.1 of Avena eriantha. Taxonomy (NCBI): domain Eukaryota; kingdom Viridiplantae; phylum Streptophyta; class Magnoliopsida; order Poales; family Poaceae; genus Avena; species Avena eriantha. The sequence continues at coordinate 296,619,413 of OU342744.1, read as the reverse complement.
TGTGTAACTCCCCACGAGGTGTCGCACTTGAGGCACTCAAGCTGTTGGAGCCAAAGGAGCGCAAGGACTTCATCACGATCTTGAGGTTGGCTTCGGCTTGTCTACATCAACCACACTCTCCTGAGCGTTGACAACGCTTTTCAGTCTTCAAGGGTAAGTTCGCAAAAAGCCCCTCTCGTTACTGTATTACTAATAGATAGGTCCTGGCAGCTTCAGGGGTTCAGGGGCGTAGGGTAAAATTTTATTGCGCGGAACCCCTACAGTTTATACTTATATCAACTTTGCTTTGATTATTTTGAGTTAACTAAGCTTGTATAGTGCTCTTGGTATTTATCCAATTTTGATAAGCCTTTCAAATAGAAGAAGTGCTAGATGCATATGACTACAATCGTAAGTGAATTCTTCTTCTTGTTATTTCAATTTAAACACTGAGTTCCTTATGGTTTCTTTTGTTTCTTGCTCAAGGACGATCAAGGTTTGAGATTTGGGGAAGTTGATGGCTGTGAAAATAGCCATATTTGTCCATGTTTAAATCGCATTTTAAGTCAAGAAATTGACCAAGAATCTCTCTAGCTTGGCTATTAATGCCTAATTATTGAAAAGATGTGCAATCCTTGGTTTTAATTTGTGTTGGGAATAAGGGAGGTGTGGTCTTTGTTTAGGATCCACTTGGGAGTAACAACAACACCACCGTTCGTAATGCTTTCATCTGTATTTTAATTAATAATTGTTATAGTCCGGTGCATCGTGGTATAATGGTAGGGTCAAAATACTATTACTATGCTTGTGTCTTGCAGGGTATTTAGTGTTTATGGATGTGCTGCCCACAACCCTATCTATATTAGTTCATTTCACACATGAATGTTCTTATTATTATCTTTATCCCATATGTATGTGCATCTGCGGGTGAATCTTTAACCCTGGCCTATTTACATCCATTGCAACAATCAACGATTCAAAGTAAACTAGAAAAGTCCGGTTAACATAAAGTAAAATTAGTAAACAAAGTCCTGTAGACGTGCTTTATTATTTCCATACAAAGTTTGTTTCCCAAGGTTCGATAAACCTAGCTCTACTAGCAAACGAGCTACTATGCTGCATCTGTAATCCAGATCGAAGGAATCATATCTCTGTTAAATCCTAGGAGAAAGCAAGGAACACCGTCAGGGGTGTTGTCCCTATGACAGCAGATGCCACACGTGAAGAACTCATGGCCTAACAATACCTGCTCCACCGCTGGATGCAAGAGTTGATTAAGATGCTGAGACAACTAGATGAGCAAAAAATGCTAGTCGAGGAATCAAGTTCCACCCACAATTATGCAAGTGTGGGTGGAGTATCGCCACCTAGGAGGGGTGGCTCCAGGATGCAGAACATCCCTAAGAACAAAAGGCACGAGATAACCCGAGATCTGAATTTTTCCTTCATGTCCATGTATCCGACGGGTAACATAAAGCCAAGACACCTGCGGTGACCCAACATACCACTGCATGATGTAGTACACTATAGTCGTTGACATAACACCAATGAAACACCATTCCACTAGTATTACATACGAGTGATACAACAGAAACATCATGGGTCCAAGACATGACTATAGACTATAACTTAGAACTTTACAGAAGATCTAGAAAAATTCCTCAAAACAGCAAGGAAAACATTATACATAAGAAATTGAGAAACAACAACTCAAAGTCCAATCTAGATAGAATACTAATATTAATCTATAACTATGCTTGCAATTGCTGCTACAGAAATACTCTACAGAAGCAGGTTCTAATATCTAAGAATTTATCTATAGTCTACTCTTCAACTTCTCTTATATTGTTGCTGATGTAGTCGTCGACTTCGTTGATTCCCACTGGATGTCTTCAATTATTCAGTTACTTCTCTTCTGAGTTTGTCATTGATTGCTTCGAGATCTACCAAGGGTTAAGAAGGTAAGGTTGAGTACGAGCATACTCAGCAAGTTCACTAAAATGGACTGTTTGATTCACTCTCTATAGCCGTTGACCATAGGTTGTAGGCTATGCAGATTTTCATAAACATTGTTTCAAATGTTGCTTTTATTCTCAAAAACTATGTTCGCCATCCTTCATAGGTTTACCAAAACTTCATGTAGTTCATTTCCTGTCACGTTCGTAGCTCCTTCCCGGAACAGGGAGTAACATGTTACAATTCTTACACTCTATAGAGGTGCGTTACTTTACCCATACGAGATCAAATCCTTGTTGCACAACCGGGCGAATCTTTCCTATCCACACTTCCTTAGGTGTGGGGCCCAGTAGATGATCCAAGCCATTCGCTGCCCTTCTCCGCGACACCACATTCCCCCTGGTGTACTCCATGCCCACCTTTTGTATTACAACAATGAAACGTACATACCATTATAGATGCCAAAACTACCGTGGGATGTTGTGGGCTCCCACCCTTCTATTGTATATCCTATCTCGATATTACACTCATGTTCCAAGGATAACAACCACAACATGTGCATCCGTTGACATGCGAAAGGAAGAAGATCCAGATGACTTCCCATCCCATTCGAAATCTTATGGTTAGCGTGTATTATATGACACTAGAATCACCAGTGACCTTGGTTGTTAAGTCCTAGATGATACATTCCCGTGCAATAGTGATTCAATTGCCAACCATAATGGGTTAAATGATCACCCTGGATTAGTAACCAATAATTCATATTAATCATGAAAATAGTGTTTTCTATCGTCCTTTTTGAAATGCAGGTGATAAGAATAATAGTTTGCAAATACTTGATAGAAAATAACCAAAGGACATGAGCAAGTGTGAACTTTCCTTTGTGATTACAAGATTATAAAATCATGGTCTTCGAGACAATATAAGATCCAATATCTGAAAACAACATCATTGGTCTAGTAAGGACTAATGTTTAAAGAAGCAATATGTTATTATGCATAAGTAATGCTATGAATTTTGTAAACCCCGAATCAATACTCAATATTGTGAATGAGTTGAATTTAGGTGATTTTTTTAAGATTTGGTTTATCTTCAAGTTTACTTCATAAACAAATATATTTACAAAGAACTTAAGATTAACGTACAAGCTATAAAACTAAAGCATAATAATGGATGTGTAATGTTGGTTGATTGAAGTGGCAAAAAGAACAAATTTGGAAGAAAATGTTTCTTAGACTGAGTTAAACACTACTAAAGATTATTCAAGTATAACTATGAAATTGATATAATACAAATAACCTTAAGTTACAAAACTTTTGACTTGTTGAATATAAGACCAAAGTTAACTATAAAATTATAAACATAATGTATATAGGAGTACCCAGTTCTTGGATTGCCTTAGACATAACCAATGATGTGAGATCATTTACTCTCAATGTGAGTGAATGGCGAGTTCAATACTTGGTTTTCTAATATAATCTGAAAGACAAATTTTATATTATTGATGATAGCATAAATAGATGATCTCAATAGTTTGGTAGGGTTTGAATTTTTTTAGGGAAGGGTTTGAAATATTTGGACATGCTTAAGAATTAATTCCACTATTGTAAAGGAATAACTTTATCTAAGTTCTAGTTATTTTAGCTTTAAGGAACCACATTCTATGTTTCAATAAATTCTAAGTAGTCAATTAAACCTAACAAAGATTTATGTTGATTTATAAATGATAAAAGAGAATATATCCTTTATTTTTGTAGAAGGAAAGGACTTTTAAAGCCAGATATAACACTTACTTTTATAAATCCTAAAATGACTTGGAATTTTATAATTAGATTTTTTATGAAATAATAGATTTATTTTCATACACACAAATGATTTTTATTGATTTTTAGGACTTTTCCTTATTTTGTAAATTTCATTTAGGATTTTAGTGGCTTTAATATTTAATTGTTTCTTATTTAACTTAAGATAGTAATGTTATGGTTTTCCTAGGTATAGACTATTTTTGATATCATTCGGGTATCTTATATGTATTTTTCGGATTTTCCATATTTTTTAGAGCTTAATGAGTCCAGAGGGTTATATTAGTAATTTCCATATTCATTTTTATTTGTTTCTCAATTTTGTTTTGTACTGGGCCTGGCCCATGAGTCAATCAGGCCCACGGGCCACCTTAGCCCACTATGGACCAACTGATTGGGCTGAACCCCATCCCAACCCACCACCTCTCACTCTCGTGCATTTCTAGTTGTGAGATTCGATACATTTTTATGGTTTTTATTGATGGTTTTCTCCCGAATTTGATTGTTTTCTAGCTTTATCTAACGCTAATACTTCAGTAGAGAAAACACTTGGTTTTTAATGTGTGTTTCAAGTTCTGAACGTGAAAATAAGGTTTTAACAAGAGAAACACAATATTCAGGCAAAAACAAGCAAGTCTCTTTTTGGAAGCAATCGAGGGAGGCATACAGAGGCTTTAACGAGCAACTATACGGCAGGCATATTTTTTTGGCCATATAGTTACCGCCATATAGCTGCCTCCGCCTCCATCTTGACAAAAGGGACAACTTCCGTGAAGAGGCCATACGCGAAATCATAACATAGCAGCCGCCATCCCATCCAGAAAGGAGAAAGAAGATATCCGGAGAAGAAGGGAAGACGTTCTTCATCTCGCTCCAGGATCTTTGACCTCCTAGCCATCACACCCTCATAGCCATTACTTGTACTTGAGAGAGAGAGAGAGAGAGAGAGATCTTCACCTTGCAAGATTAGGGTTTGAGATTGTGTCTTCCTATCTTGAATTGTGTTGGATTACTTTTCCATTATTATTGTGGATCTCCATGGTAATATCGAGAAGAACTCCCTTTATTTAATTATATCGATGATGCTTTCTTCTCTCACGTGTGAGTAAGTTCCTTGGGCGTGGGACATGTAAGGGATTGGTTAGATGTGATGTGCCTCCATATATTTTCCATTAGTTTGTGATTGATTTTAATTACTATATTATGTGTGTTTGACTATATGTGGGATGCCTAATTCTTGTTGTCCAATTAAGGTCCTAGACAACATGATGCTTTGTTCTACATAGATAGGATCTTTCGCTAGCAGACCGGTGACCCTCGAGTGACATGGGGATATCAATGGGAAACTAGTTGACTCGAGGATAACGAGGAACCAGCGTGCTTATTGCATTAGTCCGATCCAAGGAGCTTAATTGCTAAGCAACCTAAATGGTCTTAATCTTCTAGTGTCTGACCATGGTTTTGGTAACAGGCTAGGAGGATTATTGAAGTTGGGATGAAATCTACCAAGAGGAGTTCCGGCTAATTATGGGTTGCTCGCCTACACATATACTTATAAGATTACAATTGTTACACTTATCACTCGTTCACCTGGCATAGTCACTATCATCATGAACTGTATCTCCCCACGCCATTTTCATCATCTGTAGAAAACAACAAACAACCGAATCGTTCTTTACTTTTATGCTTTTTATTTCTAAAGTTTACATTTTAGTTTTATTTAAGTACATCCAGTTTAATCCAAATTTCAATATTATTTCCACACTTGCAGTCAATTGATTCGAAGACCTGTGACAACTTTGAGTGTGACAGAGACTTCACTCATAAACACTTACCTTTGGACTCCCTGTGGGATCAATATCTATACTTCTAAACTAGCTACAAATGATATGTGCACTTGCAGACATCAAGCTATTTTTTAGCGCCGTTGCCGGGGAGCTAAGCGCTAAGTGTTTGTCTCTTGACATTTCAGGTGTTACTATTACAAAATGGTCTCCCAAGGAGACAAAGGGTCTACACGCTCTGGTAGGACCTATTTACCAGATTATTTAGAGCACGTGCGTATTCAGAGGCGAGAAAGAAATTATTGAAAAACTTTTAAGATTAGACAAGGTTGAAGTTGAAAACTTGAGTGATTTTATGGAAATCATGTCCATTTACAGGACAACTCCCAAGAAACCTGAGAAAACTCTCAGAGAATACAATGCTCCAAACTCTGCTTTCCTTAAACTACTGTAGCACCCCGATAAAACCTCTACCAGAAAATCGCTAGTTGTTTCTACTTTGTGCATCATCATGCATGTTTGTTCATAAAAGTACTTTGCAAAAAAAGCCCTATTTTGTTTCCTAATTAGCCCTCCTTTAATTTCAAATCATAAAACCAGGTCTTCCTGGATATTTTATTTTTCTAAAAACTTATTACAAAAGCCTTTTAAATAATAAATAAAAAGTTATATTATTTTTAGGAGGCAGCCAGCCAGGCCCAAAAGCCTGACCGGCCACCTCCATCCTAAAACATGGCCAAACCCTAGACCTACCCAATTCCCAAACCCTAATCCTACCCTCAACCTGCCGCACACCACCCGCCGCCAGCCTAGCTAACCCACCACACAACACACTGCAGCGCAACACAGCGCGCGCGGCATGCCTGGCACGCTACAGCGCTGCAGGACCCCCCACGCATCGCGCAGCCCCGCCTTGCTCTGTTTCTCTCACCGCGAGACCGAATCCTCGCTCGCGTCGCGTACCCCCACGCGCATTGCCCCCCTCCCTTGGCCCCACCGACATGGGCCGCGTGTCCCTCGTCCTCACCAAGCCCCGCTCGACCCGATCCCCATGTGATCCCCACCGCCGCTCTCTCTCAGCTTCGTCACCTCCTGTTACCCCGCCTCTCTGCAGGCCGCGCCCCGGGCCGTCGACCGAGCTCCGCCTCACCTGGGTGCTCCTCCGCCTCGCCCGCATCACCAAGCCCTTGCCCCGGGTCACCTTCCTCCTGCTAGTCCAGCGTGACACCGCCACCGGCGTTCTCTACGCCGCAGCCTCCGTCTCCGTCGTCCTCTGCCCCGTGGACGTTCCCGCCCCGTGTCACCCCAAGCTCCTGTGCCATGGTGGCCGGCCTCGAGCGCGCCCCTCTCCCAGCATCATTGGCCTCAACTCCTGTCCGCTGTCCTCAGCGCGCTCTGGAACCCCACCGCATGTGCCGCACAGGTGCCCGGCCGCTGTGACCTTCCTTGACTCGAGCCCTTCATCCCTCCTCTCCGGCTCGCCGCGTTAACTCCCTCCCTCGCCTCTGGCCACGGCTCCGGCATCGTCCTCGCAGGCAGAAGCGTCGCTGCCGCGTGAGCCTCGCGTCCAGCCGCTTCCCCGTCCTCGACGGCCTCGACCCGCTTCGTAGCCGCCAAGGCCAACCTCCTCTGCGTCATGGCACCGTCATGAGTCGCGTGTCCTCTGTCCCGATCGACTCTTCGGTTTGTTCTATGTTCGTGCTCTGTGTAACCTGCAGCAGCCTAGCTTAGTTCTATTGTGTGCCCGTGTAGGTGTGCTCGCGTGTTTGTGTGAGCACTAGGGCAATCCGAGATGTGGCCTTCCTGCAGCCCTACGCTAAGCTATCATCTTCGTTTCCACACCTCCTGGGATTGTGCTCGTGTTCTGGTGAGCATCCATCCGATGCAACCTTGCCAAGTTTTTCTGAAGAGGTGCATGCCAAGATCCACTCGAAGACCCATATGTTGATCCAAATTCGCTACCGGTGAATAAGGTGAAACCCCAAGGCCTTCGACACGGAACGACAAGATCATCGTCTTGGAACCGAAGACCCCAAACCTAGATGTCAAGGCCGATCCCGCCGAACCCGAACCAAATCAAACCCCAAGATCTTCGACCCCTAATGTCCCAGACCCCTATTTTGATAATATATGACATATACTTGTTGCATATTAATTGAGCATGTTTGCATACATATTGTGGGGTTTGGGGGCATTATGCCGATTCACTCATAATTAAATATGGAGACTATATGTGGGCTATATTTGTCTCATATGGCCCCCATTTAAATTTGTGTAGCAAACCGACGATATGTTTTACCTTGTTAATACAACATTTAAATTGCAGGGTAACTAAACAACATGAACCATTAATTAATTGTCAGGACCCCGGTTCTGCTTAATATTGCCTAATTGCATCACACTTTTTCCATGTCATACATCATACCTGCATCATGCCCGATCTTCTGCCGTAGTATTAAGTAGTGTATCCAGTGTTTCTTCTAGTGCTTTGCTTCTTCGCGGATTATGCCGATGAGTTGATGCGAGTGTCGACCTAATCTTCGGATGAACCTTCGGCAATGTTTCCCAGGCGAGCAATCTTCCCCTTTCTACCTATTTTGCATTTATAGTCTTTATTTCCTCCTGTTGATCTATTGTTATCCGTGTCGTGATGCTTTAGTGTTCTATACCAGATATATTCCGTGCAGCCTTTATATTGCCTTGGACACCTCCTATTACCTGTTGTTTGGTAGATAGATGGTCTTGCGAGTCGTAGTTGCTTGCTCAGGTGCGATCCCGTGTCGTGAAGTACCACACAGTTGTTGGAATGTTGTCATATGCTTTTCGGTGAAGAAGATCATGACTTAAAATACAACTATTAAATTGCTGGGAATAGATATAACTAATGTAGAGGCATCGGCGGGCAATAGATGTTATTTGGTTCTTCCACGCTCACTTATGTCCCGTAGGACCCCGAGTACTTGATACCTGTTCCTTGACTATCGCACTATCTGCATGTGGAACCATGAATCCCCTTAGCTAGAGCTTGATTCATTTCTTATTTCTTGTGGCCACAAAGTAGTTTGGGGATTTATTACTATCCTATACTTATGCCATGCTTTACTGCTTTATTTACGATTGTGCGTGGAGCACCTGTACTGTTTTGGAACGTGGAATGTTTTCGTGGTATCGACAAGCCTAGTCACACTTTCGGGTTCGCAGTCATTTACATCCATTGACACAAACCCTTGGTCCGTCTCGGAGCCGGCCAACTTCGTTGCAGGTAGCTTAGTGCGGTGGCCCCCTGAAATCTTTTATGAATCCTGTGATTGCTTTGTCGTGAAAGCCTCGTTGGGTTTTGATTTGGTTTTTCTGAGGTTGATCGTGCGTGTGTTGCTATTTGTGCACCCCTACAGGGTAAATCTTTCTGAAAGCCGTGTCTGCGGTTATGGACGACTTGGAGCACAGTATCTCGATCATAGACAAGCATAACTAAAGTAGTGTTATAAATTTGACTTAATATGTGACTAGTAATCAGCTTCACTACAATGGAATGGATAATAAAAGTGCCAACAGCTGGTGTAACTGGGGTGTATCGTGTCATGTTATACCTGCCTAGTAAGTATCACAACTCCAATGGAATGAAATAAAAGTGCCAACAACTTTTGGGTTTGGGATGTCAAGTGCTAATTGTATCTGACTAGTAAGTACTGCAACTACAACTGAATGGTTAACTAAAACTGCCCACTACTTATGCTATCAGGATGACTTATGCTATCTATATCTGACTAGTAAGTGCTTCAACTATAATGGAATGAATAAAACTGCCAACTGTGTGAGTTCCTTGGTTTGACTTCGTCGTTTGGTCTCGAGGGGGGAATACCAGGATGGGTATGTTTTGGTGTTACTATCAGGTTGGATCCGAATAGGTCTTCCTTATCCCTCTCTAATAGCCAACAGTTGCATCGAGTCTCTATAGGTTGTTTAGTGCATGCTGCGCTGCCGCTTCAGTCCACCATACCTATGTAGGCGAGAGCCGCCGAATTCTAGCCTCGCCGTGTACTGGCCTCAGTACTGACGCTCCTCTTTTTCCTTTGCCCTTTGTCGGCACCCCTTTTGGTTTAGTAGGTTTAAGTTCGATGTCGTTAGCAGGGTTACCATTCCAGCTTGGCCTGGGCAGGGTTATGGATGCCATTGGTTATTCTTCAGGGCTCTTAGCCCCATTTCATCTTGTCCGTAGTCGGACACTCTTTCGTTTTCAAGGTGATTTGGATCTTTGTATAGTATATCTGTATTCTTGACTCATGGAGTCATTGTTGTATATATATGTTCTGTGGGTTCCATCATGGACTAATGTGTAATGGTATTACTTCGTTCTCCACCCGCACACAAGTGTTTGGTGGGCGTCGTTGAATTGTTTCTATGCGGGTTTGGCGGGAAGCGCTAAAACTTGCATTGAGCCGATTCGAGGGTGTTACAAAGTGGTATCAGAGCTCAGCAGTTACGATACCCCACTGGTCTAGCCTGTAGGATAACCTAGCTAACGACCGATGTAGAGTGTCAAAACTATTTTACGAAAATCGGTTGGATAGATCTGATTAGGTCTTCTTTTACTCCTTACCTCTATGCTATTCTCCTCTTACCTTTGCGTATTTTGAATCTACTCTCTTACCTTTTTCAAGTCCAGGATTTCTCGTGGTTGGGTTTCCGTCGGACCTTCAGGGTTTCTAATCCTTCTTGTTGCAATGGTGTTTCTATATCTGGTCTTTATGCTATCTGAGGAACCCTTCATCTTATGTACCTTTCGGTGGATCAAAATCCACTGAAATCTTTCTTTGTATCTTTCGGTGTTTTCCAACGCGATGACATCATCATCAGCTACATTAGATCCGATGAAGAGCCTACATCACTCCTTTGTTTTCAGGACACCGCTTTTGAAGATCTTTAGTCTAAAATTCCGAGAGTTGGTTGCACAATTCTCCTATTCATGTGCAGAGTAATGCTTCGTGTGCGCGATGGACTGATCACCATCCGACTACTCTTATCATTCGCTATGTACATTGAATCGGTGGATCAAGAAATTTTACTCCTTCCATGGAAGTTAGAGGTGGCCTTATCTTTTGATGCCTCTACCTTCGTCTTTTATTTATCCGGAGTGCTCTCTATACGAACAGAGACAACGACCCCTTGTTGGCTGTGTCGCCGATTTAAAGATGGAGCAAGAATCTTAGTTAGTGGTATCGTGAGGATCTAGACGAAGCGAGAAGATTCCGGTCATCAGCCTTCTTCCCCATACCATGAGGCAGATCTTGGGGGCGAGATCCCTTGTTAGTGGTGTCGAATTGTAGCACCCCGATAAAACCTCTACCAGAAAATCGCTCGTTGTTTCTACTTTGTGCATCATCATGACATCATCATGCATGTTTGTTCATAAAAGTACTTTGCAAAAAAACCCTATTTTGTTTCCAAATTAGCCCTCCTTTAATTTCAAATCATAAAACCAGGTCTTCCTAGATATTTTATTTTTCTAAAAATTTATTACAAAAGCCTTTTAAATAATAAATAAAAAGTTATATTATTTTTAGGAGGCAGCCAGCCAGGCCCAAAAGCCCGACCGGCCACCTCCATCCTAAAACATGACCAAACCCTAGACCTACCCAATTCCCAAACCCCAATCCTACCCTCACCCGTGCGGCACACCACCTGCCGTCAGCCTAGCTAACCCACCACGCAACACACTGCAGCGCAACACAGCGCGTGCGGCACGCCTGGCACGCTACAGCCCCGCGGGACCCACCCACGCATCGCGCAGCCCCCGCCTTGTTCTATCTCTCTCCCTGCAAAACCGAATCCTCACTCGCGTCGCGTACCCCCACACGCTTTTCCCCGCTCCCCTGGCCCCACCGACGTGGGCCGCGTGTCCCTCGTCCTCACCAACCCCCGCTCGACCCGATCCCCATGTGATCCCCACCGCCGCTCTCTCCCAGTTTCGTCGCCTCCTACTACCCTGCCTCTCTGCAGGCCGTGCCCCGGGCCGTCGACCGAGCTCCGCCTCACCCGGGTGCTCCTCCGCCTCGCCCGCGTCACCAAGCCCTTGCCCCAGGTCACCTTCCTCCTCTTGGTCCAGCATGATGCCGTCACCGGCGTTCTCTGCGACGCAGCCTCCGTCTCCGTCGTCCTCCTCCTCGTGGACGTTGCCGCCCCATGTCACCCCAAGCTCCTGCGCCGTAGTGGCCGGCCTCGAGCGTGCCCCTCTCCCAGCATCGTGGGCCTCAACTCCCGTCCGCCGTCCTCAACACGCTCTAGAACCCCAGCACATGTGTCGCATAAGTGCCCGGCCGTTGTGACCTTCCTCGACCCAAGCCCTTCACCCCTCCTCTCTGGCTCGCCGCGTTAACTCCCTCCCTCGCCTCTGGCCATGGCTCCGGCATCGTCCTCGCAGGCAGAAGCGTCCCTGCCGCGAGAGCCTCGCGTCCGGCCGCTTCCCCGGCCTCGACGGCCTCGACCCGCTCCGTAGCTGCCAAGGCCAACCTCCTTTGCTTCATGGCGCCGTAGCGAGTCATGTGTCCTCTGTCCCGGTTGGCTCTTCGGTTTCTGCTATGTTCGTGCTCTGTGTAACCTGCAGCAGCCTTGCTTAGTTCTATTGTGTGCCCGTGCAGGTGTGCTCACGTGTTTGTGTGAGCACTAGCGCAATCCGAGATGTGGCCTTCCTGCAGCCCTGCGCTAAGCTGTCATCTTTGTTTCCGCACCTCCTGGGATTGTGCTCGCGTTCTGGTGAGCATCCTTCCGATGCAACCTTGCCAAGTTTTTCTGAAGAGGTGCATGCCAAGATCTACCCGAAGACCCATATGTTGATCCAAGTTCGCTACTGGTGAATAAGGTGAAACCCCAAGGCCTTTGACACGGAACGACAAGATCATCATCTTGGAACTGAAGACCCCAAACCTAGACGTCAAGGCCAATCCCGCCGAACCCGAACCACATCGAACCCCAAGATCTTCGACCCGTAATGTGATCCCCTTTCCGAAACCCCTATTTCTATAATATATGACATATACTTTTTGCATTTTAATTGAGCATGTTTGCATACATATTGTGGGGTTTGGGGGCATTATGCCGATTCACTCATAATTAAATATGGAGACTATATGCGGACTATATTTGTCTCACATGGCCTCCATTTCAATTTGTGTAGCGAACCGACGATATGTTTTACCTTGTTAATACAACATTTAAATTGCGGGGTAACTAAACAACATGAACCATTAATTAATTGTCGGGACCCCGGTTCCGCTTAATATTGCCTAATTGCATCGCACTTTTGCCATGTCATACATCATACCTACATCATGCCCGACCTTCTGCCGTAGTATTAAATAGTGTATCCGGTGTTTCTTCTAGTGCTTTGCTTCTTCGTGGATTAGGCTGATGAGTTGATGCGAGTGTCGACCTTATCTTCGGATGAACCTTCGGCAATGTTTCCCAGGCAAGCAATCTCCCCCTTTCTACCTATTTTGCATTTATAGCCTTTATTTCCTCCTGTTGATCTATTGTTATCCGTGTCACGATGCTTTAGTGTTCTATACTAGATATATTCCGTGTGGCCTTTATATTGCTTTGGACGCCTCCTATTACCTGTTGTTTGGTAGATAGATGGTCTTGCGAGTCGTAGTCGCTTGCTCAGGTGCGATCCCGTGTCGTGAAGTACCACACAGTTGTTGGAATGTTGTCATATGCTTTACGGTGAAGAGGATCATGACTTCAAATTCAACTATTAAATTGCTGGGAATAGATATAACTAATGTACAGGCATCGGTGGGCAATAGATGTTATTTGGTTCTTCCACGCTCACTTGTGTCCCGTAGGACCCCGAGTACTTGATACATGTTCCTTGACTATCGCACTATCCGCATGTGGGACCATGAATCCCCTTAGCTAGAGCTTGATTCATTTCGTATTTCTTGGGGCCACAAAGTAGTTTGGGGATTTATTACTATCCCGTACTTATGCCATGCTTTACTGCTTTATCTACGATTGTGCATGGAGCACATGTACTATTTTGGAACATGGAATGTTTTCGCGGTATCGACAAGCCCAATCACACTTTTGGGTTCCCAGTCATTTACAGCCATTGACACAAACCCTGGGTCCGTCTCGGAGCCGGCCAACTTCGTTCCGGGTAGCTTAGTGGGGTGGCCCCCTGAAATCTTTTATGAATCCTGTGATTGCTTTGTCATGAAAGCCTCATTGGGTTTTGATTTGGTTTTCCCGAGGTTGATCGTGCATGTGTTGCTATTTGTGCACCCCTGCAGGGTAAATCTTTCTGAAAGCCGTGTCCTTGGTTATGGACGACTTGGAGCACAGTATCTCGATCATAGAAAAGCATAACTAAAGTAGTGTTATAAATTTGACTTAATATGTGACTAGTAATCAGCTTCACTACAATGGAATGGATAATAAAAGTGCCAACAACTGGTGGAACTGGGGTGTATCGTGTCATGTTATACCTGCCTAGTAAGTATCACAACTCTAATGGAATGAAATAAAAGTGCCAACAACAGCTGGGTTTGGGATGTCACGTGCTAATTGTATCTGACTAGTAAGTACTACAACTACAACTGAATGGTTAACTAAAACTGCCCACTACTTATCCTATCAGGATGACTTATGCTATCTATATGTGACTAGTAAGTGCTTCAACTATAATGGAAGGAATAAAACTGCCAACTGTGTGAGTTCCTCAGTTTGACTTCCTCGTTTGGTCTCGAGGGGGGAATACCAGGATGGGTATGTTTTGGTGTTACTATCAGGTTGGATCCGAATAGGTCTTCCTTATCCCTCTCTAATAGCCGACAGTTGAATCGAGTCTATATAGGTTGATTAGTGCATGTTGTGCTGCCGCTTCAGTCCACCATACCTATGTAGGCGAGAGCCGCCAAATTCTAGCCTCGCCGTGTACTGGCCTCAGTACCGACGCTCTTCTTTTTCCTTTGCCCTTTGTCGGCACCCCTTTTGTTTTAGCAGGTTTAAGTTCGACGTCGTTAGCAGGTTTACCCTGACGGCTTGGCCTGGGCAGGGTTATGGACGCCCTTGGTTATTCTTCAGGGCTCTTAGCCCCATTTGCATCTTGTCCGTAGTCGGACACTATCGTTTTCAAGGTGATTTGGATCTTTGTATAGTATATTTGTATTCTTGACTCATGGAGTCATTGTTGTATATATATGTTCTGTGGGTTCCATCGTGGACTAATGTGTAATGGTATTACTTTGTTCTCCACCCGCACGCAAGTGCTTGGTGGGCGTCCTTGAATCGTTTCTATGCGGTTTTGGCGGGAAGCGCTATAACTTGCATAGGGCCGATTCGAGGGTGTTACAACTACCAATAGAATTTCCTAACCCTGGCGTTAGAGAATATCGATTTGATGTTGGAATTATTAAAATTTTACAGGAAAAAGCTTTTAGTGGAAGGGAACATGAAGACCTAGGAACACATATTAGAGAGTTTGATGATTTGATGACAACACTTGGACCAAAAGGTTTTCCGAGAGACTTCTCTCGTCTATTTTTTTTCGTTGGTCTCTTAAAGGTAAAGCTCTAGACTAGTTATATTCTCTCCCTCGCCATTACATTAAATGTTGGGAAAACTATATTTTCAAATTCATAAATAGGTTTAATCCTTTTAAAAGGTAACTGAAACTACAAATAACATAGGCAACTTTAGTCTGAACATGGAAGAAAACTACCCACAAGCCTGGGATAGATTCTTTGGAATGATCAATAGAATTCCTAATCATGGCTATTATGAATCAACTATTTTCCATTTATTTTACCATGGTCTTAATACTCAAAGCAGAGAGTTGCTCGACTTATCAGCAGGAGGATCGATTAATACTTTAACAGTTAAAGCCTGTTTGGAATTGATGTCTACTAGGGCTGAGAATGATTCTATATACAATCCTGATTTCGACACTAAGCTGGAAAAAGGGATGCTTCGTATAAATCCTGATCTTATGCCTGAAGTATGCAAAACAATGAAAGAAAAAGGTATACCTTATGAACTTGTTAAGGAAAACAAAGTAGACTTGTTACAAGTTTTTACTAAAGAAGATGAAACTAGAAAAGTTTTTTAAGAATTAAAACACCGACAAGCAAAATCTCATAATAACCTGCATAAGCATTTTCAAAACCACAAAAATATTTTGGTGGAACTCATGGAAAATTATGATGGGATTGCTTGAGAAATAAAATTATTTCACAAGTATCTTAGTATGATTGAAACCCAATGTGAACAAATAGCATCTTGTTATCAAATTTTTCTTCAAGCTGATATAGATATTCCTGTTTCTACTAATGTTGTTACAAGAAGAGGTGCAGTTGTTACACGACCATTAGGACCACCAGAATATGAAGCTGAAAAAGAGTGAAAGGAAAAAGCCTTGCTCAAAGCAAGCCGAGAAGATGATACATTGGTGCATCCTCGAGATCAAACTGCTCAGGAAACACAAGATCAAACCAAGGAGGACCAAACTGATGCACATGATGACTGTTATGACTCTGATGCAGAGACGGTTGATCCAAGAGAAGAAAAGGAGACAAGCAATAAAGATGAAGTTGTTGTAGTAGAAAAGAAGAAATGTGATAAGCAACAACAAAAGAAAGCGACGAAAGAGCCTGACCCCCCACAAAAGGTAAAAGACAAGTGTAAGAAAGGTGAGAAAAAGCTTCCTTATCTAGATCGAAAAAATAAAGCACCAGATCAGGTAGTCTATGATTCTTCCAAAAAAGCACTTGGTGACCTTCGTCTAGAAATTCCATTTGCGGATGCAATAAAAGTTTCCACCTAATATTCACAATGCCTTGTGTGATTTAGGTGCAGGAGTTAGTGTAATGCCATATGCCCTCTATAAAAGGTTAGGATTATGGGAGTATTCCCCTACTACTATCACTTTACAGATGGCTGACAAGTCCACTAAACAACCCATTGGTATGATCGAGGATGTTCTACTTAGAATAGATGAGCATGTTATTCCTGCTGATTTTATTATTCTTGAAATGCTAGAGGATGAAAAATTATCTATAATACTTGGAAGACCTTTCCTTAGTACTGCAGGAGCATCAATTGATTGTGCTGAAGGAAAAATAATTTTCAATGTTTATGATGCTGAAATCATCCGGTATTTTCCAAAGAAGCTAGAAGCAGGAGAAAGATATATTCCACTGGCAAAACGAGTTCATGTGGTAAGTGCCTTTGATAAAGGGCAACCCAAGGTAAGAATTCGAGAACAGAGAAGGGGTTGAGCTATTGAACCATCCTTAATAAAATGCTTAATGGGAGTCAACCCATCACATTAATAAAATAAACTAAAGAATAAAGTGTTCATCGCATTCCTACAACTTTTTCACTGACATTCTTGCGAAAGCGTGCCCGTGAAGATGCAGCTGCCAAAACATAGTAGAAATATCGATTGAACAAGTGTAGAATAAGTATAAAAATAAAAGTTTGAGTTTTATCTAAAAAATCTAGCTTAATCATTTTTGTCTAGATCAAAAAGTAAACCTCTAGTTGAGGAGAAGAAGATAGGTAGAACTAGAAATTCTGCTCTATACATGCTGTTTTTGGTCGATAATTTCAACTGTCATTTTTCTATCAAAAACAAGGTGTTTCACTAAATTTCAAGATAAGAAGGTATTCTCGAAGAAATAGAATTTTTTGATGAGTACTAAAGGTTTAACGACCAACTATACGTCGGGAATAAAAATTATGGCCGTATAGTTTGGCCATATAGATATCTTTGCCATCAACAAACTTTCTTGCATAGGCACAGAGGATTTAACAACCAACTATAAATATTCCGGCCATATAGCTCCGGTCGTATAGATATTAATGCCTTCGTACAATTTCCTTCCAAAGGTATTGATGGTTTAACAACCAACTATACGGTGGGAATAAAAATTCCGGCCGTATAGATATCGATGCCTCTTTTATAGAATTTATCCCGAGGGTACAGACGGTTTAATGACCAACTATACAACAGGATCATTATGATCCGGCCGTATAGTTGCATCCGTATAGCTGTGTTCTGCTTAAAGAAACCCTAATTGGCAGCGCCACCGCAACTATATGGTGGGAACAACATATCCCGCCCATATAGTTTGGCGCGACCTCATATCTCACTGGGGCAGCTAGGTTTCTTCTCCCTCCTCACTTTTTCTCTCATATTCTCTCTCCAAACCTCTCAAAACCCACCTAGAACTCTTTATTCTCCAACAGATCGGTATGTTTCTCTCCCTGTCCATGCTTTATTTTCAGATTTCCATGGTTGAAACTCTCACATTGATCTAGTGGACGAACTCAAGCTTATTTTGATTTTCCTCTTAATTTCTCACGTTAGGATTCAATTTTTCCATGTAGAATCGTTCGTATATCATGTAGAAACCATATGCCTAAGGTTTCATGGTGAAATTTTTCAGTGCATGAAGATGAACAAAATTGGTAGCATTTTTCGCAAGGGCAAGCACCAACGTGGCGAGAGTTCGGGGCACCAGGCCAAGCTCAACCCCAAGCTAGACATAGTTTCATCGAGGAGGATGATGCCCACATGTTGGGCCGATGATAGATTTCTCGCCGCGATAGGGTTGAGGGCGGACTTCGACCTCATGTGTGCAAATTCAAGACTTGCAGTACTCGCCTATGCAAGTCACAATACCTATGCCGAGCTCACCTATGAGTTTCTTGCCTCCTTCGACGATGACCATATGGAGAAAGGTAATGTGTGCATGGTAAGCTTCACCATGAACCAACGGCATTATGAAATAACTTTCGAACAATTTTGTAATGGTTTCGGCTTCCCTCACGATGGGGAGTCAACTGTTATTAACCTATACAACGTCACAAGTGGAGAAAATTGGGAGGTTGTTTCTGTTAATGGTGGCAAGGACTTCTACCAGAAGAACATTTCCAGCATTCAGAACCAAACAATTTGCTACTATGCCTTGTTCCTCACCAACACACTTCTCGGAAGAGGAGATACCGGTTCCATGGCCAATGCGGACATGGGAATGATCACCAAGGTACTCTTCCCCAATGCACTGCAAAGTCCCAATCCCGAGGCTCTACTCATCCAGCACTTTCGTCACCAGAACAACAAGACGAAAGGTGACATTCGCATTGTTGGATTGGTAACCCACCTTGCTCATCAACTAAATATTATCTTACCTGTGATGCAACCTGTTGATGGCTCCAAACTTATGGATGTCAAATATTTGACTGCTTATGGCTTCCTTGGTGTTTACTGAGCTAACATGAGGCTCCGAGCATATCAGTTTGGTTATCTAGGTGATGCACAGGTTGAGCAGGTTATGTTTCCCTATCCCCAAGCCTTTTTGATTGTGGAGAAGGACACCTGGATCCTCACCAAGGATCAAGTGGTGGAGATCATGGCTGAACACCAGCCTGATCAAGAGGAAGATGAAGAAGGAGAGCAGCATGATGAGGATGAGTAGGAGAAGGAGCAGGAATACAACCCTGCTTGGGAGGGACAGTAGGAGGGGGACCCTGGGACCCATGGCCCAATCAACCACAACAGGGGTTCAACTATCTCCCCTATCAAGAATTTTAGCAGCTCAACCAGCGTGTTTAGGAGATTGACCACACTCTACAAGGAGTGAATGAAGATGTGAGTGCCTTAACTCAAAACTTTAGTCACTTCATGACCAACTTCCCCAACTACTACCAGCAGTATCTGCACTAGCTGCCGAATGATAGCAACAACTGAGCCTGGCAATAACCTAAGATTGGGGGAGGTTTGAAAATCTCCAAACCTTGCATTCATATTTTTATTTCTTCTTTTGATTTATTTTATTTCTTCACAATTGCATGTTTACTTTCAGTTTGCATTCCTAAACCGAAAATACAAAAAAATATTTATAACTTTTATTGCAAATTCGTGTCTTTGTTTCTCTTGGAGATTGCTCAATTTTAGGTGACTTGGCAATAGGGAAATATAGAGGGCGTTCGACTCAAGTCTGAGAATGAAGCAAGCAAGAGGATGTATCACATTCCTTTTCATCACCTTTTCTGCAACCCTAAATTGATCCTAGAATTATTTACTCGCTTGCACTAGAGTCACTCCCCACTTAGCTTGCTATCCTATAAATTCTATTCCTTTGCTAGTGTCTCCTTTTTAGCTTTGAAATAATGAGCAATGAACTTGGTTGAAAATATTTCCTACATTTTTACAACAAGAAAAATCATTCAAAAGATGAATTGAGTCCATGTTTAGCCCAACGGATTTGATTTTAGAACTACTCCATCCCATTTGAACTTAATATAAATAGACTCGATAGCACCCTTGAATGAAATTGTCTTGTAAAATGGATGCTTCGAAGTAGTAGAGATTATGCCACTTCTTTTTCTAATAATTACCAAAAGATATTGCTTTACGCGTCTCAATACAACACAATTGTGCTCCATGGGGAACTATTAACTCTGCAGGCCATGAATGATCTAAATGTGGGAAACCACTTGATTTAGGCTATTGAGTTATGTAAACGTCTGTAGCATCAATGCTATGACGGATACATTTTTAGTATCCTCATGGTTTCACATTGCAAGTGAATTTGTAGTCCTCCTCTAACCCACTATTGCTCAACAACTATTTATTGGCATGGTCACGAGTGCACAACACAGTCCCAATTAACATGTTAAAAACAAGGGCATGATTTCTCTATGAAAGAGCTAAAGTTTTTGAAAGGCAAGGAAAAGAAAAAGGTGCTTTGAGAGTCTTGAAATTTTGAAATGGGAATAGATGAGTTGTTCTTAAATTGAAGGTTTCTGGTGCCAACTTGAGTACTATTAATTGATTGAAAGAACAAGAGCAAAAAGTTTTCATCCCTCAACAAAGAGAGAAACCAAAAGTGGACTCAGTGCCATCTTGTGAAGATATGCATGGTTAGGAAGTGGACTCAGTGCCATCTTGTGAATAACACTTCCTCGGGCATATGATTTATTTGCTAGCAAGATATGCATGGTTAGGAAGTGGACTCAGTGCCATCTTGTGAATACTTGTATGATCATGTTTAAGATTGCAGGAATTGTGAAGAAAAGAATTTGACACCAATTCAATCTTGTGAGTTCTTTTATTTCAGTCTCGAATCTCCGCTATTCTTCCTTATTTCCTTGTCACTCAAGGGCAAGCAAAATCTAAGCTTGGGGGAGTTGAAAGCTGTGAGATTAGACACATTTTTTATGGTTTTTACTGATGGTTTTCTACTGGATTTGATTGTTTTCTAGATTTACCTAACTCTAATACTTTGGTAGCAAAGAAAACTTGGTTTTTAATGCGTGTTTCAGGTTCCGAATGTCAACAGAAGGTTTTAGCAAGAGAAACACAATATTCAGGCGAAAACAAGCAAGTCTCTTTTTGGAAGCAATCGAGGGAGGCATACAGAGGCTTTAACGAGCAACTCTACGGCGAGAATATTTTTCTGGCCGCATAGTTCCCGCCGTATAGCTGCCGCCGCCTCCGTCTTGTCAAAAAGGACAACTTCCATGAAAGAAGAGATTCAGAGAAGAAGGGGGTGACGTTCTTCATCTCGCTCGACGATCTTCGACGTCCTAGCCATCACACCCTCATAGCCATTACTTGTACTTGAGAGAGAGAGAGAGATCTTCACCTTGCAAGCTTAGGGTTTGAGATTGTGTCTTCCTATCTTGAATTGTGTTGGATTACTTTTCCATTCTTATTGTGGATATCCACGGTAATATCGAGAAGAACTCCCTTTATTTAATTATATCAATGACGCTTTCTTCTCTCATGTGTGAGTAAGTTCCTTAGGCGTGGGATATGTAAGGGATTGGTGAGATGTGATGTGCCACCATATATTTTCCATTAGATTGTGACATGGGCATACCTTGCAGGTACTCGAGATCAGCATATACGGTCCAGCCTAGAAGAAGCCCATGACGTTGCTAAGGCCCATTCAAGATTCAAGTGAACTACGAGACTTCGACTGCTTGCAGCACACGTCAAACTCAAGATAGAAGTTTATAGGGAAAACCCTAATATGTAAACGACTCAGCCTGCTATCCCGAGACCTAGCCTATCTATATAAAGGCTAGGAGGGGTGGCGAGGAGGACAATCCGCCACCCTAGTTTCCACACCATCCCCTGATTACATCTGCGCACCCCTGTAACTTTCGACTCATCAATAATTCCAAGAGCAAACAAGTAGGAGTAGGGTCCTCTGCGAGGCCTGAACATGGGTAAACCTTGTATCCCCTGTGTGCTTGTTTGATAGCCAATCGATGCCTCCAGCGCTCCCCACTTCCTCAAACCTAAGTCCATCAGCGATGAGCATTGATGAGTTAACCCCTTGTCAATAAACGCTGTTCGTGGGAAATGGGAGTGCTGATGTTGCGGCTTCCTCGGATCCATCAACTACGATATATGACTCTGCAACAACGGAGACTCGCCTCCTCTTTGGTGCTTTTGACTTCACCGTCCACACGCTGGCCACTCGCCCGTATTTCGAGTCCATGGGCGATGGAATCGGCCTAGAAATCGGGAGCTTACGCTTCCAAGTTGGTCGGCTAGGCACACTTTGCCTCCCTAATCAGCTGAAGGTTCCCGCGATTGCTCTTGCATCGTGGTTTCCACCACTGATCGGCACCCTGAGTGAACTCAATGCCCCAACATCAGTCAGGAATACGGACAACGACAACGGTTGCGAGTCTGATCTGGGCGATCTGGCAACATAAGGTGGAGCCTACGACTCCGGATCTGAAAGCTACAGGAGCAACAGCTTCCCATCCATTACATGTGAGACATCATCAACATGGGTGGTAACAGCGGCACTCGAGACAACACAGGCACTAGCGGTGGCATCCCAGTCACGAACGGTGGCCCCTCCAATGGTGCCCTCGCTAACAACGGGCTAGACGGACCCATCCTAGAGGAGAACCCAAACCTCTCGGCGAATGAGCAAAGCCGAGAGCATGTGCTGATCAAGCTCAACGACGATGAGTGGGCTCGCTGTAGGGAAGCCCTATGGGGTAATCCTTTACCTTCCTACTCATCGCAAGACTTGCTGATGGGTTATCACTGGCTGCTTAAGGAGGAGTTGAAGCGCTAGCAACAAGTAATCGCCCAGCTCGACGAGAGCAGGAGGGCAGCGGACGAGTCAAGCCTCCATCAGTCTCAGCTCTCTTCCATCGGAGGATCCTCCTCCAAATGCAATGATCATACAGCCTCCAGGCGATGCTCTCGACTGGCTCGTCTCACTGATAAGGAGCGAGAAGAGGCCATGCGGGTTCTCTACTTCTCATCTATGACGGTGGATACGCGGGGCAATGTTCTCCCAAAAACACCGCAGGTAGCGGTAACAGCGGCCACCATGTACCTGCTCAATAACCAGCCACCGGCTGGGGCCTGCTGTCTGCCATGCACCGATCTACGATCGCTGGCCCGGGACTAGTCAAAGCTACCCTCATCAAGGATCCAACGTCGGAGCCGAAGAAAAGCATGGCTCTGGCCAAGTGCTACTCTTCCTCCTCATCCAACGACGACAACCATGACCTGTCGCGGCGGCGCCACTAACTGCAACACGACTATGACTACGGTGTGCGGATGACATCACACAGTGCAAAGTCGACAAGATGCGCGTGAGGCGCGCCCGTTTGACTGACTCAGAACATGACAGGATAGAGCTCTACGGTGCCAGCTGCTTCAGCAGAGCCATACAAAAAAAGTGAATGCCAAAAGGGTTCAAACTCCCATTGGAGAACCCTAAATTCGCCGGCCTACAAGATCCGAAGATCTGGCTGGAGAAACATATCTCCTCCGTCAGGCTCCACGGCGGGACCATGAGCACGACCATGCAATGCCTCGAGCTACAACGACAAGGTGCCGCCGGTGCGTGGCTCAATAACCTCCCACACGGATCGATTCGTAGCTGGGATGAGCTGGTTTACAGCTTCGTGCGAAACTTCAAGGGCACTTAGAAAAGGCCAGCATCAATCGAAGAATTAAGAGGCTGCTACCAAAAGACCAGCGAGTCGCTGCGCTCATACATCCAGAGGGGGTCTATCATCAAAAACTTTGCAGAAGACATCTCTGAGGACCGTGCAATCAATGCATTCAACAGCAGCGTGTGTCGCAGAGAGCTCGGAGAGGAGTTAGGCCGCTCAAAGCCCAAAACAATCGACCACCTGATGGAGATCGCGAACATGTGGGCTGCTAGAGAAGACTCGGTGAAAAACCGCGTCCACTCGGATGACGATGACGACCTCGGTTGCAGACGCGATCGCCGAGGAAAACGCTGGATGTGCGGTTATGAGGACCGTGAGGACGTCAACATGGTCGCGGCTGGCTACGCGGACAAACGCGACGACAACAACTGCAAGAGCGGATACCATAGTGGTGGATACCGCGACAGCAGGAAAACCACGCAGGTGTGGCAATGCCGCACTCGTGATGAGGCACCTGGAACATCTATCCAGGACAAACTATCTGGACCGTGCAACGTACACTTCTACAACGACAAGCACGACGACAAGAAAAAATCCAGTCACCTTCTGAAGGACTGCCGTGAGTTCCTCAGGCTCCATGAAGGTTTGGCCTAGATGAATCACGACACGATAAACCAAGGCTACGGAGCTGCCCCCGGTGTCGTGGCTCACGGAGCACCACCACCACCACCCGGGCCACCCCCACCTGCGGCCACGCCAGTCCAGAACAACGGAGGCGAGCAGTACCCACAAGCACTGGGAAACATGGGAATGATCCAAAAAGGATGCCCATCAAATCGGGTGCAAAAATCAATCACTCGCCAAGTTAATCTGGCAATGAAATCTCCACCCTCCACCATTGAGTACCTCAGTGGGAGCGAGTCCTGCATTACCTTTGACAAGTGCGACCATCCGCGTCAAGTACCTTGCACATGTCACTGTCCCCTGGTGCTCGAGGCACAAATTGGAGTCTTCGAGATGAGTCACATCTTCATGGACGGCGGTAGCGGCATCAACCTCATGTTCGCAAGCACCAAGCGTGCCATGCAAATCCCCATGTCCTGCCTGGAAACCTCAGACACAACATTCCATAGCATCGTCCCAGGGAAGGGCGTATATCCCCTGAGCAAGATCAACTTGGATGTCATCTTCGGAATGCCAACAAATTTCTGACGAGAATGCATTGAATTCGAGGTGGTCGACTGGCCCTCGCAATACCATTGCATCTTCGGACGTGTCGCGTTCACGAGGTTCATGGCGGTGCCACACTACGCCTACCTGCAGATGAAGATACCAGGCTCCAACGACATTATCACTATCAACGGAAGCTTTGAGAGGTCAGATAGCTGCGACATGGAATTCAATAGAATCTCCTAGTCTTTCGGCATGCAGGAGGAACTAGTGAGGTTGAAGGAGTCGACAGACAACAGTCTACCTTCTCCGAGCAAGACAAGATCACCCGACCAATCCTTCGACTCATCAGTACACACCAAGGTTGTCCAGGTCCATCCAACGGACCCCACCAAGACGGCCCTCATCGCCAACAACTTAAGTCCTGTATAGGAACTTGCGCTCGTCGAATTCATCAGTGAGCGCTGCGAAATCTTTGCCTGGTGTCCAGCGGACATGCTAAGGGTTCACAGGGAATTCGTCGAGCACTCACTCAATGTAAATCCCGAAGCAAGACCAGTGAAGCAGACGATACGTCGAATGTTTGAGCCAAGACCAAAAGTGGTAGGTATGGAAGTGAACAGAATCCTCGACTCTAACTTCATACGCGAGTTCAAGGAAAGAACCTAGGTAGCAAACCCCGTGCTCATTCCTAAAAGGACACGGATATCCTGCGGATGTGCGTGGACTTCATCTCCCTGAATAAACACTGCCCAAAGAACCACTTCCCATTGCTGCGGATTCACCAGATAATCGACTCCACCGCAGGATGCCAGCGCCTCTGCTTCCTTGACGCCTACTCAGGCTACCACTAGATTCGAATGAAGGAGGAAGACCAGGAGAAAACGGCCTTCATCATGCCCTTTGACGTCTTCTACTACACAACAGTGCCCTTCGGGCTGAAAAACGCAGGGGCCACCTATCAGCGGTGTATGCAAGCCTGCCTCACGAGACATCGTCATCAAAACTAAGGAGGAAGCCTCATTACTCGACGATCTCTGCGAGACTTATAATAACTTCGACCGCTACCCAATCAAGCTGAATCCGAACAAATGCGCCTTCGGCGTACCATCTGGACAACTGCTTGGGTACCTCATCTCCGCGAGAGGGATCGAGGCCAACCCAAAGAAAATAAATGCCATACTGGCCATGGAGAAGCCGAAGAACATAAAAGGCATCGAGCAGCTAGCTGGGCGAATCGCGAAGCTCAGTCGATTCATCAGTCGAATGGGCAAAAAGGCGTTGTCTTTCTACCAACTCCTTCACAAGACTGATAAATTCGAGTGGACAAAAGAAGAACAAGAGGCATTCGAAGACCTCAAGCGTTTATTATCCACTTCGCCAGTGTTGGTTGCACCTCAAGAAAAGGAGCCCTCGTTGTTATACATCTCCGCCACCAACCAGGTGGTTAGTATTGTTCTCGTGGTGGAACGAGCCAAAGAAAACAAAGTCCACGGGGTACAACACCCAGTCTACTACCTTAGCGAGATGCTGATGCCGACAAAATAGTGGTACCTGAATTATCAGAAGCTGGCATACGACATCTTCATGACAACCCGGAGACTGCGCCACTACTTCTAGGAGCACCCCATCATTATGGTGAACGACGCTCCACTAGGTCACATCCTCAACAACCCCGATGCCACCGGACGAGTCGTGCTTTGGGGGATAGAACTATCGCCACGATACATCACATACGAGAAGCGAGATGCGATCAAGTCACAAGTACTCTCGGACTTTCTCGTCCACTGGATGGAGAACTAGCTCCCCGACATGCCAGACATGTCATGTCTATGGACAATGCACTTCGACGGATCAAAACACCGAGAAGGAGCTGGCGTGGGTGTCATCCTGACATCACCACAAGGTGACAAGATGAGTTATGTTCTGCGAATGCAGTTCCGCGCCTCCAACAACGAAGCTGAATACGAAGCCCTGCTCCACGGGATGCGGATGGCCAAAGCTTGAGGCGCAACGTGACTCGTCATCTACGGTGACTCTAAACTAGTCATAAATCAAACCATGAACCAGTGCGACGCTCTGAGCGACAACATGATTGCCTATCACGACCTCTATGACGCCCTCGAAGGTTACTTTGATGGCTGCGAACTACGGCACGTCGGCCGCGAAAGCAACGAAGAGGTTGATACACTCGCCAACATTGGCTCCACCTGTGCCCTGGTGCCACCTCGAGTATTCCTAGAGAAAATTTGTGAACGCTCCATCAAACCAAAGGCTCTAGAGAAGAAAGCTTGCATGTCAAAGGACTCTCGGGATACACCACACGACGAACCGAAGGCACTCGAGGACATGGAGAAAAGGACATGACTTGAGGGCCCCATGGAGGTCATGATGATCGAGCCATCCTGGACACAACCATACATCACATACCTGCTCAACAAAAGGTTACTAGATGACCTAACAGATGCACGTCATATAGCGCGACGATCCGAGGCTTTTGCCCTCATCAACGGCGAACTATATAAACACAGCATCACAGGAATCCTTCAATGATGCGTCTCCAATGGAGATGAAAGAGCCATTCTCCTCGAGATACACAAAGGAACTTGCGGTCATCACGCCGGCAGTCACGACCTCGTCACCAAAGCTCTGCGAGCTGGGTTCTACTGGCCAACAGCAATGCGTGACGCCAAGGACATCGTCTAGAGATGCAACGCTTGCCAACGATTTGCGGATAAACCGCACGCACTTGGTGCAGAACTCAGGACAATACCTATGGCATGGCCCTTCGTGCAATGGGGACTCGACATGGTCGGCAAGCTGCAAAAATCTTCACCTGGAGGCTACATCTACCTCCTTGTCGCAGTCAACAAATTCACCAAGTGGATTGAGGCCATGCCGATGACAAATCAATCAGGAGTCCATTGTCTTCCGGTTCGGGGTGCTGCATAGCATCATCATCGACAACCGAACAAACTTCACCTCAAACGAGTTCTAGGATTTTTTTCGAAAAGATAGGGATCAACATCAGCTACGCCTCAGTGGCACATCTTCAGACCAACAGTCAAGTCTAAAAGGCCAACAACCTCGTTTGCGGCGGCATCAAGAAAAGGGGCTTGTTCGTTTGTGGTACCAAAGTTCCTGGGCGAGTGCATCGCCGGTACCTAAGTTGCTTGAAATTTCCCCGTTTCGAAATGTTGGGCCGCCAACTACCGAGAGGGGCCATTTCGAGGCAAACTCATCTCACCCCTACCAAATCCAAACATTTCATGAAACTGCCCCGTGAAGTAAACAGTCAGGACCCCCATGTAAGTAATATGTCCGTGACGCGAGCGCCGACGCGGCAACCATGTAGGCAAAACGAGGGACTAAAGGAGCTTGGTGCATTGACCAAAATCACAAATCCACTCCCTCCCTCCTTTCGCATGAACCCTAGCACCGGCTGCATCGAAATCCCCCTCCAACTAGAATGATCCTTTCGGGCATTTGACTTCCAGTGCCAAGTTGCCGGGCCTACTCGCTGGTACCGAGCTCCAATGTCGAATGTCGGGCCAATCGTTGCGACGCTCTATCCCGCCTCTACCGCTGACGAGCTGAGTAGCGCGAAGGATGGCAGATCCGATTGCTGAGGAAGAAGTACTTCTGGCTAATTGCGGGTGAGCTACTCTTCTCTTTGCTATTTGCACTACCTATAACTGCTAGCTAGATATTATCGTTACAGAGATAGATCGAACCTAGAATTGTATGCTAGCACAATTCTGACAAACAATTCTTATCATTTGTCGCCAATTTTCTGTCAAGTAGGATCTCCGTTGAACCCAAATACACGGTTCTGGTCACCCTCTGCGGCTACCGCATTAAATTAGCAGATGGGAAGAGCAAGTGGAATCAAGCTATGCGCTGTTATGCACTATCCCTGGTATGGTTGCTGGTGTGCGTGAACATGCTGAAATGGGACCGAAGCAGACTACATGGTTTAGCTTCATGGATGAACAAGGCTTCAGGGTTCCTATAGCGTGTGAGAGTCAGCTAATTGGGTTGATGAAATCGTTTGTTGGGCTTGGTTATGCTGATTTGTAAAATACCGGATGTGGAAGCTCATGCTACTGGGAGTCGCCCAGCTATTATTGGACAGGGTGGTCTAACTCGAACCCCTATCGCTGTTGAGAAAAATGTGGTTCCTCATCCGCGCGATGCTTCTGTCAGGCAACCTTCTCGTAGGAGTCCCAGTATTGTTGTTGTGCAAAACTCTGCTCTCGAATCTGCTGGTACTGGTCATCCCCATGGTGTTGCTGTTCTGGCTGCTACTGACCCAATCCATGCCGCTATTGAGCAAACTAAGGCTTCCGGTGGCTGCCCCGTTGTTGTTGCCAAGACCGCTGCCTTGTGTGCTGCTCCTCCTTGAAACCGTGCTCAAGTTGAGCAAAACTCAGCTCTAGAATCTACTGGTACCAGTCATCCCCATGGTGTTGTTGCTCCGGCTGCTGCTGATCCAATCCATGCCGCTATTGAGCAAAGCAACGCTTCAGGAAGCTGCCCAAATGTTGTTGCCAAGACCACTGCCTTGTGTGCTACTCATCCTCGAAACCGTGCTCAAGTTGTGCCCCCTGCTCTAGAATCTGCTGGTACTGGTCGTCCTTGTGTTGTTGTTGATCTAGCCGCTGTTGACCCAATCCCTACCGCTGTTGAGCAAACCAAGGCTTCCGAAGGCTGCCCCACTGTTGTTGCCAAGACTGCTGCCTTATGTCCTCCTCGAACCCGTCCTCAGGTTCAGCGAGCTGCTGGTCCGGAGCTAGCTCATGGTATAGTCTCTACTAGCACTCGAAACACTGCTGTTGTGGGAACTGCTCCTGATCGTCGATGCGGCGTGGCAGCAGCTGCTCCTATTGTGGTTGCCATTAGCCCTGGCCCTGCCTGTCCACCAGGTATTGTAGCTCCCGCTGCTAAGGGCCCTCGCCTTGCTCCTGGTCCTAGTACTTCCACCGAAGTTGCCCCAGCTAACGATGACGCTGGTGATGGCGACGGTCGATTGTGGCTGGGTCTGATGGTGCCGCTCCACCTCTGAAACCTCTCGGAGGTTTCTATCCTGCAGAACCTGATGATGGCAAAGTAATCGTTCGTATCGGTGTCGAGGAGTATACTGCAAAATTAGATGATGGCACAGAAAAATTCTATGACGAGTTTGATGTAATCCTTGGCAGATATGATCCTAAAGTGGTACAGTTATCTGACCTGATGGCATCGTTACGTGTGAAGGTGTTGTGGGGTTCTCCCAGGTAGCACGTTTGGTATATTTTGGTAACAAGAGCAAAAAGGCTATAGAAGTGAAAGATACCAGGATTTAGTCGTACCGTTTACAAGGAAACATTATAGAGGTGAAGTGTACATCCACTTGATAGTGCAAATGGATGGAGAGGAATTGGATTTTGACAATTGAGATTATGGACTTGTAGAAGGCATGTGTGACCTGATCCATGGCATCACTGGGGATTGTGCGACTGAGGGTAGCTTCGAACAAAGGAGGGTCTTACAGAGGAGCGTCATAATGAGTAACAGGAAGAGCATCCCCAAAAAGGGCACCCCAAAGAACAACAACACCAAGGCGACCACGCCAGAGAAGAGGACGCCCAAGAGTCGCACGAAAAAAGGCACCACGCCGCAGAGTACACCCCTGAGATCCAGTCAAAATGCCACACCGAACGATAGCAGCAAAAATGCTAAGAGGGCTAGCACGATGGTGAACACTCCCAGGAGTGGTAGGAAAAAGGCAAAGATGGGCAGCACGGAGGCTACCACACCAAGTGGTAGTAGAAAAAATGCTAATTTGGAGCGGAACACGCCGCTGAGGTCAGGCAATAATGCCAGCACGAAGGAGAACACACCCAATAGTAGCAGCAAAAGGGCTGATTTGGAGCGGAACACGCTATTGAGGTTAGGCAATAATGCCAGCATTAAGGAGAACACGCCCAATAGTAGCAGCAAAAGGGCTAATTCGAAGAAGAACACGCCGTAGAGGTCAGGAAATAATTCCAGCACCCTGGAGCCAACACCCGTGAGGGGAAGCAGGAAGGAGATCACACCCAAGAGCAGCAGCAAAAAGCCAAGTTCGATGGGGAACAAAACACAAATGTCAAGCCCTACTTATACCATCAGAAAAGATTACATTAGGAAGGAGGATGTACACAAGAAGATCAAGAGGGTTCTGTATAGTCAAGATGAAATTGATTCTAACTGTTGTTTGTATATTGAAGAACCTGGGATGCGTGTAAACATAAGACCACCCCATGTGGTTGCAGTAGAACCAACCGAGTGTCTTGGATAAAACAAAGTTGCCGGTGAGGTAGATTGGACAATGTTCTGGTCCATCCGGGTGGAGATGATGGTGTAGCGCCACCCATGGGAGTCAATATGATGTGTGCAGTAATAGTAATTAGAGACGATGGCCAAGATTCGGAAGCATATGAAGAAGAAGGCACTATAGAGGATCAAGAATCTGGTGATGATGAAATACACAAGGAACTTAACGATGAGGCTGGCATTCCAGTCGATGATTTGGGTGTTGAAGTAGAAGAAATGAAATATGACCACGAGTATCCTATAATTTCGGTCTGCACCGAGTTCAGGAGCATGCATGAGTTCAGGATGTCGTTCCGACATTTTTGTATCAAGGGGGAGTTCGACGTTCATCGACTGAAGAACACTACCCAGAGGTATGAGGCCGTTTGTAGGTTAACATGGATGAATGGACGGGTCGAGGTACATTCTCCATGGACGATCACAGCAAGAGCCTTACCTGCATCGAAGGCAATTAGGGTACTGGGGCAATGAATGCAGCAAACCATTAGAACTTTCTCTCTTTTCACTCTATAACTACAATTGTTGTGTGAGATCTTTCTAGCAACTAGTCGACTGCGCTTATCTTTTAAATGAATCTGTGTTGCAAGTGAATAAAATGGGCCCTCCACACATGTGTTTGACAGGCAGCAAACTGAAATCCTCAATAGCTGATACGAGTGGGTGGCTATACAAGCTATGTACATACTAAAGGATAACCCTAAGGATACCGCGAAGAATATTTAGACTAGCCTCAGTTCTAAATACAACATTGTCCTACTGTATTACACGGTTTGGAAAGGTAAAGAGAAAGCTCTGAGGGTCTTGCACGGGGATTGGATCAATAACTTCAGGATGTTGTACAACTTCAAGGTGGAGGTACAAGCAAGGTGTACGAGGAGTGTTGTGGAGATTGACACCGAATCAGTATATGGTAAAATATATTTCAAAAGATTTTTCATGGCGCTCAAACCTTGCATCCAGGGATTCAAGGACGGCTATAGGCCATATCTGAGTGTAGACAGCACTGTCCTAACTGGCAAATGGAAAGGCTGCCTGCCATTTGCCATATCACTTGATGGTCACAACTGGATGTTCCCAGTGGTATTGAGGCCGTTTGAAATAGAAATAGAGGAAAACTGGGCCTAGTTTATGAGGCAGCTCAGGAGATCAATAGGCCACATGGATCCATTGGCTATATCCATGGATGCATGCAAAGGGCCTACGAATGCAGTGAAGGAGGTGTTCCCGCGAGCTAAAGGTAGAGAATGCCATGCCCATATTATGCTCAACTTGTACGCACACTACGCATACAACGTATTTTGTTACATGTTTCCTGCTGCTAGAGCTTACAAACCTAGTAGCAGCAAATATTTCATGAGCAAGATTTTTGCGGAAGCCCCTGAACTTTCGGAGTACTTAGCCATCCATCATTCGCAGTTATGGAAGAGGAGTCAATTCAACCCTGACATCAAACTTGATTACATAACAACAACCTTGCAGAATGCCTGAATAACTGGGTGAAGGACATAAAAGTGCGTCATGTTCATATCTGGATGGACAACATACGTGGTATGATCATGAAGCTATTAAATATAAGGAGAGAGATTGGTAGGAGACTTAGAGGACATATGCTACCACCAGTTATACAACAACTGCACAAGAGAAGCCGAGGAATTTCTCATCTTAAGGTTCTACCATCAACCAGCAGCAGCTGTGAGGTGGTCCATATGTCCAAGAGTGGAAAAAGTGATGTTGTGAACATCCAACTGCAAGAATGCACTTGGTTAGAGTGGCAGCATACCGGGAAACCTTGCGACCACGCCTTGGCCTTCTTGGTGAAGAAAAGAACTCTACCACATTTGTATCAGTATTTGTCAGACTACTACTCAAAGGAAAAGTTTAGAGCTGCGTACGCTGGATCCGTCGAGCCATGTACAGACCCATCTCAGTGGCCTCAAGTCCAACTGAGTTTCGAGCTTTGCCAACCAGTTACAAAAAAGTGAATAGGTTTAAGAATTTTCTCGATAAGAAGGGTTCGGCTTTCTATGCTAGCAAGAAGGGCAAAAACAGATGCAAGACCTGCCATCTTATAGGCCATAGAGCAGCGGGTTGTCCCCTTAATACTCCCAAACCTAGGTATGAGATGGTACATTCATAAAAATTGTTAATAGTCTGCAGATATAAGGTAGTAATCCCTGTACTGTGTTTTTACAGGAAGCGCAAGGTAAGAAACAAGACAACCGACTCAGTGATTTTGCTGCGGGAAGAAAACCAAAACGAGTGGAGTGATGATGCTAGACAAGATTCTGGTGCTGATAGGCCTGACTTCCCTTGACCCGGAGATGCAGGGTACGTGAAGGTAAGAAAATTGGCACCCAGGAAGAGGAAGAAGGAAGGAAATGAAGAAGATAGTGGGCATGAAGGCAAGAGGAAGAAAGTTGGCAACCAAGCAGAGGAAGAAGGCTAGCAGTGTAGAAGCTATGTGCATGGAACTTGTCGGGCGAAACAATCTGCCTCGCGTACTCAGAGTAAAATGTATCGCGACTTGAGGATTGGATACGGCTGAGGCCACTAGCTGAATCTGAAATTGTGACTGTGCCACTATTATCTGAACAATCGCACCACCGGGACCGTGATAGCTGAGCGGTTAAGGGGTCTCCAAAATCGATGGATGTTAGTGGCACAGATATGAATTATTTATAGGCGCTTAATAAATCCCTGCTATTGGCATTACACTTATGATAAGGTTCTGAGCTGAAAAACAAGTCCTAAGTTGGCTGCTACACTCCACGAAGCAATAACTTACTTCGGCTGTTGGACAATAACATGGCAACATAAACTGCAAAGGCAACAGATAATGCCCAGATAATGAGGAAATTGTTTCCACTATCTAGCGTAATCTTGAGCCTGTCTGTCTCACCACCTCCCTACTCCTGCCTCCCCTACACCTGGCGAAGCTCCCAGATCTCTCACTCCAACGCATGAATCTCCTCTTTCTTTTCCCACACAAGCTCTTTATGAAAACCTGTCAATGGCTTTCTGATCCACACAAACTTGTCACAGCTAGTTCCCCTCCCTTCCTGCAAAGTAGATCAAAGGAAACAAAAAAAGAATTACATTACGCTTTCCGGATCCGGGTTACCATTGTACCTACAGTAGGAACTTACCACTCTAATGTTGCAGTTGTTCAATTTTCCTGTAGTATTTTCGTCTGTCCATGAAATCCTTCTCGACATCTTCTCACCGCACAAACACATCATATCGGGGTAGTAATCATAGGGCGTCTTCCGGTACCTGATGGGGCACCTGCCTGATGGTGTTGAGCCGACCCCGATTCCACCTCGGACGAACTGCATGAGCTGTAAGCCATGAGCGAGGGCAGAGGAAAGAGGGGCCTTTGGATGTCAGAGTAGTGGCGCGGTGAAGCGTGATTTATCCCCACTTAATAAGGCATAATCCAACCATCCACATTCGGCTGATAGGTGGGGGACCTAGCGTGCGGACTTGTCAACCAAACCTCGCGCCTTTGTGGTTCAAAGGCCCTCTCGCGCGCATTGGACAAATTTTTTGGCACCTTGCCTGTGTACATATCACTGGGAGGCCTTGCTTAGGAACTAGATAGGCCAGGCCCACACTCTTACTCCCTTCGAACTTGTCATGGCTCGAGCTGGCAGATCCATCGGCTCTACCGCTCCCGGTCCGGCTCGCCGCGGCGGATCCACCCAAAGATCCTACCGTCGCAGTATCAAATGGCCATGATTTCTTGAGAGGAGTGACGATGCTACGTCTCCGAGCTCAGCCCCTCCTACTTGTAGAAGGACTGATGCGGTGTCGAGCTCGAGTAGGAGCTGCCAGGCGCGACGGGGCTCGGTCCATGCTAACCCTGTCCCCTTCGTCATTGTCGATTCCGACATGGAGGGCGACGAGGAAGAAGCTGTGCAGAACACCATTGTTGCCTCCTTGGCGAAGGACAAGCCCCAAATGGGAGTGGATGTCGCTAGGAAGGGCACGACAGTGTCACCAATCGAGGTGGACTCCGACGATAGTGTTGTGATGTGGGTTTAGATGTTGTTTCGGCTGGTTGCAATTTCGGTTGTGTTTAGTGCGAGTACAATTATTGTAATGGGTTTGGCGAGCTATATTGAGAAATATGTGCAATAGAAGCATGTAAGTGCTTCCACTTTAGAAATTGTGTCTGTGCCATTTGCATGTTGCATTATAAACGTAGATTACATAAACAATCCAATGAAAATCAGATTACAACTATCAGACAATAGTGGCAGGATGGAAGAGTAGTGGGGACAGTGGCTTCGAGGGGAAGGAAGAGAAGTAAGGGGGACATGACACTGGCAGGTGGGCCCACGGAACACGTGACACTAACATGCGGGAGTATGCGGTATTGCCAGTTTGTCCAGAGCAAGCAGACTTTGCAACGTGACAACAACAAGCTGATGGGACAAATAACTCGTCGAATTATTAAGGAGTACTAAAAAACTACAACTAGGGTACATTCGCACAACACGTATGCTCTATGCACCTGAGAAGCATCGCTTAAGTCTAACAGTAATGACAGCATAAGTACTACATTTCCCTTTCGGTCTTCTTAATACAAATGTAGAACTGCATCTGCCTATTCGGTACAACACCGACAAGGTATTGAGATGGCACACATAGGATCGACCTTAGGTCCGCATAATCCACCTCCCGTGGTTTCGGGAAGCTCGGTGCCTCGGCTAGCACAAGAATGCTATCGGACGACGACGGCTGGGCAATCGCCCACATGCGCAACGTGTATAGCGGCCAGGCGCATGAGACTGACCTGACGCATACCGCACACACGAAGGTGGGCCCAGCTCTGGTTCCTGGAACACCGGCCATGATGGTCAGGACGAAAACAGAGCCGTCCTCCTCCTGGAAAATTAGCTGGTGGCGTGCTGAGTCAGTGAATGGCACCTGCTATTGAAGAAGTTGGGCGTGTCTGTACGAGATCCTAATCACTTTGATCAAGTTCTCCTATGCAAGGTGGACGATGAGCTCTGTCGGTGGGCCGATGTAGTTGCATCCCGGCTCCGTGCAGGAGGATGCACCGTGCAGGCACGCGAGCTTGTGAAGCGGGAGCTCGTGGTAGGAGTAACGGCAAAAGCATCCTGGGTGGGAGCACACGAGTGGGAATGTCAATACAAAGTTGCGCGTGAAGATCTCTAGATTCTTGGGCTGCAGGATCTGCCACATTTGAAGTTCATCGAGAAATCGGATAAAATATCAGCAGTTAGATCGCCAAATAGCAGGAATATGTAAGATAAATTCAAAAGCTTGTAAAATAATTTCTTAGCATGAAGGTAGAGACCTGAGAATCAGCGGCTACCGTCCAGGCACGGCGCACGAAAGCCGATGGCGTCGTTCGGGCATGGTGACGTATGGTAGAGGAGGGCGGCTGTGGAGTAGACGTGCTCACTCACGAGCTCTATGATATACTAGTAGGCTATAGGGGAGTGGAAATAATACTAATATAAGTGAAAATGTAAGCGCGGCCAATCATGTCGCAGAACATCCTACTCACGGATCACTCTTACAAAGAACCATCATATTTGTCCATGCGCCCCAATCGAAAGGTCTGCAACAATCGGATCAAACAATAGTTCTTTAGGGGGCGGGCCTTCTAGAAGACATGACCTAATTGCAACAATTAGACGAGATATAACGGCCACCATGAGTGTTCATTTCATAAACCACATGGATCCATATGTGGTTAATGAAAATAACACACATGCAATGACTCTAGTGGATCCATATGTGGTTCATGAAAAGAACACACATTTAATGACACAGGTGGATCCATGTCGTTTAGGATAAGAACACACATGCAATGACTAGTGGATCCATATGTGGTTCATGAAAAGAACACACGTGCAATGACTCTATTGGATCCATGTGTTTTATGAAAAGAACAAACATGCAATGACTCTAGCTAAGGTCAAT
The DNA here is from genome assembly GCA_910589775.1 of Avena eriantha. Classification (NCBI taxonomy): domain Eukaryota; kingdom Viridiplantae; phylum Streptophyta; class Magnoliopsida; order Poales; family Poaceae; genus Avena; species Avena eriantha. Next base: position 296,582,461 of record OU342744.1, on the reverse strand, counting down.
GAAAAGAACACACATGCAATGACTCTGGTGGATCCATATGTGGTTCATGAATAGAACACACATGTAATGACTCCGGTGGATCCATATGTGGTTTCTGAAAAGAAAACACATGCAATGAATCTGGTGGATCCATATGTGGTTTGTGAAAAGAACAAACATGCAATGAATCTGGTGGATCCATATGTGGTTTGTGAAAAGACCACACATTCAATGACTCTAGTTGTGGTTAATGAAAAGAACACACATGCAATGACTCTAGTGGATCCATATGTGGTTTGTGAAAAGAACACACATGAAATGACTCTAGTGGATCCATATGTGGTTCATCAAAAGAACACACATGCAATGACTCTAGTGGATCCATATGTGGTTTGTGAAGATAACACACATGCAATGACTCCGGTGGATCCATATGTGGTTTGTGAAAATAACACACATGCAATGACTCTGGTGGATCCATATGTGGTTCATGAAAAGAACACACATGCAATGACTCCGGTGGATCCATATGTGGTTTGTGTTATGAACATACATGCAATGACTCTGGTGGATCCATATGTGGTTTGTGAAAAGAACACACATTCAATGACTCTAGTTATGGTTAATGAAAAGAACACACATGCAATGACTCTAGTGGATCCATATGTGCTTTATGAAAAGAACACACATGCAATGACTCTAGTGGATCCATGTGGTTTATGAAAAGAACAGACATGCAATGACTCCAGTGGATCCATATGCGGTTTGTGAAAAGAACACACATTCAATGACTCTAGTTGTGGTTCATTAATAGAACACACATGCAATGACACTGGTGGATCCCTGTGGTTTATGAAAAGAACATACATGCAATGACTCTGGTGGATCCATGTGCTTTCTAAAAAGAACACGCATGCAATGATTCTAGTGTTGGTTTAGGATAAGAACACACATGTAATGTTGTAGTGCTGGTTTAGGATAAGAACACACATGTAATGACTAGTGGATCCATATGTGGTTCATGAAAAGAACACACATGCAATGACTCTAGTGGATCCATATGTAGTTTGTGAAAAGAACACACATGCAATGACTCTGGCGGATCCATATGTGGTTTGTGTTATGAACAGACATGCAATGACTCTGGTGGATCCATATGTGGTTTGTGAAAAGAACACACATTCAATGACTCTAGTTATGGTTAATGAAAAGAACACACATGCAATGACTCAAGTGGATCCATATGTGGTTGATGAAAAGAACACACATGCAATGAATCTAGTGCTGGTTTAGGATAAGAACTCACATGCAATAACTCTAGTGCTAGTTTAGGATAAGAACACACATGCAATGACTCTAGTGGATCCATATGTGCTTTATGAAAAGAACACACATGCAATGACTCTAGTGGAGTCATGTGGTTTATGAAAAGAACAGAGATGCGATGACTCCGGTGGATCCATATGCGATTTGTGAAAAGAACACACATTCAATGACTCTAGTTGTGGTTCATTAAAAGAACACACATGCAATGACAGTGGTGGATCCGTGTGGTTTATGAAAAAGATCAGACATGCAATGACTCTGGTGGATCCATGTGCTTTCTGAAAAGAACACGCATGCAATGAATCTAGTGCTGGTTTAGGATAAGAACACACATTTAATGACTGTAGTGCTGGTTTAGGATAAGTACACACATGCAATGACTAGTGGATCCATATGTGGTTCATGAAAAGAACACACATGCAATGACTCTAGTTGATCCATATGTGGTTTGTGAAAAGGACACGCATGCAATGACTCTGGTGGATCCATATGTGGTTTTTGAAAAGAACACACCTGCAATGACTATGGTGGATCCATATGTGGTTTGTGAAAAGAACACACATGAAACGGATCAGGTGGATCCATATGTGGTTCATGAAATGAACACACATGTAATGACTGTGGTTGATCCATATGCAGTTTGTGAAAAGAACAGACATGCAATGACTCTGTTTGATCCATGTCATTCTTAAAAGAACAGATGCAATGACTCTGGTTGATCCATATGTAGTTTGTGAAAAGGACACACATGCAATAACAGTGGTGGATCCATTTGGTTCATGAAAAGAACACACATGCAATGATACTGGTGTATCTATGTGGTTCATGGAAATAACACACCTGCAATGACTCTGGTGGATCCATGTGCTTTATGAAAAGAACACACATGCAATGCCTCTAGTGTTGGTTTAGGATAAGAACACACATGCAATGAATATAGTGCTGGTTTAGGATAAAAATACACATGCAATGACTCTAGTGGATCCATATGTGGTTCATGAAAAGAACACACATGCATTGACTCTAGTGGATCCATATGTGGTTTGTCAAAATAACACACATGCAATGACTCCGGTGGATCCATATGTGGTTTGTGAAAATAACACACATGCAATGACTCTGGTGGATCCATATGTGGTTCATGAAACGAGCACACATGCAATGACTCTGGTGGATCCATATGTGGTTTGTGTTATGAACAGACATGCAATGACTCTGGTGGAGTATGTGGTTTGTGAAAAGAATAGGCATGCAATGACTCTGGTGGATCCATATGTGGTTTGTGAAAAGAACACACATGCAATGAATCTAGTTGTGGTTCATGAAAAGAAGACACATGCAATGACACTGGTGGATCCATATGTGGATTATCAAAAGAACACACATGTAATGAATCTAGTGGATCCATGTGGTTTATCAAAAGAACAGACATGCATTGACACTGGTGGATCCATATGTGGTTTGTGAAAAGAACAGACATGCAATGACTCTAGTGGATCCATGTGTGGTTTAGGATAAGAACATGCATGCAATGACTCTGGTGGATCCATATGTGGTTCTTGAAAACAACACACATGCAATGACTTTGGTGGATCCATATGTGGTTTGTGAAAAGAACACACATGCAATGACTCCGGTGGATCCATATCTGGTTTGTGAAAAGAACACACATGCAATGACTCTTGTGGATCCATATGTGGTTTGTGAAAAGAACACACATTCAATGACTCCAACTGTGGTTAATGAAAAGAACACACATGCAATGACTCTAGTGGATCCATATGTGGTTTGTGAAAACAACACACATGCAATGACTCTAGTGGATACATGTGGTTTATGAAAAGAACAGACATGCAATGACTCTAGCTGTGGTTAATGAAAAGAACACACATCTAATGACACTGGTGGATCCATATGTGGTTTGTCAAAATAACACACATTCAATGACTCCAGTTGTGGTTCATGAAAAGAACACACATCCAATGACATTGTTGGATCTATGTGGTTCATGAAAATAACACACATGCAATGACTCAGGAGGATCCATATGTGGTTTGTGTAAAGAACACACATGCAATGACTCTAGCTATGGTTTAGGATAAGAACACACATGCAATGACACTGGTGCTAGTTTAGGATAAGAATAGGCATGCAATGACTCTAGTGCTGGTTCCATATGTGGTTCATGAAAAGAACACACATGCAATGACTCTGGTGGATCCATATGTGGTTTGTGAAAAGAACAGACATGCAATGACTCTGGTGGATCCATATGTGGTTTGTGAAAAGAAGACACATGCAATGACTCTAGTTGTGGTTCATGAAAAGAATATACATGCAACGACACTAGTGGATCCATATGTGGTTTCTGGAAAGAACACACATGTAATGAATCTAGTGTATCCATGTGGTTTATCAAAAGAACAGACATGCAATGACACCGGTGGATCCGTATGTTGTTTGTGAAAAGAACAGACATGCAATGACTCTGGTGGATCCATATGTGGTTTGTGAAAAGAACAGACATGCAATGACTCTGGTGGATCCATATGTGGTTCCTGAAAAGAACACACATGCAATGACTCTGGTGGATCCATATGTGGTTTGTGAAAAGAACACACATGCAATGACAATGGTGGATTCATATGTGGTTTGGAAAAAGAACACACGTGCAATGACTATTGTGGATCCATATGTGGTTTGTGAAAAGAACACACATTCAATGACTCTAGTTGGGGTTCATGAAAAGAACACACATGCAATGACTCTAGTGGATCCATATGTGGTTTTCGAAAAGAACACACGTGGATCCCTATGTGGTTCATGAAAAGAACATACATGCAATGAATCTAGTCCTGGTTTAGGATAAGAACTCACATGCAATAACTCTAGTGCTAGTTTAGGATAAGAACACACATGCAATGACTCTGGTGGATCCATATGTGGTTTGTGAAAAGAACAGACATGCAATGACTCTGGTGGATCCATATGTGGTTTAGGATAAGAACATGCATGCAATGACTCTGGTGGATCCATATGTGGTTCATGAAAAGAACACACATGCAATGACTTTGGTGGATCCATATGTGGTTTGTGAAAATAACACACATGCAATGACTTCGGTGGATCCATATGTGGTTTGTGAAAAGAACAGACATGCAATGACTCTTGTGGATCCATATGTGGTTTGTGAAAAGAACATACATGCAATGACTCTAGTGGATCCATGTGGTTTATGAAAAGAATAGGCATGCAATGACTCTAGCTGTGGTTAATGAAAAGAACACACATGCAATGACACTTGTGGATCCATATGTCGTTTGTGAAAATAACACACATTCAATGACTCTAGTTGTGGTTCATGAAAAGAACACACATGCAATGACACTGTTGGAACTATGTGGTTCATGAAAATAACACACATGCAATGACTCTGGTGGATCCATATGTGGTTTGGGAAAAGAACACACATGCAATGACTCAAGCTATGGTTTAGGATAAGAACACACATGTAATGAGACTGGTGCTAGTTTAGGATAAGAACAGGCATGCAATGACTCTAGTGCTGGCTCCATATGTGGTTCATGAAAAGAACACACATGCAATGACTCTGGTGGATCCATATGTGGTTTGTGAAAATAACAGACATGCAATGACTCTGGTGGATCCATATGTGGTTTGTGAAAAGAACACACATGCAATGACTCTAGTTGTGGTTCATGAAAAGAAGACACATGCAGTGACACTGGTGGATCCATATGTGGTTTGTGAAAAGAACACACATGTAATCAATCTAGTGGATCCATGTGGTTTATCAAAAGAACAGACATGCAATGACACCGGTGGATCCATATGTGGTTTGTGAAAAGAACACACATGCAATGACTCAGGTGGATCCATATGTCGTTTGTGAAAAGAAAACACATGCAATGACTCTGGTGGATCCATATGTGGTTCATGAAAAGAACACATATGCAATGAATCTGGTGGATATATATGTGGTTCGTGAAAAGAACAGACATGCAATGACACTGGTGGATCCATATGTGGTTTGGAAAAAGAACACACGGGCAATGACTCTAGTGAATCCATATGTGGTTTGTGAAAAGAGCACACATTTAATTACTCTAGTCGTGGTTCATGAAAAGAACACACATGCAATGACTCTAGTGGATCCATGTGTGGTTTGTGAAAAGAACACACATGCAATGACTCTAGTGGATCCATATGTGGTTCATGAAAAGAACACACATGCAATGAATCGAGTGCTGGTTTAGGATAAGGTCTCACATCCAATAACTCTAGTGCTAGTTTAGGATAAGAGCACACATGCAATGACTCTAGAGGATACATATGTGGTTCATGAAAAGAACACATATGCAATGACTCTAGTGGAGCCATGTGTGTTATGAAAAGAACAGACATGCAATGACAATGGTGGATCCTTATGTGGTTTGTGAAACGAATAGACATGCAAGGACTCTAGTGGATCCATATGTGGTTAATGATAAGAACAAGCATGCAATGACTCTGGTAGATCCATATGTGGTTCATGAAAAGAACTCACATGCAATGACTTTGGTGGATCCATATGTGGTTTGAGAAAAGAACACACATGCAATGACTCCGGTGGATCCATATGTAGTTTGTGAGAAGAATAGAGATGCAATGACTCTTGTGGATCCATATGTGGTTTGTGAAAAGAACACACATTCTATGATTCTAGCTGTGGTTAATTAAAAAACACACATGCAATGACTCTAGTGGATCCATATGTGGTTTGTGAAAAGAACAGACAAGCAATGACACTAGTGGATTCTTATGTGGTTCATGAAAAGAACACATATGCAATGACTCTAGTGGATTCTTATGTGGTTCATGAAAAGAACACATATGCAATGACTCTAGTGGATCCATGTGTTTTATCAAAAGAACAGACATGCAATGACACTGGTGGATCCTTATGTGGTTATTGAAAAGAACAGACATGCAATGACTCTGGTGGATCCATATGTGGTTTAGGATAAGAACATGCATGCAATGACTCTGGTGGATCCATATGTGGTTCATGAAAAGAACACACATGCAATGACGTTGGTGGATCCATATGTGGTTTGTGAAAATAACACACATGCAATGAATTCGGTGGATCCATATGTGGTTTGTGAAAAGAACAGACATGCAATGACTCTTGTGGATCCATATGTGGTTTGTGAGAAGAACACACATGCAATAAATCTAGTGGATCCATGTGGTTTATGAAAAGAATAGGCATGCAATGACTCTAGCTGTGGTTAATGAAAAGAACACACATGCAATGACTCTAGTGGATCCATGTGTGGTTTGTGAAAAGAACACACATGCAATGACTCTAGTGGATCCATATGTGGTTCATGAAAAGAACACACATGCAATGAATCGAGTGCTGGTTTAGGATAAGATCTCACATGCAATAACTCTAGGGCTAGTTTAGGATAAGAGAACACATGCAATGACTCTAGTGGATACATATGTGGTTCATGAAAAGAACACATATGCAATGATAATGGTGGATCCTTATGTGGTTTGTGAAAAGAACAGACATGCAATGACTCTGGTGGATCCATATGTGGTTTAGGATAAGGACATGCATGCAATGACTCTGGTGGATCTATACGTGGTTCATGAAAAGAACTCACATGCAATGACTTTGGTGGATCCATATGTGGTTTGAGAAAAGAACACACATGCAATGACTCTGGTGGATCCATATGTAGTTTGTGAGAAGAATAGAGATGCAATGACTCTGGTGGATCCATATGTGGTTTGTGAAAAGAACACACATTCTATGATTCTAGCTGTGGTTAATTAAAAAACACACATGCAATGACTCTAGTGGATCCCTATGTGGTTCATGAAAAGAACATACATGCAATGAATCTAGTCCTGGTTTAGGATAAGAACTCACATGCAATAACTCTAGTGCTAGTTTAGGATAAGAACACACATGCAATGACTCTGGTGGATCCATATGTGGTTTGTGAACAGAACAGACATGCAATGACTCTGGCGGATCCATATGTGGTTTAGGATAAGAACATGCATGCAATGACTCTGGTGGATCCATATGTGGTTCATGAAAAGAACACACATGCAATGACTTTGGTGGATCCATATGTGGTTTGTGAAAATAACACACATGCAATGACTTCGGTGGATCCATATGTGGTTTGTGAAAAGAACAGACATGCAATGACTCTTGTGGATCCATATGTGGTTTGTGAAAAGAACATACATGCAATGACTCTAGTGGATCGATGTGGTTTATGAAAAGAATAGGCATGCAATGACTCTAGCTGTGGTTAATGAAAAGAACACACATGCAATGACACTTGTGGATCCATATGTCGTTTGTGAAAATAACACACATTCAATGACTCTAGTTGTGGTTCATGAAAAGAACACACATGCAATGACACTGTTGGAACTATGTGGTTCATGAAAATAACACACATGCAATGACTCTAGTGGATCCATATGTGGTTTGCGAAAAGAACACACATGCAATGACTCAAGCTATGGTTTAGGATAAGAACACACATGTAATGAGACTGGTGCTAGTTTAGGATAAGAACAGGCATGCAATGACTCTAGTGCTGGCTCCATATGTGGTTCATGAAAAGAACACACATGCAATGACTCTGGTGGATCCATATGTGGTTTGTGAAAATAACAAACATGCAATGACTCTGGTGGATCCATATGTGGTTTGTGAAAAGAACACACATGCAATGACTCTAGTTGTGGTTCATGAAAAGAAGACACATGCAGTGACACTGGTGGATCCATATGTGGTTTGTGAAAAGAACACACATGTAATCAATCTAGTGGATCCATGTGGTTTATCAAAAGAACAGACATGCAATGACACCGGTGGATCCATATGTGGTTTGTGAAAAGAACACACATGCAATGACTCAGGTGGATCCATATGTCGTTTGTGAAAAGAACACACATGCAATGACTCTGGTGGATCCATATGTGGTTCATGAAAAGAACACACATGCAATGAATCTTGTGGATATATATGTGGTTCGTGAAAAGAACAGACATGCAATGACACTGGTGGATCCATATGTGGTTTGGAAAAAGAACACACGTGCAATGACTCTAGTGAATCCATATGTGGTTTGTGAAAAGAGCACACATTTAATTACTCTAGTCGTGGTTCATGAAAAGAACACACATGCAATGACTCTAGTGGATCCATGTGTGGTTTGTGAAAAGAACACACATGCAATGACTCTAGTGGATCCATATGTGGTTCATGAAAAGAACACACATGCAATGAATCGAGTGCTGGTTTAGGATAAGGTCTCACATCCAATAACTCTAGTGCTAGTTTAGGATAAGACCACACATGCAATGACTCTAGAGGATACATATGTGGTTCATGAAAAGAACACATATGCAATGACTCTAGTGGAGCCATGTGTGTTATGAAAAGAACAGACATGCAATGACAATGGTGGATCCTTATGTGGTTTGTGAAACGAATAGACATGCAAGGACTCTGGTGGATCCATATGTGGTTAATGATAAGAACAAGCATGCAATGACTCTGGTAGATCCATATGTGGTTCATGAAAAGAACTCACATGCAATGACTTTGGTGGATCCATATGTGGTTTGAGAAAAGAACACACATGCAATGACTCCGGTGGATCCATATGTAGTTTGTGAGAAGAATAGAGATGCAATGACTCTGGTGGATCCATATGTGGTTTGTGAAAAGAACACACATTCTATGATTCTAGCTGTGGTTAATTAAAAAACACACATGCAATGACTCTAGTGGATCCATATGTGGTTTGTGAAAAGAACAGACAAGCAATGACTCTGGTGGATCCATATGTGGTTTAGGATAAGAACATGCATGCAATGACTCTGGTGGATCCATATGTGGTGCATGAAAAGAACACACATGCAATGACTTTGGTGGATCCATATGTGGTTTGTGAAAATAACACACATGCAATGACTTCGGTGGATCCATATGTGGTTTGTGAAAAGAACAGACATGCAATGACTCTTGTGGATCCATATGTGGTTTGTGAAAAGAACACACATGCAATGACTCTAGTGGATCCATGTGGTTTATGAAAAGAATAGGCATGCAATGACTCTAGCTGTGGTTAATGAAAAGAACACACATGCAATGACACTGGTGGATCCATATGTTGTTTGTGAAAATAACACACATTCAATGACTCTAGTTGTGGTTCTTGAAAAGAACACACATGCAATGACACTATTGGATCTATGTGGTTCATGAAAATAACACACATGCAATGACTCTGGTGGATCCATATGTGGTTTGTGAAAAGAACACACATGCAATGACTCAAGCTATGGTTTAGGATAAGAACACACATGTAATGAGACTGGTGCTAGTTTAGGATAAGAACAGGCATGCAATGACTCTAGTGCTGGCTCCATATGTGGTTCATGAAAAGAACACACATGCAATGACTCTGGTGGATCCATATGTGGTTTGTGAAAATAACAGACATGCAATGACTCTGGTGGATCCATATGTGGTTTGTGAAAAGAACACACATGCAATGACTCTAGTTGTGGTTCATGAAAAGAAGACACATGCAGTGACACTGGTGGATCCATATGTGGTTTGTGAAAAGAACACACATGTAATCAATCTAGTGGATCCATGTGGTTTATCAAAAGAACAGACATGCAATGACAACGGTGGATCCATATGTAGTTTGTGAAAAGAACACACATGCAATGACTCAGGTGGATCTATATGTCGTTTGTGAAAAGAACACACATGCAATGACTCTGGTGGATCCATATGTGGTTCATGAAAAGAACACACATGCAATGAATCTTGTGGATATATATGTGTCTCGTGAAAAGAACAGACATGCAATGACACTGGTGGATCCATATGTGGTTTGGAAAAAGAACACACTTGCAATGACTCTAGTGAATCCATATGTGGTTTGTGAAAAGAGCACACATTTAATTACTCTAGTCGTGGTTCATGAAAAGAACACACATGCAATGACTCTAGTGGATCCATGTGTGGTTTGTGAAAAGAACACACATGCAATGACTCTAGTGGATCCATATGTGGTTCATGAAAAGAACACACATGCAATGAATCGAGTGCTGGTTTAGGATAAGGTCTCACATCCAATAACTCTAGTGCTAGTTTAGGATAAGAGCACACATGCAATGACTCTAGAGGATACATATGTGGTTCATGAAAAGAACACATATGCAATGACTCTAGTGGAGCCATGTGTGTTATGAAAAGAACAGACATGCAATGACAATGGTGGATCCTTATGTGGTTTGTGAAACGAATAGACATGCAAGGACTCTAGTGGATCCATATGTGGTTAATGATAAGAACAAGCATGCAATGACTCTGGTAGATCCATATGTGGTTCATGAAAAGAACTCACATGCAATGACTTTGGTGGATCCATATGTGGTTTGAGAAAAGAACACACATGCAATGACTCCGGTGGATCCATATGTAGTTTGTGAGAAGAATAGAGATCCAATGACTCTGGTGCATCCATATGTGGTTTGTGAAAAGAACACACATTCTATGATTCTAGCTGTGGTTAATTAAAAAACACACTTGCAATGACTCTAGTGGATCCATATGTGGTTTGTGAAAAGAACAGACAAGCAATGACTCTGGTGGATCCATATGTGGTTTAGGATAAGAACATGCATGCAATGACTCTGGTGGATCCATATGTGGTGCATGAAAAGAACACACATGCAATGACTTTGGTGGATGCATATGTGGTTTGTGAAAATAACACACATGCAATGACTTCGGTGGATCCATATGTGGTCTGTGAAAAGAACAGACATGCAATGACTCTTGTGGATCCATATGTGGTTTGTGAAAAGAACACACATGCAATGACTCTAGTGGATCCATGTGGTTTATGAAAATAATAGGCATGCAATGACTCTAGCTGTGGTTAATGAAAAGAACACACATGCAATGACACTGGTGGATCCATATGTCGTTTGTGAAAATAACACACATTCAATGACTCTAGTTGTGGTTCATGAAAAGAACACACATGCAATGACACTATTGGATCTATGTGGTTCATGAAAAGAACACACATGCAATGACTCTGGTGGATCCATATGTGGTTTGGGAAAAGAACAAACATGCAATGACTCTGGTGGATCCATATGTGGTTTGTGAAAAGAACACACATGCAATGACTCTAGTTGTGGTTCATGAAAAGAAGACACATGCAGTGACACTGGTGGATCCATATGTGGTTTGTGAAAAGAACACACATGTAATCATTCTAGTGGATCCATGTGGTTTATGAAAAGAACAGACATGCAATGACGCCGGTGGATCCATATGTGGTTTGTGGAAAGAACACACATGCAATGACTCAGGTGGATCCATATGTCGTTTGTGAAAAGAACACACATGCAATGACTCTGGTGGATCCATATGTGGTTCATGAAAAGAACACACATGCAATGAATCTGGTGGATATATATGTGGTTCGTGAAAAGAACAGACATGCAATGACACTGGTGGATCCATATGTGGTTTGGAAAAAGAACACACGTGCAATGACTCTAGTGAATCCATATGTGGTTTGTGAAAAGAATACACATTTAATTACTCTAGTTGTGGTTCATGAAAAGAACACACATGCAATGACTCTAGTGGATCCATGTGTGGTTTGTGAAAAGAACACACATGCAATGACTCTAGTGGATCCATATGTGGTTCATGAAAAGAACACACCTGCAATGAATCGAGTGCTGGTTTAGGATAAGTTCTCACATGCAATAACTCTAGTGCTAGTTTAGGATAAGAACACACATGTAATGACTCGAGTGGATACATATGTGGTTCATGAAAAGAACACATATTCAATAACTCTAGTGGATCCATGTGTTTTATGAAAAGAACATACATGCAATGACACTCGTGGATCCTAATGTGGTTTGTGAAAAGAACAGACATGCAATGACTCTGGTGGATCCATATGTGGTTTAGGATAAGGACATGCATGCAATGACTCTGGTGGATCCATATGTGGTTCATGAAAAGAACACACATGCAATGACTTTGGTGGATCCATATGTGATTTGTGAGAAGAACAGACATGCAATGACTCCGGTGGATCCATATGTGGTTTGTGAAAAGAATACACATTCTATGACTCTAGCTGTGGTTAATGAAAAACACACATGCAATGACTCTAGTGGATCCATATGTGGTTTGTGAAAAGAACACACATGTAATGACTCTAGTGGATCCATGTGGTTTATGAAAAGAACAGACATGCAATGACTCTAGCTGTGGTTAATGAAAAGAACACACATCCAATGACACTGGTGGATCCATATGTGGTTTGTGAAAATAACACACATTCAATGACTCTAGTTGTGGTTCATGAAAATAACACACATGCAATGACACTGTGGGATCCATGTGGTTCATGAAAATAACACACATGTAATTACTCTGGTAGATCCATATGTGGTTTGTGAAAAGAACACACATGCAAAAATTCTAGCTATGATTTAGGATAAGAACACACATGCAATGACACTGGTGCTAGTTTAGGAGAAGAACATGCATGCAATGACTCTAGTGGTGGTTCCATATGTGGTTCATGAAAAGAACACACATGCAATGAATCTAGTGCTGGTTTAGGATAAAAACTCACATGCAATAACTCTAGTGCTAGTTTAGGATAAGAGCACACATGCAATGACTCTAGTGGATACATATGTGGTTCATGAAAAGAACACATATGCAATGACTTTAGTGGAGCCATGTGTTTTATGAAAAGAACAGACATGCAATGACAATGGTGGATCCTTATGTGGTTTGTGAAACGAATAGACATGCAAGGACTCTGGTGGATCCATATGTGGTTTAGGATAAGAACAAGCATGCAATGACTCTGGTGGATCCATATGTGGTTCATGAAAAGAACTCACATGAAATGACTTTGGTGGATCCATATGTGGTTTGAGAAAAGAACACACATGCAATGACTCCGGTGGATCCATATGTAGTTTGTGAGAAGAATAGAGACGCAATGACTCTGGTGGATGCATATGTGGTTTGTGAAAAGAACACACATTCTATGATTCTAGGTGTGGTTAAATAAAAAACGCACATGCAATGACTCTAGTGGATCCATATGTGGTTTGTGAGAAGAGCACACATGTAATGACTCTAGTGGATCCATATGTGTTTCATGAGAAGAACACACATGCAATGACTTTGGTGGATCCATATGTTGTTTGTGGAAAGAACAAACATGCAATGACTCCGATGGATCCATATGTGGTTTGTGAAAAAAACAGACATGCAATGACAGTGGTGGATCCACGTGGTTCATGAAAAGAACACACATGAAAGGACTTTGGTGGATCCATGTGGTTTATGAAAAGAACAGACATGCAATGCCTCTAGCTGTGGTTAATGAAAAGAACACACATCCAATGACATTGGTGGATCCAAATGTGGTTTGTGAAAATAACACATATTCAATTACTATAGTTGTGGTTCATGAAAACAACACACATGCAATGACACTGTTGCATCCATGTGGTTCATGAAAATAACACACATGCAATGACTCTGGTAGATCCATATGTGGTTTTTGAAAACAACACACATGCAATGACTAGCTATGATTTAGGATAAGAACACACATGCAATGACACTGGTGCTAGTTTAGGATAAGAACAGGCATACAATGACTCTAGTGCTGGTTCCATATGTGGTTCATGAAAAGAACACACATGCAATGACTCTGGTGGATCCATATGTGGTTTGTGAAAAGAACAGACATTCAATGACACTGGTAGATCCATACGTGGTTTGTAGAAAGAACACACATGCAATGACTCTTGTTGTGGTTCATCAAAAGAACACACGTGCAATGACTCTAGTGGATCCATGTGGTTCATGAAAATAACACACATGCAATGAGTCTGGTGGATCCATGTGCTTTATATAAAGAACACAGATGCAATGACTCTAGTGCTGGTTTAGGATAAGAACACATATGGAATGACTCTAGTGTTGGTTTCTGAAAAGAACACACATGCAATGACTCTAGTGGATCCATATGTGGTTCATGAAAAGAACACACATGCAACGACTCTAGTGGATCCATATGTGGTTCATGAAAAGAACACAGATGCAATGACTCCAGTTGAGCCATGTGGTTCTTGAAAAGAGCAGACATGCAATGACTCTCCTAGATCCATATGTGGTTTGTGAAGAGAACACACATTCAATGACTCTAGATGTGGTTATTGAAAAGAACACACATGCAATGACTCTAGTGGATCCATATGTGGTTTGTCAAAAGAACACACATGCAATGACAGTGGTGGATCCATGTGGTTCATGAAAAGAACACACATGCAATGACACAGGTGGATCTATGTGGTTCATCGAAACAACACACATGCAATGACTTTGGTGGATCCATGTGCTTTATGAAAAGAACACACATGCAATGACTCTAGTGCTGGTTTAGGATAAGAACACGCATGCAATGATTCTGGTGGATCCATATGTGGGTTGTGAAAACACCACACATGCAATGACTCTAGTGGATCCATGTGGTTGATGAAAAGAATAAACATGCGATGACTCTGGTGGATGCATATGTGGTTCGTGAAATTAACACACATTCAATGACTAGTTGATCCGTGTGGTTTATGAAAAGAACAGACATGCAATGACTCTGGTGGATCCATATGCGGTTTGTGAAAAGAACACACATGCAATGACTCTAGCTGTGGTTAATGAAAAGAACACACATGCAATGACTCTAGTGGATCCATATATGGTTTGTGAAAAGAACGCACATGCAACAACTCTAGTGGATCCATGTGGTTTATGAAAAGAACAAACATGCAATGACTCTAGATGTGGTTCATGAAAAGCACACACACGCAATGACACTAGTGGATCCATGTGGTGCCTAGAAATAACACACATGCAATGACTCTGGTGGATCCATTATGTGCTTTGTGAAAAGAACACACATGCAATGACTCTAGTTGTGGTTCATGAAAAGAAGACACATGGAATGACACTGGTGGATCCATATGTGGTTTGTGAAAAGAACACACATCTAACGAATCTAGTGGATCCATGTGGTTTACAAAAAGAACAGACATGCAATGACACTGGTGGATCCATATGTGGTTTGTGAAAAGAACAAACATGCAATAACTCTAGTGGATCCATATGTGGTTTGTGAACAGAACACACAATCCATGATTCTGGTGGATCCATATGTGGTTCATGAAAAGAACACACATGCAATGACTCTGGTGGATCCATATGTGGTTTGTGAAAAGAACATACATGCAATAACACTGGTGGATCCATACGTGGTTTGTAAAAATAACACACATGCAATGACTCTTGTTGTGGTTCATGAAAAGAACACATATGCAATGACTCTAGTGGATCCATGTGGTTCATGAAAATAACACACATGCAATGAGTCTGGTGGATCCATGTGCTTTATATAAAGAACACACATGCAATGACTCTAGTGCTGGAGAACACATATGAAACGACTCTAGTGTTGGTTTCTGAAAAGAACACACATGCAATGACTCTGGTGGATCCATATGTGGTTTGTGAAAAGAACACACATGCAATGACTCTAGTGGATCCATATGTGGTTCATGAAAAGAACACACATGCAACGACTCTGGTGGATCCATATGTGGTTTGTGACAAGAACACACATGCAATGATTCTGGTTGATCTATGTGGTTCTTGAAAAGAACAGACATGCAATAACTCTACTAGATCCATATGTGGTTTGTGAAAAGAACACACATTCAATAAGTCTAGCTGTGGTTATTGAAAAGAACACACATGCAATGACTCTAGAGGATCCATATGTGGTTTGTGAAAAGAACACACATGCAATGACAGTGGTGGATCCATGTGGTTCACGAAAAGAACACACATGCAATGACACTGGTGGATCTACGTGGTTCATCGAAACAACACACATGTAATGACTTTGGTGGATCCATGTGCTTTATGAAAAGAACACACATGCAAGGACTCTAGTGCTGGTTTAGGATAAGAACACGCATGCAATGATTCTGGTAGATCCATATGTGGGTTGTGAAAACAACACACATGTAATGACTATAGTGGATCCATATGTGGTTCATGAAAAGAACAAACATGCAATGACTCTGGTGGATGCATATGTGGTTTGTGAAATGAACACACATGCAACGACTCTGGTGGATCCATATGTGGTTTGTGACAAGAACACACATGCAATGACTCCAGTTGAGCCATGTGGTTCTTGAAAAGAGCAGACATGCAATGACTCTCCTAGATCCATATGTGGTTTGTGAAGAGAACACACATTCAATGACTCTAGATGTGGTTATTGAAAAGAACACACATGCAATCACTCTATAGGATCCATATGTGGTTTGTGAAAAGAACACACATGCAATGACAGTGGTGGATCCATGTGGTTCACGAAAAGAACACACATGCAATGACACTGGTGGATCTACGTGGTTTATCGAAACAACACACATGTAATGACTTTGGTGGATCCATCTGCTTTATGAAAAGAACACACATGCAATGACTCTAGTGCTGGTTTAGGATAAGAACACGCATGCAATGATTCTGGTGGATCAATATGTGGGTTGTGACAACAACACACATGCAATGACTCTACTGGATCCATGCGGTTGATGAAAAGAACAAACATGCAATGACTCTGCTAGATGCATATGTGGTTTGTGAAATGAACACACATTCAATGACTAGTTGATCTGTGTGGTTTATGAAAAGAACAGACATGCAATGACTCTGGTGGATCCATATGCGGTTTGTGAAAAGAACACAGATTCAATGACTCTAGCTATGGTTAATGAAAAGAACACACATGCAATGACTCTAGTGGATGCATATTTGGTTTGTGAAAAGAACACACCTGCAACGACTCTAGTGGATCCATGTGGTTTATGAAAAGAACAAACATGCAATGACTCTAGCTGTGGTTCATGAAAAGCACACACATGCAATGACACTAGTGGATCCATGTGGTGCCTGGAAATAACACACATGCAATGACTCTGGTGGATCCATTATGTGGTTTGTGAAAAGAACACACATGCAATGAAAGTGGTGGATCCATGTGTGGTTTGTGAAAAGAACAGATATGCAATAACTCTGGTGGATCCATGTGTGGTTTGTGAATAGAACACACAAGCAATGTCTCTGATGGATCCATATGTGGTTCATGAAAAGAACACACATGCAATGAATGTTGTTGTGGTTCATGAAAAGAACACACATGCAATGACTCTAGTGGATCCATGTGGTTCATGAAAATAACACACATGCAATGAGTCTGGTGGATCCATGTGCTTTATATAAAGAACACACATGCAATGACTCTAGTGCTGGTTTAGGATAAGAACACATATGAAACGACTCTAGTGCTGGTTTCTGAAAAGAACACACATGCAATGACTCTGGTGGATCCATATGTGGTTTGTGAAAAGAACACACATGCAATGACTCTAGTGGATCCATATGTGGTTCATGAAAAGAACACACATGCAATGACTCTGGTGGATCCATATGTGGTTTGTGACAAGAACACACATGGAATGATTTTTGTTGATCCATGTGGTTCTTGAAAGAATAGACATGCAATGACTCTACTAGATCCATATGTGGTTTGTGAAAAGAACACACATTCAATGACTCTAGCTGTGCTTATTGAATAGAACACACATGCAATGACTCTAGTGGATCCATATATGGTTTGTGAAAAGAACGCACATGCAACGACTCTAGTGGATCCATGTGGTTTATGAAAAGAACAAACATGCAATGACACTGGTGGATCTATGTGGTTCATCGAAACAACACACATGCAATGACTTTGGTGGATCCATGTGCTTTATGAAAAGAACACACATGCAATGACTCTAGTGCTGGTTTAGGATAAGAACACGCATGCAATGATTCTGGTAGATCCATATGTGGGTTGTGAAAACAACACACATGTAATGACTCTAGTGGATCCATGTGGTTGATGAAAAGAATAAACATGCAATGACTCTGGTGGATGCATATGTGGTTTGTGAAATGAACACACATTCAATGACTAGTTGATCCGTGTGGTTTATGAAAAGAACAGACATGCAATGACTCTGGTGGATCCATATGCGGTTTGTGAAAAGAACACACATTCAATGACTCTAGCTGTGGTCAATGAAAAGAACACATATGCAATGACTCTAGTGGATCCATATATGGTTTGTGAAAAGAACACACATGCAACGACTCTAGTGGATCCATGTGGTTTATGAAAAGAACAAACATGCAATGACTCTAGCTGTGGTTCATGAAAATCACACACATGCAATGACACTAGTGGATCCATGTGGTGCCTGGAAATAAAACACATGCAAAGACTCTGGTGGATCCATTATGTGGTTTGTGAAAAGAACACACATGCAATGAAAGTGGTGGATCCATGTGGTTTATGAAAAGAACAGACATGCAATGACTCTAGTGGATTCATATGTGGTTTGTGAAATGAACACACATTTAATGATTCTAGTGGATCCATGTGGTTTATGAGAATAACACACATGCAATGAACTCTAGTGGATCCATGTGGTCTATGAGAAGAACACATATCCAATGAACTCTAGTGGATCCATCTTGGCATAATTTGATATATGACACGATGTATTTCATTGTACAAGACACTCACTTTCCATTTTTATACTACTCAGTTTTGCCCTTTGTGTTTGGTAGTAGTCAATTTTCCCCCTCTCTCTCGTAGAAGACGAAACATGTGCTCACTCTGGCTGCTATGCCCTGATTGGTTTTCACAGTTGTCACACGGATTGTGCGCACCAACCGTTGATCCTGTGTGATCCAACGAGGATCGTTGCACATGCCATGCCCTTCACAGTATAGCGTGAGACAACACAAACGTCTCCCTCAGTGAGACTTCTACAAGAAGGAACACGAAGCCATCCATAGAAAAAGTCGTCGAGTGGCCATGTCACGTTTAATCTAGTCTGCAAAGGCTACAAGTCTACTACACGGCAACTGGTCATCCATGACCCATGGGCTATACCATTTTTACTACACAGCGCGCCTGCACTCTCACTTCCGCCATGCCCCCACCACACGAACCTTCCACGTGGTAGCCACAGCCAGAAGAGCTGCCTACCGGGGCCCTCGAGGAGGCCTAAACGTCCCCACATTAAAAACCTAGCCTATCGGGTCCTCCATTCGCACTCATCCACTCCTCTCTCTTCCCTATCTAGCAAAACCCCACAATCCTCAACGTATAGGCACGAACCTTCTCCATGAAACCAGTGTGTTGGGGTGAGTTTGCGGGCATCGCCACTGGGGTGGTGCTTCAACACAAGACAATGAGGACGTGCAGTTCAACCCCTTGGGGGACTATGTGCTCGCCGGTGCTGACGACTTCGGAGGCCCTGATGAGGGTGTGGAGTTCGACGAACACGCTCCACGCATGTACCCGGAGGTACATCTATTTCTACATGTTTCATATTTTCTGCTCGAGCTTAACCTAGTCCTGGTTTCATAAAAAAAATCTAGCTCTAATGATTAGATGCACCATACAAACCGGTACATGGAGAGATATAGTCCGTTCTGAATGAATCCCCATTATTTATTTATTAATAAGTTATCAAGAACACAAACCACATTAATTTAAGAGCGAGCTAGGGAGACAACCGTAATGAACTGTTGAACCTATGTAAATATGTTATTGTATTGAAAGTAACTTGGAATGGTGGGAGGAATATATATTTATTATTTTTCTCATTTCGGTTTGCATTTCATACATTACAGGTAGATTCAAGTGAGATGGACTCTGACAAGGAGAATAGGGACAACAAGAGCCACCATGTCATGAAGAAGCTCAAGAGCGGGAGAATCCCGTTCCGCACTCGACTTGGGAGCTCAGGTGCCCTTTCTGTAAGAAAGGAGTCAATCTGAGGATTGCCAGCTTGATTTCGCATGCGGTTGGCATTGGTTAAAGCCCGGCTAGTAAACACAAGTCGGCGACCAAGGCTAAGCACGCTGCTTATGGCAAATTTTTGAGGGAGTATGTCAAGACCGGCCTGGTGTCCCCTTACTTAGGAATAAGCAACTTCTAGCTAACCAACCAATCACTGTGCTAGCCCGACCACTAATAATGTTTAATTCTCTTACTGTTTCTAAACCCTTAAACTATGTGGTGTGTTGAAACCTCATGCTTTTCAACTGACATGTGTGTTTCAAAGTTGCTTGATCGTGCATGCTTACACCAGTGGCCTACCCAGAAACTTCTAGAAGCATGGGAAAATGAGCTTCAATTTGGAAAATTCTGGACAAAATCACCAAATTAAAGAGAGGAAATTTCAAGCTTTGTGCAATCGGAAGGCCTAAGCGGCTTCCCAGGTTGTAGGGATGCTAGGTCCATGTCTATGCTTACACTTCCCTTAAACTTGCTGGGAATAATAATCACAAATAGCTATACACTTCCTTCTGTCCTGTCACGTTACGTCGTGTCAGCACCGCGCACCCGCTGCAGATCGGCAACAGGACGGTGGTCTCTGTGACCGGTATGTGCCACGCCAAAGCCACGTCGCACAGCCGTCCCATCACCTACCAGGCACGGCCACCAAATTTAATCGCTAGGATTTGAAACCAACGGTGCTCGCCCGGTCAAACTTGCTTCCACTTGGGTATAAATGGAATATTGGTAAACGCAATTTACGACACGCGCACACCTCTTTTACGCATCGCCTTCCATCTCCATAGCACAAGACTGTGCAAAAATCCCCAACTCCTTCCACCGCTACTGCCGCAGCCACCGCAAGAACCATCGACACTGTCATAGGCACCGCCTCCGCTGCGCCATACCACCGCAAAAGATTACTCCATCGCCATGCCTAGTCCCATCCACCGCTACCGATGCTAGGCCACCGTCATTGCATTAGCTACTGCCATGGACGCAGACTACGGCGTGTTCGGTGATGGGAGCGACTTCACCGACGAGTACACCATCACAGCCCATGGCACCACCGAGTTGACGGTCATCCACACAAATGCGTCAGCGGAGGTCGCCAAGGTCATCACAATGTACGAGCAGTGGCTAGAAGAGCCGATGGACAGGTACAAGATCTTCAGCCTTGACCTCAAGTATATCGGAGATAGGAAGAGGGCGGTGCTTTTGCAGCTGTTCATGCGCAACCACTGCCTCCTATACCACGTATGCAGGGCCAACTGTGTATGCCCGGAGCTTCGCAAGTTCCTACACAGGAGGGAGATCTACTTCGACAACGTCGACATCAAGAACGACACTCTGAAGCTAGAGCAGGATCTCCTCATTCATGTCGTCAATCACGTCGATCTCCAACGTTAATGGAGGTACCCGGATGACGATACGGGGAAAGCCGGCATGGCTAGACTCGCTGCCAACATCATCGACCGTGAGTACGCCAGCATGAAGGTCGAGTTCCCAAAGCACCTGCACGCGCGATGGGAGCGGAGGCACCTAAATTACGATGCGATCAAGTACACAGCTAGGGACACGTATGGCTGCTACGAGATTCTCAACAGGATCTGGCGGATGGGTGAGTGTGTTGTTTACCACTACTAGTTTCACATTCCGTTCCTAGTTTTATCTCGCATATATTTTATGTCACCTGTTTTTTCTAAGCATTCTATGTGTAAGAACTGAGCTCGTATGATCCATGCGATATTAGGTAGTTAACGTGTATGAATTACATGTCCCCCTTTTGTATGCTCAACCTTCATACTTACAAATTCAGTTTGTGCCCTTTGCATGCGGTAGAATCTAGAACTTCCATGCATAAAGTCATTGTATTGGGAACGGCAGTACCTAAATAGGTTAGATAGAGGTGTGGGGACTAGCAGGGAAGCTCTCGACAGCGTCCGCAGGCGGGATTGGATACCAGAAAGTGTAGCGAGACATAGGAAGTACCCATGTTTGGAGCCCTCGTGATGAGGTAAAGCTCCTACTCCTGCCGGTCTGACTATGTGTAGTATACAGGCTACAATCGCTCGTTGAGATGTATTCTCTAGCTACCACCTTAAATGCACTGAGGCCAACCCTTCCTACAAGGACCTTGCCTCTCCTTATATAGGCAGAGAGGCAACAGTATCACTAGCCAGTCCGGCTGGCGGGCCCATAGGCGGGTCCCAGCAGGCTGGTCATCTACAGTATTCGGTACACTTACATCCCATCAGAGTACATGCGGTAGGGTCATCGTGGGTACAATGAACGCCATGTGAGCCTGTCGTCAGCCTCTGGCCACTATTCCCACGTCACCCAACAAAGTCTTTGTTATGACCGTGTAGTTGCGGGTATTGTCATCATACCAGGGCGTACCGTGAACTATGCAACACGTCGCACTGTCCTGCTAATCGAGTCTGGCTACGCTGATGTAGCCGGTCCCGTTCCTTGCTGCTCCTCGCGGTTTCGGCTACCGTGAAGTAGCCGACTTGACTTGTTCGTATCCAGATGTGCTCAGCCAGCTGGACGCGAGCCGACTGCCATGGTTCTTGTTCGGTTGGGGTATCCGGAGGTCATCCTCCCGACACTAGCCCCCGAGCACGTGTAGATTTTGCCCTTAGGTGAAATGTGCGCGCGCTCCTCTTCAACTTTGGAATTTCTATCCGGCTACATGTGGCAGTTGCGCTACCCGTGACTTCAGTGCTGACGCCGGCCACGCACACACGCGCCATCATTGCACTGCGGCGGGCAGCATAATGTCTTGTCGCACGTCGCCTCGGGAAACTGTCGCCTACCTCTTTGGTTTCTGCTCCGGGATTGTCTGCGCATCCCGCGTCTACACAAAGGATGCTGGGCGGTGGGGAGGGTGAGGTGCGGCTCGATGGGAGCCGCGTGGCACTGCGAACGGTTACGCTGCCCTCTAGTCTTCCCAGGGAGGGTGATTCCTCCTTCTGTTCGCTGCCTCCCCAGTCTTCCCCTGCGCCCTTGCCTTCCTCGCTCTGCCTCGCTTGCTGCTGCCGCTGTAATCCGCCGTGCTGCCAGTTTAGCATCGTCGGAGGTACGGGCCACCGCCACTCCTTAGCTGGTGCGACGCCCAGCGAGACGGAGATGGCCGCCGAGCGTGGAGCCTGGTCCGGCTCCTCCGTGATGGAGGAGCAGATTGACAACTACTGCGCCACCCGTGGGCTACCGACAAAGACGGAGGTAGCGATGCGTCTCGCACTGGCGGGAGAGGAGTCGTCGCACCTTGTAGAGGGGGAGCGGGTGATTTTCCTTTCGCACCTTGCCCGCGGCTTCGCACTGCCGGTGCACCCCTTCTTCCTCACCTTCCTCGCCTTCTTTGACCTCTGCCTCCACCACCTTGGTGCCAACGCTATCGGCATGTTGGCGCACTTCATGGCCTTCTACGAGAGTTACCTCGAGATCCAGCCGGATCTCGGGCTCTCCTGCCGGCTCTTCCGCATCCGGCCGCTGGTCCAGTTCACCAACGGGTCACTGGTGACGTGCGGCGGCGCCTCTGTCTACTCCCACACGCAGACCGGCTACCCCAAGTTCCGGCTGCAAGGACACAGTGTGACTGTGGCAACAGTCGTACTTCTATGTCCGCAACCTCACCGACAAGGACCGGATCAATCTGCCGGCTTTCCAGGACGTGGAATCTAGCCGGTAGCAATGGGATCTGAAGATCTACAGGGAGAAGACAGAGTCAGACACGACGTTGCAGCGCATGTGTGCCCTCGTCACCGCCGGCTTAACCGGCCTAGACAACAGCCTCAGTTCGATGTTCTGGCTAATGATGCCGTTGCAGCAGCACACGCACAAGATGTGCTTCTAATTCAGTCGGCTGGACCCGACCCGGCTGTCCCGCCATGATCCCCGCTACCACAAATTGAAGGAGTGGGTGTGGATGATCACGAAGGAGCGGCTGCCGGAAGGCTGGAAGTTTGGGCTAGTACCCTACAGCCGCGACAACCGCGCGCCCCGGATAAGTTTCTTGTCAGCCGTTTTTTCTGCTTGTGACGTTTTGTCGTCTGACTAACCTCTTGTGCTTCTTTCTTCTTGGCAGATGTTCCCCTGTATCCTCTCGGAGGAGGGCGAGACCCTCCTTCAAAACTTCACGCCTGACCTTCCCGAGCCAGGCGCTCGTCGGTCCAGCGAGGAATCAGATGGGGACGGCGACGTCTTCCCCAACCAGAACGACGAGCCTGCCCCCGACCCCCACACGGAGGTCGACGAGGAGGAGGAGGCCGCGCCGGCTCCCGAGCCAGCCCAGTGCCGCGCGTTGGACGATGACTCCAGCCGGTCTAGTGCTTGAGGAAGCGGCTCTAGCCGATCCGGCGCCGGCGGGAGCAGGTCTAGCCGGCCCACCGTGGAGGAGCCAGACCGGCGCCCTTCTGCTCAGCCACCTTGGCCGCCAGAAGGGGCCACCGCCCGTGGTGCTGGGGTAAGCCATTCCCTGGCCCTTGTGCCTTTTCTTCCTTTCCTTGTGCCAATTTTTATGTCTTTTGCTTATTTGCCTTTGCTTCTTTCTTGTCTTCTTTTGTTCAACATGCTGGTTTCCTTTGGTGCCGCGAGCCCGGCGCGGGCGCCCATTGGCTCACTGCCCCACGCGCCGGACACCGTGCCACCCCCATCTGCTTCTGCTCCCCCTCCTTTGCCTAGGGCACCATCTCCGCCACCGCCTCAAGCTGATCTGGCTACCGCAGCCAGAGCGAGGAACGCTGCGCCGACCATGGTGGTGCAGCCGGAAATGGCTGTGCCTTCTTCACAAAGTGGAGGTAGTTCCCCTGTGGCTGTGAGGAGGGCCTCCATCGGCAAGGAGGTTGTGGTCGTCACCGACGACAACTCCGACGATGAGCCGGGAGAGGAGTGGCGGACGGCGGTGGCAGAGGCGAAGGAGTCGCTGATCTCCAACGCCATCAATGATGACGCCTCCTCCGCTGCCTCGCTAGCGGACCTTGCCGCCACCCTTGAGCTGACGGTGAAGGAGATCCGGCTTCTCAAGGCCGCAGCTGGCGGCAACCGGACCCTGGAGCAAAAGCTCGCGGCTGCCAACAAGACCTCCGAGAGTAAGTCCCTTCAGTCGGATACAACTGCCGAATGCTTTGGTATTTAACTTCTCCATTGTTTTGCTGATAGTCGGTTTCCGCAGCCATCATGGTGTGTGCTCCACGGGAAATCGATCGCCTGAAGAAGGCGAACAACTGGCTGAGCAAGTCCAGTTCCATGCTTCAGCTGCAAAATATGGACTAACACGCCAAGCTGGATGCCCTAGAGGCCACCGCCAAGGAGCACGATGCCACCCTCGCTAGACGGGCCCAAGCTTTTGACCTCCTCGAAGCCTAGAACAAGGACCAAGAGAAGGAGGTCACACGACTGACTGTTCAGGAGAAGGCTCTGGTGGAGGAGCTAATGCAGGTCGGGCACACGGCCAAGGGTAAGTTTTTCCCCGCCTATCTTTGTCTCTCCGGATCCGGTAGTCGAATCTGACATTCCTTTTTTCTGACAGCATTTTATCTCGGCGTAGACATGTTGGCGTATAACCAGCTGAAGGAGAACTGGCCGGGGGAGCAGCCAACCGCCCAGGAGTTGGTCGCCCTCCTTGGTGAGGAGGCCGCCATGCTTCGCCAGGCGTCTTAGGCTATCTTCACGTTTCTATGGCTGGACACGCCTGTTCCGGAGACGATGGCGCAGCTGGCGGCCAAGGTGACAGAGGTGTTGGCTACCATCGATCGGTTGAGGGATCTGGCAGCGCGAGCCGGGGAAGAAATGGCCTTGGCCCTGATGCTCTCTTGGTACAAGGATGCCCGCATCGAGAAGATCGACGGAGGCTTCCGTGTCGGCGTCGACCTCGCCGCTGTCCTCTAGGCCCATCCGGAGCTCTAGGCCTCCGCCATCAAGAACGCCGATTATGCAGACGTTGACGAGGTCCTCACTGACTCGGAGTCTGCCGGCACGCCTGATACGAAAGCTTCGTCGAAGTCAACTGGTGGGGACGTCGGAGCCAGATCTACCAACACGCCTCCTCCGCCTCCCGAGACCGCTTCTAGTCGGGATCCTCCGCATGGCAAGGGCCCTGCCGCCTAGAAGTAATCCCCGAGATGCCGGGTGGACTTGTATTTATTTTTCTTGATTGAACTTTGTCGTGTGCGCCGGCTATTTCTAACACCGGGTGCACTTATGGGAGCTTCGTCTCCCCTTTTTTATCCAACTAAACTATTTGGCTTGCTTCCAACTTGTGATTTTTGTGCGCTTCGAAGTTTTGATATTTCGCCGGCTGAACTCGTCCGGCTACCTTCGCCCGACTGAGCACCTTTAGCCGGGGGGACTCCAACTCCAGCAGGGGAGCGCCAACACACCCACTAGGTGTAGCCCCCGAGATTCGGAGTAGCTGGCGTAGCCAGGTGCTTCGATTCTTATTTCTTTTCTTCGAGTCTTTAGCTTCATGCGGCTAGACACCTCTAGCCGGCTACCCCAACCTGGGAGGTACCCGGTTACTTTCGCTGGCTGAACGCCTGCAGCCGGGGGAACTTCAATTCCAGTGGGGGCGCACCAGTGCACCCACTGGGTGTAGCCCCCGAGATTCGGAGTAGCTGGCACACCCAGGTGCTTCAAATCTTCTTCTATCCTTTCTTCCTGCCCTTGCCCTCACCTGGGCTCCAAATATCTGGCTAAACGCCTTTAGCCGGTCGAAAACTACAAGATTCCCTAGGGGTGCGCGAGCGCACCAAGTGGGTGTATGCCCCGAGATTCGGAGCGCTTGATGAAGGCAAGGACTTCAAATCTTCCTCTTTCTTGAATTCCAACTTGATGTAGTCATACAAAACAAATATATACATTCCCACCCGTTAATAGGTTAGTCGGTTAAGGTAGCGCCTTTTAGCCGGAAGGTAGATTTATTTTTCGAAAACTAGCTTGTGCTTCTCTGGACACTTAGTCATCTTCCTGTGTGCTCTACTGTTTACACTGCGTCCTTGCCAGGCAGCCGGGTTGCGGTCTACAGCCAGAATCAAAGGAAGCTGACAGTACATTGCGCACGGTACTGATGGCTTAGTAGCTGGATCATCTCACTAGTTGCAAGACCGGGATGCCCGATCGATCGCATCTCCTACCCATTTTTCGTGTCGGATGCCTCGGGCTTTTGCTCTTCCTAGACGGACAGACGAGTTGTGGTCTGTAGCTGAGACGAAGAGTGGGCCTCTAACATCATCGCACACTACTCAACCGGTTTGTTGATTTAGCAGATCGTGCCAGCCGGCGAGCCCCCGGGTAGGGGTTGCCAGAGCCAGAAAAACTGAACCAGAAACGAATATACACAAATTTCTAGCAAGGAGCCCCCGAGTGACTCGCAGGGGTCTGCATTTTATTCATAGAGTTCGCAGGATACATACATTTTCCGGTGACTAGGTGTAAAATGGGCGGAGCAGGGCCACGTCCCAGAGGCGTTATGTTTCCTCGTCCGACTTGTCCATCTTGTTCTTGCACGGCTGCTACGTGATGATGAGGTAGTAGGAGTCATTGGGAAGCGCCCGACTGATGATGAAGGGACCCTCCTAGGGTGGCGATGACTTGTGCATGCCCTTCGTGTCTTGCACCAGCCGGAGAACCAGATCGCCCTCGCGGAATGCGACGGGGTGGATACGGCTACAATGGTAGTGGCGTATGCGCTGCTGGTACAGGGCTGATCTGGACAGTGCCAGCTCGCGGGCCTCCTCGAGGAGGTGCAGACCATCCTCCCGCGCCTCCTGGTTGGCCTTTTCATCGTAGAGGAGCTTGCACGGTAATTCGAACTCGATGTCCTCGGAGAGGACGGCTTCCGAGCCGTAGACGAGGAAGAACGGTGTGAAACCGGTTGACCTGTTCGGCGTGGTGCGGAGGCTCCACAACACAGCTGGAAGTTCCTCAATCCATCATCCGGGCGACCGCTCCAAGGGCTCAATGAGGCGTGGCTTGATGCCTGCTAGCACTAGGACGTTTGCCCTTTCAACCTGCCCATTAGACTACGGGTGTGCGACGGAAGCGAGGTCCAGCCGGATGCCCTTGTTGCTACAGAACTGGGCGAAGGCCCCCTTGGCGAAGTTCGTGCCGTTGTCCGTGATGATGCTGTTGGGGTAGCCGAACCGGTTAATTATGTGGGTGAAGAAGGTGACGACTGTCGCCTCGTCTAGCTTCTGGATAGGCTTGGCCTCTATCAACTTTGTGAACTTGTCTACCACCACCAGCAGGTGGGGCATGCCAGCACGCACCCGCTTGAAGGGACCGACCATGTCGAGGCCCCAGATAGCGAAATGCCAGGTGGTCGGTATAGTCTTGAGTACCGTAGTCGGCATGTGCCTGAGGGCGGTGGCCCCAGATAGCGAAAGCGTTGGCATCCATTGCAAGCGCGGACTAGCTGCTCGGCATCCTCGAGGGCGGTGGGCCAATAGAAACCGTGGCGGAACGCCTTGGCGACTATTGCCCTAGATGAAGAGTGATGCCCACACTCGCCCTGGTGGCTGTCCTTGAGCAGCCGGTAGCCTGTTTCCACATTGACACACCGTTGGAAGATGCCGGATACGCTGCGCTTGTACTGTTCCTTGTTGATAATGGTGTACATGTGCGCGCGCTGCCAGATTTGCCTGGCCTCCACCTCGTCATCCGGAAGCTCTCCATTGGCGATGTAGTTCATGAAGGGGTGCACCTAGGATGGTATCTCCCGGATAGTGAGGACGCTTCCGTTCTCTGGTTGAGGGGCGCCGGGGGTCGTCCGGATGAGGTACCCGGAACGGCAGCCCCCGAGCCGCTTGATGAGTTGGTAGCCCCAGGGTCTTGCGAGCCGGAGGGTATGGACTTGCCAGAGTTGATGCGAGCCTTCTTCTTCGCGGGTTCTATTGGTTCCGCGTCTGCCGTGCCGTCAACCAGGGCGCTCCCCGCCCAGATAATGGAATCCAACTCGGGAGACGGGTTGATAGAGGGCTGCAGATGCTCCAAGGAGACCCCTGGTGGGATCGCTTGCCTGGTGGATCTGATTTGTTCGAGCGAATCAGCTGCCTCATTGTTGACGCGAGGGACGTGAGCAAACAAGGCGCTGAGCTTCTTTACGTGGAACTGGTAGAGAGCCATGTTTGCATTGCGTGCATCCCACTCTCCGGATACCTGCTGCACCACCAGGTACGAATCGCCGTAGCAAAGGATCCGATTGACGCTGATTTCCCTGGCTAGCCGGAGGCCATGCACCAGCGCCTCGTATTCGGCAGGGTTATTGGAGGCCTTGAAGTGGATCTGG
Source organism: Avena eriantha (assembly GCA_910589775.1). Lineage (NCBI taxonomy): Eukaryota > Viridiplantae > Streptophyta > Magnoliopsida > Poales > Poaceae > Avena > Avena eriantha. The sequence goes on along the minus strand of OU342744.1, from coordinate 296,552,764 downwards.
AGAACATACTCCAGCCAGTCTCCTTTGGGCGAGGTGAGGCCGCTACCGGCTCCCAAGCCCCCGAGCATCTTCGAGCCGTCGAAGTGCTTCCTCCAGTGGTCCTAATCAGGAACCGGTGGGAGGTACTGGGTCTCGGCCTAGTCGACGAGGAAGTCCACCAGAGCTTGCGACTTGATCATGAGCCAGGGCTCATACTGGGTGGAGTAGGCGGCGAGCTCGATGGCCCATTTGGCGACTTGGCCGGTGGCATCCATGTTGCTGATGATTTCAGAAAAGGGTGCGGTGCACACGACCTTAATCGGATGCTCCTGGAAGTAGTGCTTGAGCTTCTTGCATGACAGTTACACACCATAACACACCTTCTGGTAGTGGGGGTAGTTCTTCTTGGAGAGGGAGTGAACCTCGCTAAGGTAGTAGACGAGTCGCTGAACCGGCTGAGCCTTGCCTTCCTCGGGGAGCTCCACCACTAGGACGACGCTGACGACTTGGCTGATGGCTGCTATATAGAGCAACATCAGCTCCTTGCTAGCCGGTGTGGCTAGAATCGGTGTTGTGGATAGCATCCGCTTGAGGTCATGAAAAGTAGCGTCGGCTGATGACTTGTGTATTAACGAGCTCATTGGGGAACCCCAAGAGGAAGGTATGATGAGCACAGTAGTAAATTTTCCCTCAGTTATGAAACCAAGGTTATCAATCCAGTAGGAGCAAGGAAACACCCCAAAGGTGTAGCTAGCTGAACATTGGCAGGGCGCACTACCGGTGCCAGGAGCAACGTGGAGACCTGCACAACACAACCACAGAACTCTGTCCCCAACTTGCGATGAGGTTGTCAATCTCACCAGTTTTTCTGAAATTAAAGGATTAAACGTATCGAATGGAAGAAAGTAATAGTTTGCAGAAAGTAAACACAAAGCAGTAAATAGTTGATTGTAGATTAAAAGTAAAAGAAAGGATCGGGGTCCATAGTTCACTAGAGGTGGCTCTTCTTAAGATAGATGACATGTTGGGTGAACAAATACAGCGGGGCAATTGACAAACATCGAGAAAGCATACAAGCATATACTAATCATCTTGACTCCTTTGAGATTCGAATGGGCATTACAACATTATACATAGACCGCCATCCAACTACATCTATGACTAATAATCCACCTTCAGGTTATCATCCGAACCCCCTCCAGTATTAAGTTGCATGCAACAGATAATTGCATTACAAAGTGCATGTAATGTAATAAATACGATTGTTCTGTGAACAAAGGATTGTTGTCTTATCCCTAGTAGCAACAACACATCTAGTACCTTAGAGATTTCTGTCACTTCCCCAGATTACCAGAGGCATGAACCCACTATCGAGCATAAATACTAACTCTTGGAGTTACTAGCATCTACTTGGCAAATATAGCTACTAACAACGGAAAGCATGCAAGATCACAAATAACAAAGACATGATAGAATCAATAATAAATCTGAAATAGCATCTGAATTTCCATCGGATCCCCGCAAACACAACATGCAGAATTACAAATAGATGATCTTGATCATGAACGGAGCTCACAAGATCTAAACATGATAACACAAAGGAGGAGAACCAGCCATCTAGCTACTACATGGACCCGTAGTCCAGAGATGAACTACTCACGCATCACACCGGATGCTTGCATGACGATGAAGAAGGCCTCTAGGGTGAATTCCCCTCTTCGGCAGGCTGTCGGGAAGAGCTTCAGACCCCTCCCGATCTAGGGATGGAGATGACGGTGGCTACAGACTCTTTCGTGGAATTTTGATCAGGTACTTAGGGTTTCCATATCAGAGGCAATATATAGGCGGAAGGAGAGGTCGAGGGGGTGCCTGGGGCGGCCCGACCACCCCTTGGCGCGGGCCTGGCGTGGCCGCACGGCCAGGTGGTGTGGCCGCACGGCCAGGTGGTGTGGCCGGGCCCTAGCCCCTCTCCGTCTCGTATTCTGGCTGTAGGTGTCCCTCGATGAAAAACTGACTGTGGCTTTTGTCCCGCCCAATTCCGAAAATATTCATTTTCTGACATTCCTGGAACCAAAAATAGCAGAAAACAGGCAGCTGGCACTGTGGCTCTTGTTAATAGGTTAGTCTAAGAAATCATATGAAAAGTACTCTGAAGTGTGGACAAAACATAAGAAAGTAGATAAATCTAGGCATGGAACATCAAAAATTATAGATACATTTGCAATGTATCAACATCCCCAAGCTTAACTCCTGCTCGTCCTCGAGTAGGTAAGTGATAAAAAGAAAGAATAATTTTTTAGGTGACATGCACCATCATAATCTTGATCAAAGTATTTGTAAAACATTCAAAGGTGGGATCATAGTACTTCAATCATAACATGAAAGACAAAGTTATAGAAATAAGACAAAGAAACTATGTTCCAACATGAAAAGGCACAAACAAAAGATTCATGAATAACAATGCTTTGCAAGACGTTTGTTTGTTTCACATAAAGAAAACATAGCATAGTGTTATTCAACTTGTCCCTCATAGAGTAGCAAACATAAATGCATAGGACACCTTCAAAGTTCATAAGAGTGACTAGATACAAATAGTTTAAAACAAGCAATATCAAGGTATGCATCAATCAACAAGTCTTGGGACAATGCACATAGAACTAAGAATGGACACTATGCTCTCAAAGTTGGTGCATAAAGGTAGAAGGTAGAGACTCAACATAAAAGTAAAAGAAAGGCCTTCATAGAAGGAAGTAGAGATTCAAGTTTCATAAAGAGCTTCCAAAAATTATGGTACTTGTTAGCTTTCAGCTCTCATTGCCCCTATCGTAAGCATCTTTAGGTGATTAAGGTTAAAGTGACACAACTAAGAGGATATGCTTGACAAGTTATAAGCTGAAATCTCATGCCCCTTACTTACGAAGACCGAACCTCATGCTACTCAACTTTAGTCAGAAGTAAGCTCTTGTCATTGTTAGTATATATGTATCATAAAGAACTGCCAATGGGGTACCCCTTGCACATGATACATGAGCTATCCCATAATCAAAATGGCAAGGCTAGCAGACAATGAGCATCTTAGTGATCTTTTTATTTGCTATTTGCATAGGTTTTTATTGAGGATGCTTCATAGAGTGCTCATTATGGTCATGCTGCAAGTTTCCACCATGATTAGGCATGGCTTAGGCTAGCACCCTAAGCGTTTCTCTAACGCACATACAAACTCCATGATCTTACAAGTTCCACTTTTATTTTACACCGCCGGGATCCATAAGCAAAAGAACATGATATTAACGGGGTACAAAGTACAGGTGCAATGTTGAAAGCGTTCCCCATGATACATGGTTCTGCTAATTTTAACTTATAAAGCGCAAGAATATACTCAACAAAGATGGACGCAATGGTTCAAGTTTATTAAATGCAAAAAAGTAAAGTGTGCCATCAAGTTCATGATAGCTTTAATCACTAGTTTTCTCATAACAAGTTTAATTTGGAAGGTAGACAAAAACATGATATACTTGGAATAGCATAAGATATTAGGTAGGTATGGTGGACTCTTTGGAATAACTTGGTTTAAGGAGTTGGATGCATGAGTGGAACTCATACTTGGTTGTGGAGGCTAGCAAAAGACTGGGAGCGACAAACTAAGAGAGCAATAATGACCATAATCTTGTAGAGCGACAAAACATCATTAATCAAAGCATAAAGTGATACTAAAAGTTGAAAACTAAAGGATCATAAAGGATATGATGACTTTGGATAGTCATAACATGGTGTGAGCATGCGCCAAGTCAACCCAAATAAAGCATCAAAGGAGAATACCACGATATATGCTTTAATATGCTAAAACAACGCATGATTCTTCAAAGGCACATTAAACAATCTCAATTGTTTATAACAAGTCATGCTACATCAAATAATACTAAGCATAAAGCCAAAACAATATCAAGCATAACATGATAAAGCATAGGCCACGGTCAAAAACAAGCTCTCTTTACCACTTCAGCATGAACTTTTCCTACTCTTTTCCAATCCAAACCAAACTATTTGAAAACCAATGTATGAAAGAGGGGGTCAAACTAGTTTATTCATCAAACTAAGCAAACAAATAAAACGAAAAAACAAAACGAAAACGAAAAAGAAGACGCTCCAAGAACAACACAACTTTGCATGAAATAATAAAAATGTAGCGTTTGCAAGAAAACTGAGATTTTTATTGATGAAGAGGGGGATGCCTTGGGCATCCCCAAGCTTTGACGCTTGTACTTCTTGGATATTTCTTGGGGTGACATGCGTGGCATCCCCAAGCTTGAGCTTTAGTCCATTCTTCATCTCATTACTCATTCCTTCCATACACCTGAAATTTCCTTCAAACAAAACTTCACACAATCTTTATTAGCAACATTAGTGCACTCAAGATAATAGGCCTTTAGGTTCAGTTCTAACACCAATAAAACTTCCATTAAAACAGTAGCTACTGTAGCACTTACCTCAAAAAGCTCAATTCCCCAAAAGAACTCAAAAAGGAACCAACAAGAAGCACATGCAGAAAATGGCAGAAATTTGTCAAAACAGACTAGCAGGTAAAGACGTATTTTTTCAAAGACCTTCTGTTTCTCAAATCAAAAGGTGTTGAACTAACTAAAGTTAGATAACAACCCGGGGCAGAAGCAAAAAAATTCATGCGTCCAAAGGACGTACAGATATTTTATACGAATTTTTACGGTGAAGCACATAAATCTGTTTCGGGACAGAAACTTTCCCAATCATTACTTCTCTCTCATTAGAGGTTACTCTTGGCACAAGAAACAAATAAAAAGGATAAGGAGCGGTTATTACTGGAGTAATAACTTCCAAGACTCATCTAAAACTTTTGGGTTATCTCCCAATAAGTACTTTTCTTTAACACCTTTAAGTTAGGCATAAGAAGCAAGAAAAAGAATCAAGTGTTCTCAAATGAAGAAGCATTAAGAGCAAATTTTTTTTTCATAGGAGAGGCCAAAGAAATCTTCTCTCTTTTCTTAGGGAAATGTTCTATACCTTTCTTGAGTGGGAGTTGATATTTAATGGTGCCTTCTTTCATATCAATAATGGCACCAACAGTTCTAAGAAAAGGTCATCCCAAAGTAATAGGACAAGAAGCACTGCATTCAACATCCAAAACATAGAAATCAACGGGGACATAGGCATTGTTAACCATAATAAGAACATCATTAATACTCCCCATGAGTTTATTTTTAGCAAATCAAGCATATCATAAATCCTTCTTGGCGTAATAGAAACACTACTATCAAGATCACATAAACCTTTGAAATCAAAATCATTCACTTTCATATTAATGATGGGTTCCCAACCATCTTCTTGTTTTATAGGAATAGAAGCTTTATGTTTCATCTTTTCTTCTTTAATCTTTATGAGAGCATCGGTAATGTGTTTTGTAAAGGCCATGTTCATAGCACTAGCATTAGGACTTTTAGCAAGCTTTTGTAGGAACTTAATAACTTCAGAGATATTGCAACCATCAAGATCAAAATCATAATTATCATTTAAGGTAGTAGATCTATTACTAGCCTCAACACTAGTGGTAGTGATAGTATAAACACTAATGTTTCTAGCAATTTCATATTCTCTTTCCCACTTAGCATGCAATTCAGCTAATAGTCTAACATTTTCATCAATTCTTACTTGTATGGCATTAGTTGCTGCAAAGGGATTATCATTAGTTTCAGGTTTAGCAGCCATTTTATTCAAAGAAGATTGAGCTTCAGCCAATGATGTTATATTTCTTTCAGCATTAGAGAGTTTTTCCTCAATAGTTTTGTTAAAGGCAGTTTGTTTACTAATAAAGTCCTTAAGCATAACTTCAAGTTCAGAGGGAGCACTCCTATTGTTGTTGTAGGAATTTCCATAAGCATTACCATTGTTGGGAGGATAAGGCCTGTAATTGTTGTTACCAAAATTATTCATGTAGGCATTGTTGCTAAAATTATTATTTCTTATAAAGTTCACATCAACTTGCTCTTCTTGAGAAACCAAAGAAGCTAAAGGAACATTATTTGGATCAATATGGGCTTTCCCATTAACAAGCATTGACATAATAACATCAATCTTATCACTCAAAAGGAGGAGGTTTCCTCAACAGAATTTGCCTTCTTAACTTGTGGAGCTCTCTCAGTGTGCCATTCAGAATAGTTAACCATCATATTATCGAGAAGCTTTGTTGTAGCACCCAAAGTAATGGCCATAAAGGTACCTCCAGCAATATAATTCAATAGGTTCCTTGAAGAATAGTTCAATCCTACATAAAAAGTTTGGATGATCATCCAAGCAGTCAGTCCATGAGTGGGACAATTCTTTACCAAAGATTTCATTCTTTCCCAAGCTTGAGCAACATGTTCATTATCAGATTGTTTAAACTTCATTATTTCACTTCTCATAGATATAATCTTAGCAGGAGGATAGTATTTTCCAATGAAATCATCTTTGCATTTAGTCCAAGAAACAATACTTTCCTAGTTAGGGAATTTAGCCATTCTTTAGCTTTTCCCCTCAAAGAGAAAGGAAACAATTTAAGCATAATAATATCTCCATCTATATCCCTATTGTTTTGCATCTCACAAAGTTCAACAAAGTTATTTAGATGGGCAGCAGCATCTTCATTACTAATACCAGAAAATTGTTCTCCCGTAACAAGATTGAGTAAAGCAGGTTTTATCTCAGAAAGTAGCTTCAGGGACAGGTGGAGCAATAGGTGTGCTCATAAAATCATTGTTGTTGGTGCTAGTGAAGTCACACAACTTAGTGTTTTCAAGAGTAGTCATTTTTGTGTGTTTTTGATAAAGAAAGCAAACTTGTAAAACTAATTTTTTGTGTGTTTTTGATAAAGAAACAAGCAAACATAGAAAAGTAAACTAAGAAAAAAAAACAACAAAATAAAGAGATTGGTTATGAGGGACTCCCCTTGTGAAGATGTCCTTGACTCCCCAGCAACGGCGCCAGAAAAAGTACTTGCTGATTCATGTATTAACGAGCTTGTTGGAGAACCCCAAGAGGAAGGTATGATGAGCACAGCTGTAAGTTTTCCCTCAGTTATGAAACCAAGGTTATCAATGCAGTAGGAGCAAGGAAACACCCCAAAGGTGTAGCTAGCTGAACGTTGGCAGGGCGCACTACCGGTGCCAGCAGCAACGTGGAGACCTGCACAACACAACCACAGAACTCTGTCCCCAACTTGCGACGAGGTTGTCAATCTCACCGGTTTTGCTGAAAACAAAAGATTAAACGTATCGAATGGAAGAAAGTAATAGTTTGTAGAAAGTAAACACAAAGCAGTAAACAGTTGATTGTAGATTGAAAGTAAAAGAAAGGACCGGGGTCCATAGTTCACTAGAGGTGGCTCTCCTTAAGATAGATGACATGTTGGGTGAACAAATTACAACGGGGCATTTGACAAACATCGAGAAAGCATACAAGCATATACTAATCATCTTGACTCCTTTGAGATTCGATTGGGCATTACAACATTATACATAGACCGCCATCCAACTACATCTATGACTAATAATCCACCTTTAGGTTATCATCCGAACCCCTATAGTATTAAGTTCCAAGCAACAGATAATTGCATTACGAATTGCGTGTAATGTAAACAATATTATTGTTCTATGAACAAAGAATTGTTGTTTTCTCCCTAGTAGCAACATCACATCTATTACCTTAGAGATTTCTGTCACTTCCCGAGATTACTAGAGGCATGAACCCACTATCGAGCATAAATACTAACTCTTGGAGTTGCTAGCATCTACTTGGCCAAGATAGCTACTAACAACAGAAAGCATGCAAGATCACAAATAACAAAGAGATGATAAAATCAATAATCAATTTGAAATAGCATCTCAATATCCATCGGATCCCCGCAAACACTGATGGGTTCGTAGCAGGGAAAACAAAAAATTTCTACCGCAAGAACGAACAAAATCCAGTTCTAATCTAGATAAAACCCAAGATCTAATCTATTAGACATGTGCAACGAGATAGATCTGTACTAACCCTTGTAGATCCGAAAGCGTTACGAGATTGGATCTCGTGGTTGATGTAGTCGATCACTTGCCGATCTAAAGATCGAGTGGACGATCCTTCCGGTGCCGCGTTCCGGCAGCGCTTCCGCAGTCGGTCACACGTGCGGAGTCGAAGCAGACCTTCCTTTCCTCGTTCCAGCGAGCAGCGGAGGTAGTAGATCTTCTCCACGGAATCCCAGCAGCACGACGGCGTGGTGGTGGTGGTGGTGGAGTAGAGAATTCTGCAGGGCTTCGCCTAAGCCTGAGCAGAAGAAAGGAGGAGGAGAGAGGCGGCTAAGGCAAGAGTGGAGGGGGCCAGGGGGTGGCGCCTCCACCCCTCTATTTAAAGGAGGGAGGCGCCATGGGAGGGGGAGTCCTAGTAGGACTCCCCTCCCTTCCTTGGCCGGCGGATTGGGAGAGGGGAGGAGTCCTCCTCCCCCACGACTCCTTGTCTTGCCCCACAAGGATTCCTTGATCCTTTCTTGGTTTTCAAGCAAACTCCAAGAAATCTTCCAGAACCTTCCGGAACATTCCGAAACCTTCTAGAATCCTCATACAAATACTCCATAACATTTCCTAACTTAGAAAATGATCCCCAATATATGAATCTTATTCTCCGGACAATTCCGGATCTCCTCGTGATGTCCCGGATCCAATACGAGACTCCGAACAACATTCGGTCTCCAACGCACATTCCATATCTACTTAAAACAACTTCGAACCTTAAGTGTGTCACCCTACGGTTCGTGAATATGCAGACATGATGAAGACACCTCTCCGATCAATAACCATCAGCGGGATCTGGAGATCCATAACGGCTCCCACATACTCAACGATGACTTCGTGATCGATAGAACCATTTAACATATGAAACCAACATGACTTGATCTTATGCTACACTTACTATGGGTGTGTGTCCATCACATCATTCTCCTAATGATATAACCTTGTTATTAATGACATCCAATGTCCATGATCAGGAAACCATGATCATCTATTAATCAACAAGCTAGTTCAACAAGAGGCTTACTTGGGACTCTTTTACGTTTACAAAACACACATGTATTAGTGTTTCCTTATAATACAATTATAGCATGGGATGTAAACATTCATCATAAACACAAACATATAATAATAACCACTTTTATTACTGCCTCTTGGGCATATCTCCAACAGTCTCCCACTTGCACTAGAGTCAATAATCTAGATTACATGGTAATATACCTAACACCACTGGCGTTCTGGTGTTGTTCATGCTTTTCCCTAGGGAGAGGTTTAGTCAACGGATCTACCACATTCAGATAAGTGTGTACTTTGCAAATCTTTATGTCACCATCTTGGACATACTCGCGAATAGCATGGAAACGTAGCTTGATGTGCTTCAGCTTGCTATGTGACCTTGGCTCCCGTGCATTAGCTATGGCACCTGTGTTGTCACAGTAGATGGACATCGGGTCCAACGCACTAGGAACCATGCCAAGTTCAGTAATGAACTCCTTCATCCATATGGCTTCTTGCGCAGCCTCCGAAGCAGCTATGTATTCCGATTCAGTTGAAGTTTTCGCCACAACGCTTTGCTTGGCACTCCTCCATCTCACTGCAGCACCATTCAAAATAAATATGTATCCAGACTGTGACTTCGAGTCATCTGGATCGGTGTTCCAACTAGCATCAGTGTAACCATTTACAACAAGCTGTTCATCACCTCCATAAGAAAGAACCATATCCTTAGTCCTATTCAGGTACTTTAGGATATTCTTGACAGCTGTCCAGTGCTCCATTCCAGGATCACTTTGATATCTGCTAGTCAAACTAACAGCATGTGCTATATCCGGTCTTGTACACAGCATGGCATACATGATAGAACCTATGGCCGAGGCATAGGGAATATTATTCATCTTCTCTCTATCTTCTGCCGTAGCTGGACTTTGAGTCTTACTCAAGGTCTTACCTGACAACATGGGCACGGACCCTTTCTTGCTCTCTTCCATTCTAAATTTCTTTAGAACTTTGTCCAAGTATGTACTTTGTGAAAGCGCTATTAGGCGTCTTGATCTATCTCTATAAATCTTGATGCCTAGAATATATGCCGCTTCGCCAAGATCCTTCATTGAAAAACTATTATTCAAATAGGCTTTGACACTATTAAGAAGTTCTATATCATTCCCAATCAAAAATATGTCATCTACATATAGTACTAGGAATGCTACAGAGCTCCCACTCACTTTCTTGTAAATACAAGCTTCTCCATAAGTTTGTATAAATCCAAAGTTTTTGATTACTTTATCAAAATGTTGATTCCAAATCCGGCATGCTTGCTTCAGTCCATAAATGGAGCGTTGAAGTTTGCATACCTTGTCAGCATCTTTAGGATCGACAAAACCCTTGGGTTGTACCATATACAACTCTTCCTCAATGTCACCATTAAGGAACGCCGTTTTGACATCCATCTGCCAAATCTCAGAATCGAAATATGCAGCAATTGCTAACAAAATCCTCACAGACTTTAGCTTCGCTACCGGTGAGAAAGTCTCATCGTAGTCAACTCCTTGAATTTGTCGGAACCCTTTCGCGACAAGTCGAGCTTTATAGATGGTAACATTACCATCAGCATTTGTTTTTCTTTTGAAAATCCATTTGTTCTCGACAGCCTTACGGCCATCCGGTAAGTCCACCAAAGTCCATACTTGGTTTTCATACATGGATCCCATTTCGGATTTCATGGCTTCTAGCCATTTGTCGGAATCTGGGCTCACCATAGCTTCTTCATATGTCGCAGGGTCATCAGTGTTGTCCACCAACATGACGTTCAAGGCAGAGTCATACCAATCAGGAGTGGTACGAACCCTCGTTGACCTGCGAGGTTCAGTAGTAACTTCGTACGAAGTTTCATGATCAACATCATTAGCTTCCTCTCCAATTGGTGCAGGTGGCACAAAAACATCTTCCGGTGCTGCGCTACTCTCAAATGCGAGAGAAGGTTCAACAACCTCGTCGAGTTCTACTTTCCTTCCAGTCACTTCCTTCGAGAGAAACTCCTTCTCAAGAAAGGATCCATTCTTGGCAACGAAAACTTTGCCTTCGGATCTATGATAGAAGGTATACCCAATTGTTTCTTTAGGGTATCCTATGAAGACGCATTTCTCCGCTTTGGGTTCAAGCTTATCAGGTTGTAACTTCTTTATATATGCTTCGCAACCCCAAACTTTAAGGAATGACAACTTAGGTTTCTTACCAAACCACAATTCGTACGGTGTTGTTTCAACGGATTTAGATGGTGCCCTATTTAAAGTGAATGCGGTTGTCTCTAATGCATAGCCCCAAAACGATAGCGGTAAATCTGTAAGAGACATCATAGACCGAACCATATCTAAGAGAGTTGGATTACGACGTTCGGACACACCATTACGTTGTGGTGTTCTCGGCGGTGTCAACTGCGAAAGTATTCCACATTTCTTTAAATGCATGCCAAACTCATAACTTAGATATTCACCTCCACGGTCAGAACGCAGAAACTTAATCTTCTTGTTACAATGATTTTCCACTTCACTTTGAAATTCCTTAAACTTCTCGAAAGTTTCGGACTTATGTTTCATAAAGTAGACATACCCATATCTACTTAAGTCATCCGTGAAAGTGAGAACATAACGATATCCACCACGTGATGCTACACTCAATGGACCGCACACATCGGTATGTATTATTTTCAATAAGTCTGTAGCTCGCTCCATTATTCCAGAGAATGGAGTCTTAGTCATTTTTCCCATTAGACATGCTTCGCATCTTTCAAGTGATTCAAAATCAAGTGATTCAAGAAGTCCATCAGAATGGAGTTTCTTCATACGCTTCACTCCAATGTGACCAAGACGACAATGCCACATGTATGTAGAACTATCATTTAATTTTGTTCGTTTAGCATCTATGTTGTGAACATGTGTATCACTACTATCGAGATTCAGTAAGAATAAACCATTCATCTCAGGTGCATTACCATAAAAGATATTACTCATATAAATCGAACAACCTTTATTCTCAGACTTAAAAGAGTAACCGTCTCGCAATAAACAAGATCCAGATATAATGTCCATGCTTAACGCCGGCACCAAATAACAATTATTCAAATTTAAAACTAATCCCGAAGGTAGATGTAGAGGGAGTGTGCCGACGGCGATCACATCAACCTTGGAGCCATTTCCAACGCGCATCGTCACCTCGTCTCTCGCCAGTCTTCACTTATTCCGCAGCTCCTATTTCGAGTTTCAAATATGAGCAACCAAACCAGTATCAAATACCCAGGCACTACTACGATTACTAGTAAGATACACATCAATAACATGTATATCGAATATACCTTTCTTCTTGATGTTGCCGTTCTTCAGATCTGCCAGGTACTTGGGGCAGTTACGCTTCCAGTGACCAGCACCCTTGCAGTAGAAGCACTCAGTTTCAGGCTTAGGACCAGCCTTGGGCTTCTTAGTAGGTGCGGCAGCTTTCTTGCCGTCCTTCTTGAAGTTGCCCTTTTTCTTAGGCTTGCCCTGTTTCTTGAAATTGGTGGTCTTATTGACCATCAGCACTTGGTGCTCCTTCTTGATCTCCACTTCAGCAGTTTTCAACATGGACGATAGTTCAGGCAACGTCCTGTTCATGCAGTGCATATTGTAGTTCATCACAAAGTTCTTATAACTTGGTGGCAGTGATTGGAGGACACGGTGAATCCCTAACTCATTAGGAATCGTTATCCCCAACTCTTGGAGCTTGTTTGCGTGCCCAGACATGGTGAGCACGTGCTCGCTAACGGAGCTACCCTCTTCCATCTTACAGTTAAAGAACTTTTCGGAGGCCTCATAGCTCTCCACGGCCGCGTGAATCTAAAAAATCAGCCTGAGCTCCTTAATGATCTCGAACGGGTCGTGGTGCTCAAAGCGCTTCTGAAGCTCCGCTTCTAAACCATACAGGATGGCTCACTGAACTGTGGAGTAATGATTTTTCCGAGTGGCGTAAACATTCTTTACGTCATCGGTGGCATCTTCTGCAGGTGGGTCACCCAGCGGTGCTTCGAGCACATAGGTCAACTGACCAGCCCTGAGGACAATCTTCAGTCCACGGAACCAGTCCGTGAAGTTGCTTCCATTGTTCTTAAGCTTTTCTTTCTCTAGGAACGCATTGAAATTGATGGAGAGGTTCGCCATAATCTACAACAATTTGCAAGTAGTTTAGACTAAGTTTATGATAAATTGAGTTCAAATTTAATTCTTAAATTAACTAGGTGAACTCCCACTCAAAACAACATCCCTCACATTGTCTTAGTGATTACATGAACCAAATCCACTACACCAAGTCCGATCTTCACGAGAGGATGTAGTTTCATCGGCGAACAATCTTCATGTTCATCATATCATTTATATGACTCATGCTCTACCTTTCGGTATTTCGTGTTTCGAGACCATGTATGTACATGCTAGGCTCGTCAAGATTAACCTTAGTTTCCGCATGTGCAAATCTGGCTTGCACCCGTTGGATGCACACGTAGAATCTATCACATCCGATCATCACGAGATACTTCGAAACGACGAGTCTTAGCAACGGTGCCAACTAAGGGTGAATACTTTATTACTTGATATTTAGTGAGAGGGATCATCTTATAATGGTACCGTCGCGATCTAAGCAATACAAGATGCATAAAGGATTAACATCACAGGCAATTCATAATTAGTGTGATATGATATGGCCCTTTCTTCTTATGCCTTTGATCTCCATCTCCAAAGCATCGACATGATCTCCATCATCACCAGCATTGCGTCAAGGTCAGTGGCGCCGCTTCATGGTTGTCCATCATCACTAGCAACTATTACAACTACTTGCAATAAAGCTATTACAAGATGAATAGACATGCAGGTCTTAACAGAATTAAAGACAACCATTAGGCTCCTGCCGGTTGCCATATTACAACAAGGATCATTGCATACACCAAATATAATCACAATCACATGATGGCCATATAACATCACAAAAACCCTGCAAAAACAAGTTAGACGCCTCTAATTTTCTTTGCATGTTTTACGTGGTTTGGGGCTTTCGAATAAGAACGGATCTTACCTATGAAACTGAACCACAACATTGATACAAGTGTTATCAAGTGCAAAGTGTAAATTGGATCTATACTATGGTGGGAGAGACAGACACCCGCAAAGACACTTGTGCAAAGCAAGTTACACGTCAAGCGTGGAGCAAGTCTCATGTGCGATGACATGTAAGGTTAGCCCGAGCCGCTTCATCCCACCATACCGCAAGATGCAAAGTACACACAGCAAAAGACGGCACGAGCACCAACGCCCACAACACCATTGTGTTCTACTCGTGCAACAGATCTACGCATAGACACGGCTCTGATATCACTGATGGGTTCGTAGCAGGGAAAACAAAAATATTCTACCGCAAGAATCAACAAAACCTAGATCTAATCTAGATAAAAGCCAAGATCTAATCTATTAGACATGTGCAACGAGATAGATCTGTACTAACCCTTGTAGATCCGAAAGCGTTACGAGATTGGATCTCGTAGTTGATGTATTTGATCACTTGCCGATCTCAAGATCGAGTGGACGATCCTTCCGGCGTCGTGTTCCGGCAGCGCTTCCGCAGTCGGTCACACGTGCGGAGTCGAAGCAGACCTTCCTCTCCTCGTTCCAGCGAGCAGGGGAGGTAGTAGATCTTTTCCACGGAATCCCAGCAGCACGACGGCGTGGTGGTGGTGGTGGACTAGAGAATTCTGCAGGGCTTCGCCTAAGCCTGAGCAGAAGAAAGGAGGAGGAGAGAGGCGGCTAGAGCAAGAGTGGAGGGGGCCAGGGGGTGGCGCCTCCACCCCTCTATTTAAAGGAGGGAGGCGCCATGGGAGGGGGAGTCCTAGTAGGACTCCCCTCCCTTCCTTGGCCGGCGGATTGGGAGGGGGGAGGAGTCCTCCTCCCCCACGACTCCTTGTCTTGCCCCACAAGGATTCCTTGATCCTTTCTTGGTTTTCAAGCAAACTCCAAGAAATCTTCCAGAACCTTCCGGAACATTCCGAAACCTTCTAGAATCCTCATACAAATACTCCGGAACATTTCCTAACTTAGAAAATGATCCCCAATATATGAATCTTATTCTCCAGACAATTACGGATCTCTTCGTGATGTCCTAGATCCAATCCGAGACTCCGAACAACATTCGGTCTCCAACGCACATTCCATATCTACTTAAAACAACTTCGAACCTTAAGTGTATCACCCTACGGTTCGTGAATATGCAGACATGATGAAGACACCTCTCCGATCAATAACCATCAGCGGGATCTGGAGATCCATAACGGCTCCCACATACTCAACGATGACTTCGTGATCGATAGAACCATTTAACATACGAAACCAATTCCCTTTGTCACGCGATACTATACTTATCCGAGGTTTGATCGTCGGTATCTCCATACCTAGTTCTACCTCATTACTGATAAGTACTCTTTACTCGTTCCATGTTATGTCATCCCTTGTGACCCAGTCACATGCTTGCAAGCTAACTAGATGACATTCCACCGAGAGGGCCCAAAGCATATCTATCCGTCATATGGATGGACAAATCCCAATCTTGGCCCATGCGCTTCAACACATACTTTCAGAATACCCAATGACACCTTTATAACCACCCAATTACGAAGTGGTGTTTGATGTCATCAAAGTACCCATCCGGTGATGGTGATTAACACAACCTCTTGGTCGAAGGATTAGGTTACTTTACATTTAAAAGCTTATAGCAATACGAACTTAATGACTTGATCTTATGCTACACTTACTATGGGTGTGTGTCCATCACATCATTCTCCTAATGATATAACCTTGTTATTAATGACATCCAATGTCCATGATCAGGAAACCATGATCATCTATTAATCAACAAGCTAGTTCAACAAGAGGCTTACTAGGGACTCTTTTACGTTTACAAAACACACATGTATTAGTGTTTAATTATAATACAATTATAGCATGGGATGTAAACATTCATCATAAACACAAAGATATAATAATAACCACTTTTATTATTGCCTCTTGGGCATATCTCCAACAAACACAACATGCAAAATTACAAATAGATGATCTTGAACATGAACGGAGCTCACAAGATCTAAACATGATAGCACAAAGGAGGAGAACCAGCCATCTAGCTACTAGCTGGACCCGTAGTCCAGAGATGAATTACTAACGCATCACACCAGAGGATTGCATAATGATGAAGAAGGCCTCCAGGGTGAACTCCCCTCTCCGGCAGGGTGCCGGGAAGAGCTTCAGATCCCTCCCAATCTAGGGATGGAGATGACGGCGGCTACTGACTCATTCGTGGAATTTTGATCAAGTACTTAGGGTTTCCGTATCATAGGCAATATATAGGTGGAAGGAGAGGCCGAGGGGGTGCCTGGGGCGGCCAGACAACCCCTTGGCGCGGGCCAGGCGAGGCCGCGTGGACAGGTGATGTGGTCGGGCCCCAGCCCCTCTCTGTCTCGTATTCTGGCTCCAGGTATCCCTTGGTGAAAAACAGACTTTGGCTTTTGTCCCGTCTAATTCCGAGAATATTCATTTTCTGACTTTTCTGGAACCAAAAACAGCAGAAAACAGGCAGCTGGCACTGTGGCTCTTGTTAATAGGTTAGTCCAAGAAATCATATGAAAAGTACTACAAAGTGTGGAAAAAACATAAGAAAGTAGTTAAAACCAAGCATGGAACATCAAAATTATAGATACATTTGAAATGTATCATCGACCTGCGAGGTCCAGGAGAACTTGTCCATCTTCTTCATCAGCTGGTACAACGGAAGTGCCTTCTCCCCAGTCGGCTGACGAAACGGCTAAGGGAGGCTAGGCATTCGGTAAACTTATGGACTCCACGCAAGCTTCTGGGCAGCTGCATTCTCTCGATAGCCGTGATCTTCTCCGGATTTGCCTCGATCGATCACTATGAAACGCAGAAACTGAGTAGCTATCCGGTTGGGACTCCGAAGATGCACCTCTCAGGGTTCAGCTTCATCTGGTACTACCGGAGGTTGCCAAATGTCTCTCCCAAGTCTTCGAGTAGGGTGCGCTTGTCCTTGGTCTTGATGACCACATCGTCCACATAGGCATGCACGTTTAGGCCGATCTACGAGTGCAACCATTTCTGCATATAGCGCTGATAGATAGCGCCTGCATTTTTTAGACCGAAAGGCATGGTTACATAACAGAAAGCCTCGTATGGGGTGATAAACGATTTATTTATCTGGTCAGCCGGGTTTAGCCGGATCTGATTGTAACCAAAGTAACAATCTAGGAAGGACAACAAATCGTAGCCGGCCGTGGAATTGATAAGTTGATCGATACGGGGCAAAGCGAAGGGGTCTTTCGGGCACGCCTTGTTCAGGTTGGTGTCGTCGATACACATGCGCCAGGTCTTGTTCTTCTTCAACACCAGGACTGGGTTGGCCAACCAGTCCGGGTGGTACACCTCCATGATGAACCCGGCTGCAAGGAGCTGGGTGATCTCGTCACCAATGATCTTTATATTCTCCTCTACGAACCGGCGTAGAGGATGCTTGACCGGCTTGGCATTCGGTCGGACATGAAGTGAGTGCTCGGCGAACTCTCTCGGCACACCTGGCATGTCCTTGGGTGACCATGTGAAGATGTCCTGATTCTCACGGAGGAAGTCGACGAGCGCACCTTCCTATTTGTTGTCCAAGTTGGCACCAATGGTGAAGACCTTGGATGGGTCGAGCAAAATCCTCTTTGTCTCCTTTGCTAGCTCAAAAGTTGCTTCCCCACCCGGCTTGCTGCTAGCCGGCATTTCTTGCTGGGCCATGGCCACATTGCGACGGATCACACACTTTTCTTCAGCTATGATGAGGGCCTCTGCCAGCTTGGAGCCGGCTGAGGCGCCCTCCATTGACCACCTAAGGCAGCCGGCGATGGTGATCATGCCGTTTGGTCCCGGCATCTTCGTCTTGAGATATGCATAGTGGGGGACGGCCATGAACTTGGCAAAGGCGGGGCGCCCAAGGAGAGCATGCTTGGAACTCGACAGGTTCACCACCCCGAATCATATCGGCTCATGCCGGAAGTTCTCCTCAGTCCCGAAAATGACATCTAGCTGGATTTTACCCAGCGGAGCGCAAGCCGGTCCTGGCAGTATGTCATGGAACGTCGTGGTAGTCGGGCGCAGGTCGCACTCGCGGATGCTAAGCTTCTCCAGCAAAGACTAGTAGAGAAGGTTGAGGTTGTTGCCTCCGTCGATGAGGACACGCGAGAAGCGGCAGGTGCGCTTGTTGGAGACGATGAGGGGGTCCAGCACCATGGCGTGGCCCCCGAGAATCGGAAGCTGATCTGGCTGATCCTCCCGGCTCCAAGTGATGGGGATCTCCGACCAGTTCAGGTACTGGGGGACTGGGGAGACGATGGTGTTGACCTCCTTGGAGTGCCGCATGCGGGAATGTGCTTGTCGTCCACCTCTGTCTCGACGATGTGGTAGACGGCGTGCGGCTGGGGGTAGCCGTTGTTGTTGTTCCCGCCATTTCTGCCGTTACCATCATTACCGGCTCCCCTAGCCGGCAGTGGGGGCCACCAGGAGGGGGCGGGGGCAGACGTTGCTGGTTGCCCTGGTCCTTTAGCTGGCCGGTCCAGCTGCAGTTCCGGGTGGTGTGCGTAGCCGGCTTGAAGGGACCGCTATGCCACTTGCACAAGCCGTCAAACATTTGGTCCAAGGTGAGCCGTGGCTTTTGCCTTCTTGCATCGTTAGCCGGTGCATCGAGCACGCCCTCCACAGCGTTGACCTGTCGTGCATGGTAGCGAGGCTTCTGCTCTCCGGCTTAACGGTCCCCATGGAACCGGTTGTCGTTGAAGTGGCGCCTGGAGGATTCGGCTTCTCCAGCCGGATTGCTCGGACACTCGCGAGCCGGCTCTGACGGAATTAGACGCTCGTTAGAACTAACTCGGAGGGGTTTCTTCATCGTGGCATCCGCCGTGGCATACTGGTCCACAACCATCATGAGCTCAGCCATGGGTTTTGGCTCGTCACACAGTAGCCGGTGGCGAAGCATGGTGCCTTCTCGGCACCCCTCGACAAATAAGCCGATGGCCTAGCGCTCCAGGATGCCCTCGTAGGTGTCGCGCAGCTCCGTCCACCTGGCGAGGTACTCGCGGTCCGTCTCGCGGTCGCCCTGAACGCACAAGGCCAGGTCGCACGGCCAGCCTGGACGCTTGTACGTACCGATGAAGTTGCGGATGAACACCTTCTCAAAGTCTGGCCATGCGTTGGTGTTGTTGGGTGCGAGAATGTTGAGCCATGTCCTTGCTGACCTGGTTAGCATAAGGGGGACGTAGCACATAGTTGTGCGCTTGTTCCCATGGGCGATGGCGACTGTCGTGGCGTAGTCGGTCCGCCAGTCTTTTGGTTTCATGCTGCTGTCGTACTTGGGGGTGTCCTTGGGCAGGGTAAACTTATGCAGAAACGGCTTGTTCCGGATGCGGGGTCCAAAACAAACTGGTCCGGTGGAGTCTTCTTCTTCCGTGACGCGCGCTTGAGCGAGGAGCTCGATGCGGTCGTGGGCATACGGACGATCCGGGTTGGGCACTCCTACCTAGCCCGAGAGACGGGAACCGGTAGGTCTTGGCGCTCCGGTTGGTGGAGGCGGAGGCAGTGGGTTGCTGTTCACCATTTGCTCCTGGCGCGGCTGGCTCTTGTTACCAGAGCTGTGGTGCTTGCTGCGGGCCTTAGCTGGAGGAGAGGACGCCTGCTGGGTCTCGCGGGGTGCACCCTTGCTTTTGGCGGGTGGCTTGCTTCCCTTGGAACAACTGGGGTCCTCCTGCATCTGTCGGTTGGCATCAGCCTGCTCGTCCGTGATCCGGAGGAGCTCCTGCACCCAGGCGTGTTGCCGGTCTCATTCCTCGCCCTCCAGGTTGGGCAGTTCATCTGCTGCGGCTCGCACCGTGCGTAGGTTCTTGATGGGTGTGTTGTAGGTGGGCCGAATGAGGGCGGGTACCGGATCCGGCTCGCCATCCTTCTCCATCCTACCGCCTAGCTCACCGCCTCAGCGTCATACTTGTCCGCGCTAGCTCGGCTCCACGTTGGCTAGAGTGAAGCCATGCGCGCGGTCGTACTCGCGCCGGGTGATCTCGATCTGCTTCCGGGTCGCAGCCAGTTCCATGGCCTCCTGGAGGAGGAGCTGCCTCTCCATGGCGAAGTTGGCCTCCACCTCCTCCGGGTTATCCCAATGGTTAACCGGTGTGAGGAGTTGGTCGATAGCCTCCTCCACCGGGTTCCTGGGCTGCGGTGGGCCAGAAGTTCCGACCTCGTCCGCGCCCCGTTCCCGGGGCTGGCGGGGATGAGCGCCGGAGCCGGCGATCATCACCTCGACGCAATGAGGAGCGACAGAGGTGCCGCTGCTGTGGTGCAGTAGTTCCATGACAGAAACGATCTCCCCAGGGAAACGCTCAGGCATGGTGGCGACATAGACGGGGAGGTCGGCAAAAAGCAGAATGGAACCGTTCGCTGGGAACATGGATCCAGCAAAGAAGGAAGCGTTGTCGATGACACTGTCAAACTTGCTGAGCGTAATCACTAGGCCGAAGGCCATGCGCTCACCGGCTGAAGTGTGGGGTCCCGTGCGGAACGTGACTCCGGTCGAAGCCATCAGGCCACACAGTGGGCGCCAACTGTCATTGTATTGGGAACGACAGTACCTAAAAAGGTTAGATAGAGGTGTGGGGACTAGCAGGGAAGCTCTCAACGGCGTCCGTAGGCGGGATTGGATACAAGCAAGTGTAGTGAAACACAGGAAGTACCCAGGTTTGGAGCCCTCGTGATGAGGTAAAGCTCCTACTCCTGCTAGTCAGACTATGAGTAGTATACGGGCTACAATCTCTCCTTGAGCTGTATTCTCTAGCTACCACCTTAAATGCACTAAGGCCAACCCTTGCTACGAGGACCTTGCCTCTTCTTATATAGGCAGAGAGGCAACGGTCTCACTGGCCAGTCTGGCTGGCGGGCCCCATAGGCGGGTCCCAGCCGGTTCGTCATCTACAATATTTGGTACACTTACATCCCATCAGAGTACATGCAGTAGGGTCATCCTGGGTACAGTGAACACCGTGTGATCCTGTCGTCAGCCTCTGGCCATGTATCCCGCGTCACCCAGCAAAGTCTTCGGTATGGCCGTGTAGTTGCGAGTCTTGTCATCGTACCAGGGTGTACCGTGCACTATGAAGCATGTCGCACTACCCTCCTGATTGAGTCCGGCTACGCTGATGTAGCCGGTCCCATGCCTTGCTGCTCCTCGTAGTTCTAGCTACCGTGAAGTAGTCAGCTTGACTTGTTCGTGTCCGGCTGCGCTCAGCCAGCCGGATGCGAGCCGACTGCCATGGTTCTTGTTCGGTTGGGGTATCCGGAGGTCATCCCCCCGACACATAAGGTGGGATCCACAAGATCAGATGCCGTTGTCCACAAAAGGGCACAATTCCTGTTATAAACAAACCTAGATTATAGGTCGACAAAGGTAATAAACAACAGTTCGTAATTGCTCACACATAGCTATCACACATAGTACTTCTGAAATAACATGTTTTCATAAACATAACAAGCCCCATACAAACACGACAATCATGCACTAAAAGTCTACATCCCAGCCTGTTGGAGAAGGCAACCGATCCCAGGATGCCTTCGGTCGCTTGCCCTGGCTTGTAGATTCCTCTACACTCCGGCATTTGGGGAAAACAACTTGCCTTAGTGATGGTTCAATGGTGTGATGCCTGTAATGGAAATTTACAATCTGGCGGTACACCTCGTGGCTAACATACCCGTCAATTGCAGCGTACTTCAAATTAGGTTCAGAAAGCGGCTTATCCTCCCAGTAATCATGCCCTAAACGCCTCCACCAACATTCTGGCAATTTTCCCTTCATGTTAGCATACCACAGGTCGATGAGTTCGACGGCAAGATCGGCCATCCTAGTCCTGCTGCCCTTCGTCCCTAGGATCCAGTAAATATTCTGGATGTCCACTCTGCATTCCTTTGGGATTTTAATGTTGCAGTCGGGCTTTCAAGTAGTCTAGTGTCATTCATGATGTCAACACTAGTAAATGTGATCTGTTGGTTCACGAGAAATTCATGAAAGAGAGAACTAATCCTTTCGCCCACCTGCATGAAAATGAATTCAGACAAATAATATAGCAATAACTTTTGCAAAAAGATGGTTCAGGAACAAAAGATAGCAAAGTCTACCTGTTCCCAGCAGCCCCCATCTTGCAAAAAGGCTGGTATATGAGGATGTTCCCCTTCATGGAGAGTTGCACCACGGCGATCCTACGCTGATCGCGGCTCTACTCGAGGTCGAGACCTATGAACCTGCTTTCTTTGAACCATAGCCAACTCTTGTAATTATTTAGAGTGTTCTTCACCGTCCGAGGGTCGGTGGTGTAGACGACATTGATCTTCTTCCCGCCATGTACTTCTATGTCAAAGTACGCAGTCGCTTGCCTGCCTTCATTTCTGACATCCGACAAGTCCATGTCTATAGGCAAGAGGGAAAGGATATGAAGGAAGAGGGTGATGTCGTGGCAGAGGAAATGGATGAGTCCATGGAGGAGAAAGACAATGAGGCCGTGGAGGAGGAAATGAGACGGAGAAATGAAATTGCTTGCTGCAAGATTGGAACTGCCCTTACTAATATCTGGAATGGTGCAAAATCATTCGTAGTAGGGTGTAGGTGGAGAAAAATGGCGGTTTTACACGTCGACGCTAGCGCTGACTGAAATTTGTTCTGCGCCACTTGCATGTAGTGGAATCGAGGTCTACCATGCACGATCCAAGTAAAATGTAGTTACGTTTGCGCGTGCTGACCTTTACTCACTGACAGGTGGGCCCCACATTTTTCTCTCTTACGATTTACTTTTTCACTTCCTCTAGATGGTTCCGGTGTGCGCCCTCACTAATTATTCCCCCTTCCTTGTCTTCCACACGGACGAGAACTAGCGGCAACGGTTCCTCACTAGGTCACTCCCTACTCGAACAACTGCCCCCTCCCTGATTCCATCCCCTCTCGAATCCATCCGCCTCCTTATCACAATGCCTCCATTAATCTGCCGGATTCCAGACTCCATTTGCTACAATGGGTAGAGCTTGGGGTAGCAGCAGGCTGAAGCAAAAGGCAGGCGATGACTACGAGCTGGCCATGGAGACCACCACCGCGAGGATTTGGGATGGCCAAACCTCAGCGCCGCGAACATGCACAGTATCGCCACGCTCACTGCATCCCTGGCTACCTCTTCACGATGCGGTACATGGACGAATAACCATTCGGCACACCAGGCCTTCTTTACCCCGATACCAGCAAATGGCCAAACGACCGCGATGGCCACCTAAGTTCCAGTATCTTTCTTATTGGTTCAGTCATATCATTGATTCATATGTGCGGAACTTTTAGTGGAATCCTATGTTCCTTTCATCGAACGTGTTGTGTGCACGCGCGGTTTGAACAAATTGAACCATTTAAGACTATTTTGTACAGTGGAAGTTCTGCTCATACTTGATATTCTGGTATTTTCGTAGTGACATAGTCTTAATTTAGGTGATGGACGAGTTGTCAATTTCGATTTGCAATGGAATTCTTGCTAGGTGATATTCTGTTTCCTAAAAAATAAATAGATTATACGATTTAAGGCTATTATGCCCCTAGCTGTATATGATCATTGTCAGGAGTTTCTTCGGGGGAGCTCCGCCCCTACTCGATATTTTGGGTATTTTCGTAGTGACATAGGCACAATTTAGGCGATATTTGAGGAGACACTCGTATTTAGGTTATATTTTGGGTACTTAATCTGAAGGTCTAGTTGTCAAATTGTATTTTGCAATGGAATCTGATGGCTCTGTGTATGGCGCCCGAAAAATGCTGGAGCGGTGTTGATGTAGAGCTCGTTGGGAACCCCATGATGAAGGTATGATGAGCACAGCAGCAAGTTTCCCTCAGTTATGAAACCAAGGTTTAATCGAACCAGTAGGACCAAGGAAACACCCCAAAGGTGTTACTAGCTGAGCTTTGGCAAGGCGCACTACCGGTGCTAGTAGCAACATGGAGACCTGCACAACACAACCACAAAACTTTGTCCCCAACTTGCGATGAGGTTGTCAATCTCACCGTGTTTTGCGGAAAACAAAGGATTAAACGTATCGAATGGAAAGAAGTAAAAGTTTGCAGAAAGTAACACATAATAGTAAAATATTGTAGATTGTATGTAAAAGACAAAGGACCGGGATCCATAGTTCACTAGAGGTGGCTCTCTTTAAGATAGATAACATGCTGGGTGAATAAATTACAGAGGGGCAATTGACAAACACCGAGAAAGCAATACATGCATATTCTAATCATCTTGACACCTTTGAGACTTGATTGGGCATTACAACATTATACATAGACCGCCATCCAACTGCATCTATGACTAATAATCCACCTTCAGGTTATCATCTGAACCCCCTCCAGTATTAAGTTGCAAGCAATAGATTATTGCTTTATGAACTGCGTGTAAAGTAAATAATATGATTGTTCTATGAACAAAGGATTGTTTTTTTCTCCCTAGTAGCAACAACACATCTAGTACCTTAGAGATTTCTTTCACTTCCCTAGATTACCAGAGGCATGAACTCACTATCGAGCATAAATACTAACTCTTGGAGTTGCTAGCATCTACTTGGCCAAGGTAGCTACTAACAACGGAAAGCATGCAAGATCACAAATAACAAAGACATGATAGAATCAATAATCAATGTGAAATAGCATCTCAATATCCATCGGATCCCTGCAAACACAACATGCAGAATTAGAAAATAGATGATCTTGATCATGAACGGAGCTCACAAGATCTAGACATGTAAGCACAAAGGAGGAGAACTAGCCATCTAGCTACTACATGGATCCGTAGTCCAAGGATGAACTACTCACGCATCACACCGGAGGCTTGCATGGTGATGAAGAAGGCCTCCAGGGTGAATTCCCCTCTCCGGTAGGGTGCCGGGAAGAGCTTCAGATCCCTCCCGGTCTAGGGACAGAGACGACGGCGGCTACAGACTCTTTCGTGGATTTTTGATCGGGTACTTAGGGTTTACGTCCCGAGGGCATCTTATAGTCGGAAGTGGAGGCCGAGGGGGTGCCGGGAGCGGCCACACCACCCCCTGGTGCAGGCCAGGCCTGGCCGCGTGGCTGGGTGGTGTTGTGGCCCCCTAGCCCCTCTCCGTCTCGTATTCTGGCACTTGATGACATCCAGAAAAATAGGCACTTTGGCTTTTGTCCTGTCCAATTCTGAGAATATTCATTTTCTGACTTTCCTGGAACCAAAAACAGCAGAAAACAGGCAGCTGGCACTGTGGCTCTTGTTAATAGGTTAGTCCAAGAAATCATAAGAAAAGTACTCCAAAGTTGGAACAAAACACAAGAAAGTGGATAAAACTAAGCATGGAACATCAAAAATTATAGATACATTTGCAATGTATCAGAATCCATGCTAGGTGATTCTACCAACTGACAAAAAACTCTGCAAAATATTCATGCAAAAATGATGCTGCTGGATAAGTTGTCAGAATCAGTAGTGGTGAATATCAAGGAAGAAGAAGAGATGGAAATGGGAGATGACCAGAACTAGGTGGGTGGAAATGGCGAGTGGCTGGTCCTTTTATCCTAGGATGGGAGTACTTGGACTCTCGAAAATGGCTACAGATCGTTGAGATTTACATTGCCATCTTTGGAGGGTGTTGGCATTACTACATTCAACAACGGGTGGTCGCCGCCCATTTTCGAATTCGGTTAGAGGTTCAACATGGCCGAACTTGAGCTCCTGAAGGTACAGCTCCCACATAGACCTCGGGAGGTGTGGAAGACCTAGGAGTACGACCTCTTAGTGGTGTTTGACAAGGCAATCACATTCATTAGATACCCGAAAGACAAGGAATGGATAGTCTTGAGCGATGACTTCCTGCGGCCGGAGAAGTATGTCGATGTCGTCTGCACCTCCAGCTACCATTCCAGCAAACCGCAACGCATTTATGTGGTCAGTGAACCTAGCGGTGATGTGCATGTCTGGGAGCCGTTCATCTGGGTGAGTCATGGTGTCATATAGCATGTAAAATGCCATTCAAAATTCTGCTTACTGATTGTAAGTAACGCGCAGGTACCCATGCAGCCCCACGCATCATTCCAGCTCTGGTGATCAAATATGCAGTAGTAGATGCTGAACTTGGATCACTGCGCTGGTTCCTAGCACCTCTCGGAGGCAACACGAAACAGGATGTTGAAATCATGTGGATTCATATCAGGGGAGCACTAAACAGCGTTGGTGATACAATAGAACATATGGGGACACAACTTTCTTCATACCCATCACTGCGGTGTCACGTTTTCTCTAGGCACGCATGGCCATCCAAAGACCCAGTAGAGCAAGTCTAGAGTAGAGTCGACAAACTGAAGGGAGAATCTGTGTTTCTTGGGATCAACTACCCTTTCTTTGTCAAAGCCCCTGGAGCTGTTGAACCTGTAATTGCTCAGGCAGCCCTGGCTCCTAATGCTAGTGGTGGTGGTGGTGGAGCTGATGAAGAACTAGCTGCTGCTGCTCTTGATGAAGCTGACAAAATACTTGGTGATGCTGCTGCTGGTGAAGCTGACAAAATACTTGCTAATGCTACTGCTGGTGAAGCTGACGAAATATCTATTGAGGCTGCTGTTGGTGAAGCTGACAAAATACTTGCTGAGGCAGCTACCGGAGTCTAGGAAGAACATGTTGGTGTTGTTGCTGAGGTGCCAGCACTTCTAGTATTGATAGCAGACTATGTGTTTGCTGCACACTCACGCTCCTATGATGTTGACACTCCAGATCCGACCTGGAGCTGAATCCACGTCGGGGGGAGGGGGGCTACAATTGGCTCATCAGTGGGGTCGTACGATTTTATGGGGAATGAGAGACGGCCAAATGTAGCATTCTGGTTCATTCCAACGATACCACAAGTTCCAGGGACCTAGTTCTCATACTGGCAGATCCGATGAACCATTTGTCTTTATCTTTATCTTTAGTTTCCCCCTAGTTCTACGAAGTAAATGATTCTTTGGTCAAGACTCGGTTACGCTCATTTGTGTAAGACTAAGCTTTGCTTATTTGTGTAAGACTAAGTTAGGCCTAACTGCATAATATTCAGTGAAGCCCAGCTTTTCTTTCCATGCCCATAATAGCAGAATTGCAGCATAGAATAGATAAAGGTAATGTGCATACTAGGAATTTTTGCTCAGGATAACAACCACTTCAAGTAAATGATACATGGTGTACGCATTTGAACGCATCACTAGAATGTGCCACCTATTGATGATTGATGACGTGGATCTAGCTTTTCTGCGCGTATTTGCATTGAATCGCTCATTCATTTGTTCACATATTTTTGGTAATGGCTGATGAACTCCACTCTCTTGGTAACATGATTCGTCAGCAAGCCCTTGTTAATGCAATGCAAAGTACAGAACATGGTCTTCATCGTCATTCCATTTAGGTTCTCTATGTTTCGTCAACATAGCGCTACTAATTTCAAATGAAAATATACTAAACAACATATGTGTACATTGTTAGAGTATGATATGGACACGGTACATACATGTTCTTCTACAATCACAAGAAGAAGACTAGACGCATTTTCACCTTGTTGGCGTTGAGCCAAACTGAGTGGATGTGGCTTTGGGGTTCGGAGAGGAAGGCGTCGTGGCTGGTGCGTGTGGGACCACAGCGACGGCGAGCTCAGATTCTGGAGGAGGACAACAGGACCGAGCATGGTCGACATGGTGACTGATCTCACCCGGGAATGAATTCTTGTCCCCGCGTCGTGCCATGGGTGCGGCCATGGTGAGGGCGAGCTCCAATTCGGGATGGGGAGGAGAGCGGGGCCGAGCAGGTTTGTCCATGTCCTAGCTCCGCGCCATGGCCACGAGAACAGACGACCCTTCTGGGCAAGAAGAAGACGTGTAAAGGATGCAGGCGCCAACACTGTAAGCCTACATGGCAGTCACGACAGCAGTGACATAACAGCGAAAACTGACAGGGGGCCCAACTTGACGGGTGTTAGCCTGATATTTTCTATTGAAAGATAAAGTTGAATTCGTGCCCAAAAAGACCCTCTGAGTATTTGGCACGCCAACTTTGGGGAACGCGGCTGATTCCAAACAACTTGGGCACCGCGTTGCCTGGGCACCTCAACTTTCGGGCCGCAAAATGATATTCTCCAAGAAAAGACTCCTCAGGCCACTCGAAAGAGCTGCTGGGTGCTAGACCGAGGAACTATAGTCAGTACTATGGATCCCACGCACAACTCCAAACAGCACCACAAGCTATACCCCATTCTTCATGGTACACGTTGCCGAGGCAGTACTACCCACAGAAGTACGCTACAAAGCCCCACGAGTCGTAGCATACAGTAAAGCGGAATCAACTCTCGCACTCGAAGACTCGGTTGACCTCCTCAATGAAGCACGTGAGATAGTAGCGGAGCGATCCACGATCTACCAGCAAAACCTCCGCAACTACCACAACAGAGGGCTATGCGCAAGGTCCTTTGTCGAAGGAGACCTGGTCCTACGACTAAAGCAGCAAGGGCACCTCAAGCTCGAGTCCCCTTGGGAGGGACCTTATGTGATTACCGAAGTAATCCCAGGTGGCGCCTACCACCTTAAAGACGTAGAAAGTGGAGTCGCATACTCCAACCCCTAGAACATTGCGCAGCTGTGTCGCTTCTACCCTTAGATGTTTTTACTTTACAAATAAGGCTATTTAGCCAAGCTACTTAGCCACACATTGTATCTCCTGATATTCTACGAATAAATAAAGCTAAGTGCCTCCAACTTTATGTTTCTATTTTTACTTGCAATTGCATCACTCGGGGGCTGCGCCACCATTTTCATCTCATTACACGAATAACGCAGTAGCCTGAGTAGCTGATGTACTATCAATCAAACCCTTGGTAAAAACAACCCAGCTGCAGCGTACCTGACAGGTTGACAAGGTGCTGAGATAAATATACGTCAAGCTAATGAAAAGGAACTACATAGTACAAGCTACTCGAAAAATATACAAGCTAGCAAGATTTTACATATAAACGGGTAACGAATACATCCGACTCATTTATACAAACTTTATAACACCTATACATCTCTGTGCAGGTTCTAAACTACGCTACCGCCGTAAAAGGAGAACATTGGTATGTTCTTCGAACAATTCGACGTTATCTTCAGCCGGTTGATCAACCGCCCGATAATTTGGCACCATGTATACGCCATCCCTTCTGGCGGGGGCGGCGGTCCAGCGGTAACAACTGCGAGATCCAGATCAGGTCGATGCAGATGAACAAGTGCTAGTGTCGCCTTGGCACCCGCGACTAACTACTGATGCACGCACTCGCGAACTGCGCTGGCATCCTGGAACTTCTTCAGTAAAGCTAACAAGCTTGAAGGTACAGCGTCCAAGGGAACCATTGCTCGGAAAATGTGCTTTAGGCACGACCGCGCCTTCTTCAAGTACAACAGCACCTACAACATTGCCAATGCGACTACGCGATCCCGGTCAACCCAAAAGTACCCGCTAGCTTCTAGTTGCTCCTGGGTGAAGTTGTTTAGCTGAATGGCGACTTGGTCCCTCTCCTCCTAAGGATGGCGAGCACTAATGACTACAAAGGATAGCAAAAAGCATTAGGGTAACTTGCCGCCATGAGTGACTAGAAAAGGCGAAGAAGCTAAGGACACTAACACTCCAATTGCTCATTCAACTAAGCCACCTCTCCCAGAAGATATTTCACCCGTTCATTGGCCTTTTCGGCCTTCGACATCCACACATCAGCGCTGGCACGGATAATGGGCATTTCTAGCTCCAAGTGCTTTACATGATCATGCAATGGAGACAGTAGCGACAACTCCTCCACCTTTGAACATGGTTGCGCCACGGGTTCATCGGTGGGAGGTGCGTTAGATGGACTAGTCGAAGGACCCTATCTAGACAGAGGAAGAGATAGATAATACCAACCACTCAAAACAATGCCAACATAATAAAAACATCGAGTTTAGAAAGTTTGCAAAGGGAGCACCCCAACATACACGCTGCAAATCAAAAGACTTCTGGAGAAGCTAAAATATTACAAAAGATCAATAAAGGGATAGCCTATATCTACGCATGAGCACTCGGGGGCTTCATCGAGTCTGTGGCAGTCTCCGATGCCACCTCCTTCTCGGTTGCAGCTTCTGACACTATGGCTTTCGTCGTCTTCAACCGCCTTAGCTACGCCGAATATTTGGCGAGTGTCTCAATGAGACGAGGCCCATATTTATACAAGCAATGGCAAAGGGAGAAAACACTACCTGTTGGCCATCCCTAGTGACCGGCATCACCGAGGAGACTCTGCTGGGGTTCAGATCAACACCATGAGCTTGCGCCATCGCGAGTCCCATGGTCGCTCCAACCCCCCTCCTCTCGAAGACGCCCAAGCACACCCTTGACCTCCTCAAGTGTGTCCTTGACGGAGACGCTGCGATCTTCGACTACAGCCACCGCACCGGCCATGGCATCTGGGCGGGATAAAGCTTGAGCATCGAAGTCCACGCCAGCAGCATCTGTAGAAGATACATATGAGGACAACAACATGCAGGCAAAGTGCATCACAAGCAAAATGACGCAGAACATACCCCATAGTACCTTAGCAACATAGAAAAGCTATTCCACGAACACTTTCTCTCTGTCAGCTGCAGTGGAAACCAAGTCTTCCTCGCACTTCTTCAACTCCTCAAGAGCTTGGAGCGCCTCGTCACATTTCTTCTCCGTGGCGTCCAGACCCTTCTCGAGGGTGCTGACATTGTGGAGGAGCTCATTGTTTTCACCTGCAGAGAACAATAGAAAACACTTAAGATTTGTGATTTTCTACAGTAGCAGCACAGATATACAAAACACAAGCTCACCCTCAAATGCGCGACCTTGGGTCTCTAGAAAGGCATGTTGATGGCCCATCAATGTAATCTGTTTGGCGAGGCGAATAGATTCCTTCACGAAAGGCCGCAAGAAGATATGCATCAGCATCAATTTAAATTCGACTGACTTAGTCAAGAGAACTTACATGCTCCTCCAGGGACTCCAAAGTTTCCTTCTGCATAGGCGTCCGGGCCACCATCTGGAGCCCCCCCAGCATGGGGGGGAACTCGAAGAACTGGCACCGGAGTTGGCCGCCACCTAGGGAGAATGCGACTGCTCCGCCACATCCTTTTCTTTGGGTTCCATGAATCCAGAGTCCTTCATGAAGAGGCAGTCATCAGACGACAACGATGCAGTTTTTCTGCAACATAAGCATACAAACACAACCTCAGAGAAAAATATTTTAGGACACAAAGACAAATCAGCAGAAGCACAAAACTTACCAGTCAAAGTCATAAAGGTTGAAGAAGTCATCAAACAGCTCCTTCGGTGTGCTCAGCTTCTTCCGTGGATGAGGATCCATAGCGCTCACATGCACAGCAAGAATTGGCTCCTCTACCGCAGTAGATGGACCCTCCGGCGTCATCGTCAAGGATCCATCCGAATCCTCACTTCGGGAGCGCTTGCGAGTCCCGTTCCCGCTGGACTCGGGGGCTTCGTACTCTTCCTCAATGGGGACGGTGGAGCCCGACTCATCCTCTTCTTCCACTTCGCGAGGGATGCTGACTCGTGTACTAACGAGCTCGTTGGGGAACCCCAAGAGGAAGGTATGATGAGCACAGTAGTAAGTTTCCCTCAGTTATGAAACCAAGGTTATTAATCCAGTAGGAGCAAGGAAACACCCCAAAGGTGTAGCTAGCTGAACTTTGGCAGGGCGCACTACCGATGCCAGCAGCAACGTGGAGACCTGCACAACACAACCACAGAACTCTGTCCCCAACTTGCGATGAGGTTGTCAATCTCACCGGTTTTGCTGAAAACAAAGGATTAAACGTATCGAGTAGAAGAAAGTAATAATTTGCAGAAAGTAAACACAAAACAGTAAACAATTGATTGTAGATTGATAGTAAAAGAAAGGACCAGGGTCCATAGTACACTATAGGTGGCTCTCCTTAAGATAGATGACGTGTTGGGTGAACAAATTACAGCGGTGCAATTGGCAAACATCGAGAAAGCATACAATCATATACTACTCATCTTGACTCCTTTGAGATTCGATTGGGCATTACAACATTATACATAAACCATAATCCAACTGCATCTATGACTAATAATCCACCTTGAGGTTATCATCCAAACCCCCTCCAGTATTAAGTTACAAGCAACGGATAATTGCATTACGAATTGCGTGTAAATTAAACAATACGACTGCTCTATGAACAAAGGATTGTTGTTTTCTCCCTAGTAGCAACATCACATCTAGTACCTTAGAGATTTATGTCACTTCCCCAGATTACCAGAGGCATGAACCCACTATCGAGCATAAATACTAACTCTTGGCCAAGGTAGCTAGTAACAACGGAAAGCATGCAAGATCACAAATAACAAAGATATGATAGAATAAATAATCGATCTGAAATAGAATCTCAATATCCATCAGATCCCCACAAACACAACATGCAGAATTACAAATAGATGATCTTGGTCATGAACAGAGCTCACAAGATCTAAACATGATAGCACAAAGGAGGAGAACTAGCCATCTAGGTACTACATGGACCCGTAGTCCAGAGATGAACCATTCATGCATCACACCGGAGGCTTGCATGATGATGAAGAAGGCCTCCAAGGTGAATTCCCCTCTCCGGCAGGGTGCCAGGAAGAGCTTCGGATCCCTCCCAATCTAGGGATGGAGATGACGGCGGCTACAGACTCTTTCGTGGAATTTTGATCGGGTACTTAGGGTTTCTGTATCGGAGGTAATATATAGGCGAAAGGAGAGGCCGAGGGGGTTCCTGGGGCGGCTAGACCACCCCCTGGCGCGGGCCAGGCGTGGCCGCACGGCCAGGTGGTGTGGCCGGTCCCCAGCCCCTCTCTGTCTCGTATTCTGGCTCCGGGTGTCCCTCGGTGAAAAACTGACTTTGGCTTTTGTCCCATCCAAATCCGAGAATATTCATTTTCTAACTTTGCTCGAACAAGAAACAGCAAAAAACAGGCAGCTGGTACTGTGGCACTTGTTAATAGGTTAGTCCAAGAAATCATATGAAAAGTACTCCAAAGTGTGGACAAAACATAAGAAAGTAGATAAAACCAAGCATGGAACATCAAAAATTACGGATACGTTAGCAACGTATCAACATCCCCAAGGTTAACTCATGCTCGTCCTCGAGTAGGTAAATGATAAAAAGAAAGAATAATTTTTTAGGTGACATGGACCATCATAAACTTGATCAAAGTACTTGTAAAACATTTGAAGCTAGGATCATAGTGCTTTAATCATAACATGAAAGACAAAGTTCTAGGAATAAGATAAAGAAACTATGTTGCAACATGAAAAGGCACAAACAAAAGATTCATGCATAACAATGCTTTGCAAGACGCTTGTTTGTTTCACATAAAGAAAACATAGCATAGTAGTATTCAGCTTGTCCCTCATAGAGTAGCAAACATAAATGCATAGGACACCTTCAAAGTTCATAAGAGTGACTAGATACAAATAGTTTAAAACAAGCAATATCAAAGTTATGCATCAATCAACAAGTCTTGGGACAATGCACATAGAACTAAGAATGGCCACTATGCTCTCAAAGTAGGTGCATAAAGGTAGGTGGAGACTCAACAAAAAAGTAAAAGAAAGGCCTTCATAGAAGGAAGCAGAGATTCAAGTTTCATAAAGATCTTCCAAAAATTATGGTACCTATTAGCTTTCAGCTCTCATTGCCCCTATCATAAGCATCTTGAAGTGATTAAGGTTAAAGTGAACAAACTATGGTGTATATGCTGGACGAAGTATAAGTTGGAAATCTCATGTCCCTTGAATACGAGGGCCACTCCTCATGCTACTCAAGTTTAGTCACCGGTAAGTTCTTGTCATCGTAAGTACATGTGTATCATAGAGAACCGCCAGCGGAGTACCCCTTGCCCGATGATACGGAAGAATCCTCATACCAAAATGACAAGGTAAGCAGACAACGAGAATCTCAGCAATCTTCTTATTTACCATGGGAATATGGTGCTTTTTTCTCTCTTTCCTCTTTTCTCATATTTTTTTCTTTTTCTCTTTTTTTCTCAATATCTGACTCTTTTTATAAGAAGAATGCTTCATAGATAGCTCATTATGGTTACGCTGCAGGTTTCCACCATGACAGCATGGATTAGACCAGCGGCCCAGGCGTTTCTCTAACACATATACATAACTCCATGGACTTACAAGCTCCCTTTTCATTTCACACCGACGACATCCATAGATAAAAGAGCATGATATCAACTAGGTACAAAGTACAAGTGCAATGTTGAAAGCGTTCCCCATGACAGCATGGTTCTGCTAATCCCCAAAAAATAAGTGCAAGCATATACAACATAGACAACACAATGGTTCAAGTTTATTAAGGGCAAGAAAAGTAAAGTGTGCCATCAAGTTCATGAGAGCTTTAATCACTAGTTTTCTCATAACAAGTTTAATTCGGAAGGTAGATAAAAACATGAATATACTTGGAATAGCATATGCTAATAGGTAGGTATGGTGGAATCTTCGGAATAACTTGGTTTTAGCAGTTGGATGCATGATTTGAACTCATACTTGGTTACGGAGGCTAGCAAAAGACTGGGAGCGACAAACTAAGAGAGCAATAATGGCCATAATCATGCAGAGTGACAAAACATAATTAATCAAAGCATAAAGTGATACTACAAGTTGAAAAGTAAAGCATCATAAAGGCTATAGTGACTTGGTATAGTCATAACATGGTGTGAGCATGTGCAGAGTCAACCCACATAAAGCATCAAAGGAGAATACCACAATACTATGCTTTAATATGCTAAAACAACGCATGATTCTTCAAAGGCACATTAAGCAATCTCAATTGTTTATAACAAGTAATGCTGCAGCAAAGAATACTAAGCATAAAGCTAAAACAATATCGAGCATGGAATGACAAAGCATAGGCCACAGTCAAAAACAAGCTCCTTTTTACCACTTAAGCATTAACTTTCCTACTCTTTTTCCAATCCAAACCAAACTATTTGAAAACCAATATATGAAAGAGGGGGTCCAACAAATTTATTCAGCAAACTAACCAAACAAAGAAAACGAAAAGGAAAAATAACACGCTCCAAGAACAACACAACTCTGCATGAAACAATAAAAATGAAGTGTTTGGAAGAAACCTGGGATTTTTATTGATGAAGAGGGGGATGCCTTGGGCATCCCCAAGCTTTGACGCTTGTACTTCTTCGATATTTCTTGGGGTGACACGCGTGGCATCCCCAAGCTTGATCTTTAGTCTATCCTTCATCTCATTACTCATTCCTTCCATACACCTGAAATTTTTCCTTCATACGAAACTTCACACAATCTTTATTAGCAACATTAGTGCACGTAAGATAATAGGTCTTTAGGTTCAGTTCCAACACCAATAAAACTTCCATTAAAACACAAGCTATTGTGTCAGTTCTCTCAAAAAGCTCAATTCCCCAAAAGAACTCAAAAAGGAACCAACAAGAAGCAAATGCAGAAAATGGCAGAAATCTGTCAAAACAGACCAGCAGGTAAATACGAATTGTTTCGAAGACCTTTTGTTGCTAAAATCGAAAAGTGTTGAACTAACCAAAGTTAGATAACAACCTGGGGAAGAAGCACAAAAATTGACGCCTCAAAAATACATACAAAGATTTTACACAAATTTTTACGGTGAAGCACAGAAATCTGTTTCGGGACAGCAACTTTCCCAATCATTACTTCTCTCTCACTAGAGGTTACTCTTGGCACAAAAAGCAAATAAAAAGATAAGGAGCGGTTATTATTGAAGTAATAACTTCCAAGAATCATTTAAAACTTTTGGGTTATCTCCCAATAAGTACTTTTCTTTAACGCTTTTAAATTAGGCATAAGGAGCAAGAAAAATGATCAAGTGTTCTCAAATGAAGAAGCATTAAGAGTAATACCAGAAATATCTTCAACAAGGCAAGGTGTCTCATCCAAATAAGTTCTAGGAGATCCTCTCTCAACGCTCTTGGGTTCACTATTTTCATCAAACGGATTTTTGGGAACAATCCAATCAAGATTCTTTCCTATGGCTTCATGCATTGCTACAAGTTTGAAAGATATTGGTATCTTAATTTCCTTCCCATTAGGTTTGGTTTTATTCATATTTTCTCATGTACCAACAACATCTACACATGACCCTAGCATATTAAATTATTCAAAGACTTTTATAGCTTCCTTGGCAACATCATAGAATTCCTTAAGCAAAGTTTCCAGAATAAAATCTCTCTTTTCAGGATCATCAATTTCTTTAAGTTTAAGAAACATTATTTGCATTAAGGGGCTAAGGTTACCAAACCTAGCTTCCAACATGTGAACTTAAGAAGCTGCAGCAATTTCATAGTTTGGAGCAAGGTCTGCAAGGGATCTATCCTCAATATCCTCATGCTTACTAACATGATTAAAGAATTCTTCAATATTATCTTTTCCAATTATAGAGCCACTACCTATTGAAAGGTCTTCCAGGGTGAATTTAGGGATCAACATGGTGAGCTAACAAAAAGGTAACAACTATAGAAAGACTTAATTTTTGTGTGTTTTTAATAAAGAAAGCAAACTAGTAAAACTATTTTTTTGTGTTTTT
This sequence comes from Avena eriantha, assembly GCA_910589775.1. Taxonomy (NCBI): domain Eukaryota; kingdom Viridiplantae; phylum Streptophyta; class Magnoliopsida; order Poales; family Poaceae; genus Avena; species Avena eriantha. Next base: position 296,515,931 of record OU342744.1, on the reverse strand, counting down.
GATAAAGAAACAAGCAAACAAAGCAAAAGTAAACTAAGGAAACCAAAAATAACAAAGTAAAGAGATTGGTTATGAGGGACTCCCCTTGTGAAGATGTCCCTGACTCCTTGGCAACGGTGTACTAACGAGCTCGTTGGGGAACCCCAAGAGGAAGGTATGATGAGCATAGCAGTAAGATTCCCTCAGTTATGAAACCAAGGTTATCAATCTAGTAGGAGCAAGGAAACACCCCAAAGGTGTAGCTAGCTGAACTTTGGCAGGGTGCACTACCGGTGCCAGCAGCAACGTGGAGACCTGCACAACACAACCACAAAACTTTGTCTCCAACTTGCGATGAGGTTGTCAATCTCACCGGTTTTGCTGAAAACAAAGGATTAAACGTATCAAGTGGAAAAAAGTAATAGTTTACAGAAAGTAAACACAAAACAGTAAATAGTTGATTGTAGATTGATAGTAAAAGAAAGGACCGGGGTCCATAGTTCACAAGAGGTGGCTCTCCTTCAGATAGATGACATGTTGGGTGAACAAATTACAGCGGGGCAATTGGCAAACATTGAGAAAGCATACAAGCATATACTACTCATATTGACTCCTTTGATTTTTGATTGGGCATTACAACATTATACATAGACCATAATCCAACTGCATCTATGACTAATAATCCACCTTGAGGTTATCATCCGAACCCCCTCCAGTATTAAGTTGCAAGCAATGGATAATTGTATTACGAATTGCGTGTAAAGTAAACATTATGATTGTTCTATGAACAAAGGATTGTTGTTTTTTCCCTAGTAGGAACATCAAAAATTATGGATACGTTAGCAACGTATCAAGGGATCACGCGCTCCGGCTAGGGAGGCAACACGGTGGTCACTTTCCAGTCCTGAAAAAGGAAGCGTCGTCAATATAAATGAAAAATTAGCAGGCAATCGAAAAATAAGAAGATCCAACCATAAGGCTACCTCAGGCGGAGGGTGACTCATGTAGAATGGAGGCACGGTTGAGTCACTAGGGAGTTTCTCCTTGGCTGTGTACTTGGTCAGCAGGCGAAACCCTTGTCTACTTCACCCGAGGAAATATTCTCTCGAGAAATGCAAGTAACATTGTCAACGCCAGTCCAGCAGCACATTGGATGTTCCCTAGCCTACAGCGGCTGCACTAGACGATGCATGTAGGCGCGAATGAGGTCTGTGTTACCTACTTCCTTCCCCATACAGAGCTCAAGGTCGCAGACGTGCTTGTACAGATCCTTAGTTTCCTCGGCTTCGTCGGGCATCACCGTGTTCTTCCATGACCTCCTCCTCTTGCATTCTACCTTCGAGTCAAAAGGAGCAGCACCAAAGTTTTCTTCATCAACCTTCTGGTCGCATATATAGAACCACTTCTCCATGCACCCTTGGACAGATGCATTGAAGTTGATGGTGAAATATTTGACGTTGGGGTCTACATGGATTGGGGTCAGCTGATAGAGCTAGAGCCTGTAAAAGAAGAGTAACCCCCTCACAAACTTGTGGAGGGGGTTAGAAAGACCGCGAATGAGAAACGCGAGGAACATCACCCAAAATCTGGCGGGGGGATTGGGGATTACTTCGTCATGGGGCATTCGGTAGTCATCCTCAATAGCAGGAAGAACGCCATCTTGGTGCTAGTTGAAGAGCTCCGTCTCCTTGATGGTGGTTTGCCGCCACGATCCATTTCTGACGTGCATGACCACGCCCTTCTTCTTGGAAGCTATAGCAGCAGTGCCGGCACCCGTAGTGGTAGCGCCCTTCTTCTTTCCCACAATAGTGGTGGCTGCAGATCCAGCGGCCGAAGCACCCTTCTTTTTCCCCATCTGGCGCTTGCGGTGGGAGCGCAGAAAGTAGCTGGGAAAGGTTCGGAGGCCTGCCAACAAAGCAAGGAGGTACGAGCAATGGAAAAACGAGGAGAAGCAATGGAGGCAGCGCGCAAGGAAGAAGATGAGTTGTGGGGAAAATTACCGCACAACAATCCCTACTTAACCTCACCGCAGATGCAATCCAACGGTCAGAAGTGCACCAGCCAGACGCGTGGCGCAAATCAAAATAGATGTGTGGCAGTGCAAACAGCGAACCGTCGCTTCACTCCTCCCATTACGCGCGAGAATCGAGGAGATGCAGTTAAAATCGAAGATTACGCATGCCTGGTCAAATCCAATTCAGAAATGGGGCCCCACATTCATCACGTCCCGTCAAAACTGCTCACACGGGAAAATGAGGTCATCGCATCGTCATCACTGATGCCATTAACTCCAGCAAGAGCATCTTCTGACTAATCTAGTCCTCACTCGAGTATTTGACTCGACCAAGCACTCGGGGGCTACTACTAACAGGAGTGTTGGCTGCGCACCTAGTAAACTTCATAGACATAAAAATATTTTGGCAATGTAATTGCACCTGAACCCTTCACTCGAATCAATGATTCGACTGTGGACTCAGGATTACTCCAATAGGAAGCGATGGAAGTATATTCGACAGAAACAAGCAAAAGACGACAGTAGTCAAAAGCACTCATAGTCCCCACTAGAGTCTACGACTCGAATAGGCACTTGAGGGCAACTCCCATAGGGAGCGCTGGCCGCGCACCCTATGATTTTTTATTTTAAATAAATGTGTGTTGACTGCGTCCACACTCGAAAGCATTGGCGACTCCGCCTCATATTTTCCCTACAAAGAGACTACGTCTCCTACATCACCCGAATCATCTCCGCGATGACAAAATTCGGATGCCACACTTGCAGCATGAAGATAAGACCTGAAGAAGGCCTAGAAACACACCAGCTGTGCTTTACCATAAATAATCTATGCCTGCAGGTACGATGTAATAAGGCTTGACGGACGCGTCGAGTGATCACACTTATACACTAGGATTCAATTCTATAAGACCTCCGCAGTGTGAGTCAAATTATGCCAGCACTTTTCTGAATTCGAGTCCAGGGACTCGAGTTTGAGTAGATTGCGTTGTTTTGCCCTAAGGTAGTTAACTAATCCCAATACATCGGATGAATCAGGCACGTATATCGACAATCCCTATGACACAAATTATAGCACTCAAAAACATGCTCAACTAAGCACTCGAAGGTTTCATAAGTCTCCACTCGAATCTACGATTCGACCGGACACTCGGGGGCTACTGACATGGGCATACCTTATAGGTACTCGAGATCAGCATATATGGTCCAGCCTAGAAGAAGCCCACGACATTGCTAAGGCCCAGTCAAGATTCGGGTGAAATAGGAGAGTTCGACTGCTTGCAACAGACGGCAAACTCAAGACAGAAGTTTAAAGGGAAAACCCTAATATGTAACCGACTTGGCCTGCTATCCCGATACCTAGCCTATCTATATAAAGGCTAGGAGGGGGCGGCGAGGATGACAATCTGCAACCCTAGTTTCCACACCATCGCCAGATTACATCTGTGCACCCCTGTAACTTTTGACTCCTCGATAATTCCAAGAGCATACAAGAAAGAGTAGGGTCCTCTACGAGGCCTAAACCTAGGTAAACCTTGTGTCCCCTGTGTTCTTGTTTTCTAGCCGATCGATGCCTCTAGCGCTCCCTACTTCCTTGAACCTAAGTCCATCTGCGATGGGCATTGATGAGTTAACCCTTCATCAGTTTGTGATTCATTTTTTTTGAACAACGGAGTGCCCCAGAGGGGGATGGAACCTTCTATTAAAATAAGAGTGGAGGTACAAATAAATTACAGAGAACCCCATAAGAAAAGGAAATTAAACATGGGCCCCTGGTATTTGTAGAAAGAATCTTGCTAAAAATTCTGGAATTACAATCTAGTTCTCCCTCTTCTCCACTACAGAGCAAGGAGATCAGGCCACTGCAGCCATGGACAAAGACGGGGACTACGCCACTTGCCTCCGGCCCGGCGACGCGCCCAGCGCCTGAGCTCGAACAGGGCCTCCCGATGGAGGTTGTAGATTCACCGGAGCACACCGGCATGAAGAATGCCTTCTTGGCCAAGGATTTAAGCGTCATCCAATTCGACGCAGATAGATAGCTCTAGGAAGAACAAGTTCCAAAACTCCAAATCCATCCCAGCTGAGCCTCAACCCTGTAGAAATCTCTCCTTCTCTCCTCCTTGGAGCTCAAGAAGAAGATTAGTAGCAGGGCAATCAACAGAGCCAGGATAGCAAAGGCAGGCCAACACCACGCCGTGAAAACCGTCTCGCCATCGAACCCGACGAACCTGCCACGGACGCGAGGAGGCAAGAGAAGGAGATGGTGGTGCTAACGAACCAGCACGATCCGCTTATTGAAGAGGCCTCCGCCAGATCAGCCGCTGCTGTCCAATTTCCGCCTCGGAAACTTGACAAGCAGGCACGCCGGTGACCGTCTGATGCCGCAGAGGAGCATCAGCTCGGTAGACCTCGGAAGAAAGGGGAAGACGACATTATTGATGGAGATGCCTAGCTCCCGTCTCCATGCTTGCCACCACTCCTGCCACCGGAGCGGAGCCAGAAGGAGGAAGAAGCAGAGGATGCGCTAGATCCGGCCGATGGGGTCCGGCGGCCTACTCCAAGACGCCGCTGAGGGACAAATCCTAGAAAAAGAAGCCCTAGAACCTAATCTACTAAATCTGGTGCCTTTCCTTTGCCACCTCTGGCCGGCATCACCACCACGAGGCGCATCGGATTGGCCCGGAGGCCTGGATGCGACTCTCAAGGGGATGAGCAGGGGAAGACGCGTGAGGTGGTTGGTTGTTGTCTGATTGATTTTAATTACTATATTATGTGTTCTTGACTATCTGTGGGATGCATAATGCTTGGTGTCCAATTAAGGGCCCATACAACATGATGCTTTGTTCTACATAGATAGGATCTTGTTCGCTAGCAGACCGGCGACCCTCGAGTGACATGGGGATATCAATGGGAAACTAGTTGACTCGAGGATAACGAGGAACCACTGCTCTTATTGCATTAGTCTGATCGAAGGAGCTTAATTTCTAAGCAACCTGAAAGGGTCTTAATCGTCTAGTGTCTGACCATGGTTTTGATAACAAGCTAGTAGGATTATTGAAATTGGGATGAAATCTACCAAGAGGAGTTCCGGCTAATTATGGGTTGCTCGCCTACACATATACTTATAATATTACAATTCTTACACTTATCACTCATTCACCTGGCACAGTCACTATCATCATGAACTGTATCTCCCCGCACCTTTTTCGTCATCTACAGAAAACAACAAACAACCGAATCATTCTTTACTTTTATGCTTTTTATTCCTAAAGTTTACATTTCATTTTTACTTAAATACAACCAGTTTAATCCAAATTTCATTCTTATTTCCATACTTGCAGTCAATTCACTCGAAGACCTGTGACAACTTTGAGTGTGATAGAGACTTCACTCATAAACACTTATCTTTAGGCTCCCCGTGGGATCGATATCTATAGTTTGAAAGTAGCTACAATTGGTTTGTGCACTTTTAGACATCATGCACACACTCAAACACGCACGCACGACCCTAGGCCCGCATCTCCCCTGGCGTTGCTAATGGCGCCATAGCCGTTGCTTGATTCCAGCAACTCCAGCCATCACCGCTGGTCGTCACCATCTCGCCTTCCTCTGTTGTTTCTTCCTATCCTGATCGATCTAAAATCCAAGCATGGGACTGCTCGCCCTTCCATTGTCTAGCGCTAGAGTTCGGACGTCATAGCCTCGCCGTGCTCCAGTTATGTCATGGTGGTGGCGTGGCTTGGGTGAGATTGTACTGTGCCGACGAGATGGTGGTGTATGTTGCATGTGGCTCGGTGCAGGTTGCAGCACCGTTGGTGCTCCTAATGCCATTGTGCCACGGTCACCGCCTTCATCTGCCGCCGCTACTTCACCTCTGGCATGCTATGTCTCGCCCCAGGTAGGTGCCCCCTCTTGTTTCCTTCCTTCCCCCTTTCTACTTCTCTCTACTCTACTGGGAACCTTAGGTTCCCAACAACACCTATTGGTGCTCATAATTGAGCACATGCTCTTACTATATGTTCATCTTGGTACAGATCATATCTTACTGTGGTGATTGATTTTGCGTCCTTAGTAATACTGGCTTTACATTAATTGTGTCTTGGTTAGCCTAGACTCCCGTTACCTTACTTAATCTATTGATGTTGTGCAAGAACTAATCTGAGTTATTAATCCTACTCTAGGATTACTCTCTGCAGATACTATCTATGGCTTGTAGCATTATACCCAGTGAGTTGCAGTGATGCCTTAACGTTCAGTTTCTGAATTTATTATTGTCAGTTTGGCAATGAGGTTGATAAATTAGTTACTTTCTTAGGTGCCTTGTGTAGAAGTTGGATTGATTGAGTTCTTGACTATTCTAATAATAGGAACAAGATAAAAACTTTCATTCCGAGATCTTTACTAGGATTAGCCCTATGATGGCTTTCGGAATTGTACTATGATTATTATAGTAAAAGCTTTGAATGATTCCTAGTTGAATCATTCCAAGAAAATGATTAAATTCACTTCCTGATGGTTTATAGATGATATACAATGGTTTTAGCTTTATGCATAAACTATGCATTATGGATTGAACCTATGGTTCAGTGATAACCTTGTCCCTCTATTGGATACATTTATGCTCCTTAGACTGATTCCTAGGTTATTCAATTAAGAAAATGATAAAAACTTATTAGTATTAGTTGTGAGTGGAAAGGAATGGTGAATATATAATGTCTCCATGAGAGAGTATCTTGAAATTAATTCCTAGCAACCAAAGCTAGGAAAATTATATGTATTATTATATGGTTACTTTATACTTTATCAATCATTCATGTTTAAGAGCAAGTGAGCTTTAGAAAGGTGGCTTCTGCTAGATGGATTACCTACTATGGTGCCTCCCTCAGGAGTGTGCACAATAGTGGATCTGGTTAGCATGATTTGCTACTATTTGTCCATGCCAATGATGCATAGCTTGAGGCCCACTTTACTGCAAAGAACATATGCTATTAAAGATTTGGTTATTAACCTCCTTTTGCTGGTGTGCTTTATAAGCTTGCCCTACATTAGATACAAGTGGCTGTTTCTAACACTATTGGCCTTTTCTTCATATATCTGCTCCTGATTATTCATTTTCCTTCTAGTACTCCTAATCTTATGCTCCTGGTGCTCCTTATTCTTGGCTCTACTAAGTAACCATGGTTGCTATAATCTGGTTTGCTATTGGTAGTGTACTATGGTGATCTTGGTGGATTTCTAGGAGGTGTTGGTGTTGTGGTGCTATGAACATAGAGTGAAATACTATCTTGGTTGAATGTTGCGGCTACCTTCTTCTATTTCACTTCCTGTTGCTACTCTTGCTCTGTCGACAACACACACTTATGCATGCCTGTGTGAGCAGCTTACTAATGGCCCCTCCCTAGTTCAAGTTACTATGCCATCTTGTGGATAAGATCAGGTGAAAACCTAATATTTCTTAGGTATTAACCTTCTACTCTTTTACTGTGTTATGTGAAATTTGCCCCTTCTCATCTATGATGTTGTGCTGAGATGAAACTTATGATAAAAGTAGATTCTATTGACTTGGTGAAGCTTTCCCCTAATGACTAGCTCAATGATGTACTTAACAGTGCATCCCACTGTCAAACTGAGAGCACGGTTGACACAACCCAACCTTTTCTTTTATTATTTTTCCTATTTATATTATATTTCTTTGTTTTATTTTTACTAATTTTGCAGGAATCAAGCCTTAAACTGAAGGTTTAGAAGACAAAATAATAGTTAGTTTTAGGATAGGAATTTCTATTCTTATTTGTTGTAGTTTATTTTATTTAAGTAATTGTATAGACAATGTACTATTGTACTTTATTAAAAAAGTTAAACTTTCTTTGTATTTGTAATTTGAATATTGTAAATATTTACATATATAATCCAATTTCAAATTCCTCTTGAAACTTTCTTTTTTATTCTAGTGAACTCTTTTGTAAAGATATTGTAGCAAACAATGTAATATTGTTTAGTAATAATAAAGATATTTCTTTCCTGAATTATTAATTTGTGAATATTATATATTATTAAGAAATAAGAATTCAGTTTTTTATTCATTATTGTAATTCTACTTATATTACAAATTCAAATTCTTTTTAATTTCAAATATATATTTTAATATTCAAATTTGAAAAATTTCCCCCTCAAACACAAAGATACAGTAGAGGTCATGTCAAAATATATCACGCTTGCCCTGACATTTCCATCAGAACAAGAGAGACCTCGATCCCTCTATAGCTCGTTTAGGTTTGCGCGAAAATTCTCCGGATTTTCTGATAGATGAATACATAGCACACACCTGTGGTGTCTTATTTTATGACCTAAAACCCTGGGATGTTACAACACCTCAAGACACCATTGTCGTAGCGTAGAAATACGTACTTGCTACTCAACCAACAATTGATGATCCACGGATAGCCATGCATCGCTCAACCCTCATGGGCCTTGGCATGGTTGGGGCATCGCTCACGCAAGGAGACAAGGTGGTTGTAACAACAACCCGATAGATCACTATGCCGTCGCTAAAACCCTCGATAGGTGGTTGAAACCCGAAGGTCTAGCTCACTACACCACATGCGTTTTATCCAAACCTCGCGCAACCAAGACGCCAGGCATGACAACACACAACACAGAGTCGATAGATCTTGGGATGACCGCATCAAATGAAGATATTCGTATGCTGAGGATAAGGATGACCATGAACCTTGCAGTGCAAGTTTCTTTATCGTCCGGGTTCATAAAACACCAGTACCCAAAGATTTCAAGCTACCCCATGATCGAAAAAAATACGGCGGGCTCCAGGAGCCATAGGCATTGTTGGGAGACTACCTACAAGACGTCAGACTTTAGGGTGGCTCAAAGGCCACCTCCATGCAAAGCCTACAACTGCACCTAAGTGGCGCCGCTTTTTCCTGGCTCAATAAGCTACCCGAGTAATACATCACCAGCTGGAGTGATCTGGAGGAAAAGTTTATCCGGAACTTCAGGACCACTTTCAAGCGACCAGCGTCCATCGAAGAACTATGGGCGTGTGTACAAAAATCTGGGGAGTCGATGCGCGCATACATCCAATGTTGGAACATCATCAAAAATACATATGAGACTATCTCTAATGAGAGGGCAATCGATACTTTCAACAATGGCATGCACCAAACATAATTTATCAAAGAGCTAGGCTGAACCAAGCTGAAAACAATTTCACACTTCATGGACATTGCCAATGAATGGGCAGACGACGAAGACATAGTAAAAAAAGCTAGGTCGCTGGCCTGAAGAGGACCACAATAGATGCAACAATGACAGCAGGAGGAGGCGTAGCCGCAACTACGACAACTACGGTGGACCTAGCAAAGTAGTGGTTGGTTTTTCCAGTGAGGACAACCATAGGGGCGAGTAGCACAACAATCGAGATGAATCTAGAGCTAACAGGACAACCCAACACTACCACCCAAGGCCCCCTAATGATATCCTGCTATCATCCATGCAGATGCTCGAAGGACCATGTCACATGCACTATTATGTTGATTTAGAAGGAAGGAAACGGTCGAGTCATCTCATGAAGGAATGCCGCACCTTTTTTGGGGATTCAGTGTGCCTATAGCACCAAGGTAGCCGAATCAACAAACCAAGTGTACAACTCTACACCCGTAACCGTAGCAATCAACGCATCACCACTATCGCCAGGGCCACCTATGGTAGCCGTAATAATTCAGTAGCAACCCGTGGAAAACAGGGTCCAAAATGACAAGTACCTAGGTCAAGGATAGCCATGCACATGATTTAGAAGGGGCGCCCATCCAACAGGACCTAGAAGCTCATCACCCAACAAGTCAATATGGCGATTAGGGCACCACCGCCAACACTTGAGTACCTCAACTGGTCCGAGCAAGATATTAACTTCAGCAGAGCCAATCACCCCTACAGGTATTGCGACCGGGTCATTCCGTACTGATAGTCGGGACTCAGATCGGCAAATTCGTCATGAGAAAGGTCTTCATGGACGTAGGAAGCGGCATCAACTTCATCCATGCCAAAACTCTACATGCAATGAACTGCTCCCTGACCAACCTAGCATCAACAGAAACCTCCTTCCATGACATAGTCCCAGGGAAAGAAGAATTCCCCTGGGCAAGATCATACTTGACGTTGTCTTCGGTTCATGGGAGAACTTCAATCATGAGAAGATCGATTTCAAGGTTATGGATTATCCATCACTATACCATGCCATCCTTGGGAGACCCACGTTTGCATGGTTCATGGCAGTGCCTCACTACACATATTTCATGATGAAAATGCTACCACCCAATGGAATCATAATTGTAAGGGGAAGTTTTGATCGCAAAGATAACTGTGAGCAAGAATTCAACAAGATCTCTGAGTCCTTCAGAATGGAAACAAGGTTTTCTTAGCTCAAGATCTCCACTGATCACGATGTTCAGCCAAAGGCAACAAGGTACACACCCAACCAAACCTTCGACTGCGCAAAAGATACACGAGAGGTCCAGGTTTGTTGCTTCCAACCTTGGTCCCGCATAGGAAAGCGCACTCGTAGAGTTCCTCCATGAGCGTTGGTAAATCTTCGCATGGTGTCCAGCAAACATGCCAAAAATCATAGGGAACTCACCGGGGATTGTTCGTCTGCGATACCAAAGTTGGCAGGCCAGCGCATGGCGGTACCTAAGTTGCCTGAAATCACCGCGTTTCGAAAAGTTGGGCCGCCAACTTCTGAGAGGGGCCATTTCGAGGCAAACTCATCTCACCCCTGCCAAATTCAAACATTCCGTTAAACCGCCTCGTGAAGTAGATGGTCGGGACCCACATGTCGGTCATCTGTCCGTGACACGGGTGCCAACGCGGTAACCTCTTAGGCAAATCGAGTAGCTAAGAGATGCGTTGACCAATTTCACAAATCCATTCCTAGCTTTCCCTAGCACCAGCGGCGTCGGAATCCACCCTCTAGGCAGGACGATCCCTTCGGACATTTGACTTCTGGCGCCAAGTTGCTGCGTCCAGTTGCTGCGCCCAGTCGCTGATCCCGAGCTCCAATGGCGCATGTTGTATCCGCCATTGCGAGGCTCTAGCCCGCCTTCGCTGCCGACGAGCCGAGCAGCTCGGAGGATGGCAGATCCTACTATCGAGAAAGAAGAAGTTTTGTCTACAAGCGGGTGATCTACCCTGCTCTTTGCTATTCGCACTAGTTACAACTGCTAGCTGGCTACTGAACCTCAAATTGTTTGTTAGCCCATCGCTGACAAACATATTTTGTCCACCGTTTTCTATCAAGTGGGATCTGCGCGGACCCCCTTACCTGGTTACGGTAGTCCTCTATAGGTACGACTCTAAGGGCAACAGGTATGGACACCATTGTTTCATGATGGAAGAAGCGCCTGCGCAGATCTGCACTATATCTAGTATGGTTGGTGCTCTGCGTAATCATGTTGAATTATGGCCAAAGCAGACTGCAAAGTTCAGATTCATGGATGAACGTGGCATCATGGTTCCTATAACGTGTGACAGTCAGCTAATTGGGTTGATGAAAAGGTATGCTTCGATTGCATGTTTGAGCTGAATTGTGATGTACTGGATGTGGAAGCTGCTGCAACTTGGAGTCGCCCTTCTATTCTTGGACAGGGTGGTTGCTCGAACCCAATTAGCTCCTGGTAACCAAAGGTCACTTGGGGTTCGCATGTTTGTGCTGAATTGTAAAAATTTTTATTTACTCTGTAGATATTAGGAAGTTATGCAACAGTCTTGTTTCTTTGACAGGAAGCGCCGCAAGGTTAGAAACATGACTGTCGGGTCAGTGATTTTGCTGCCCGAAGAAATTAAAAACGAGTGGAAAGATGATGCTGGACACTATTCTGGTGCCCATTGTCCCGGCGATGCGGAGTACATGAAGCTAAGAAAATTGGCACCGGGGAAGAGGAAGAAGGCAGGAAATGAAGTAGCCAGTGGATGTGAAGGCTTGGCACCCAGGCTGCGGAAGAAGGCTGCTGGCAATGAAGATGCATAGTAATGTGTTGAACTTGAACCTATATATGTAATTCTATTAAATTCTGATCGCTCTGTGTGTGGCACGTTGCTAGGCGAAACAATCTACCCACGTTCTCTGAGTAAAATGTACCGCAACTTAGGGTTTGGAAACGCCCGAGTCGGTAGTTGAATCTGAAATTGTGATTGTGCCACTGCTATCTGAAAACAATGATCCACCGGTTCCACGATTGCTGAGGGGCAGGAGGTCTCCAAATATGACGGAATGTAAGTGGCACATAAATAAATTACTTAAGCTGCCACACTCCACGAAGCAGCAACTTATTTCAGATGCTGCATAACGACGTGGCAACATAAACAGCAATGTTCTCACCGATAATGCCTAGATGAGGAGGAAATGGGTCCCACATTCTGGCCTAATCTTGAGCCCGTCTATCTCACTACCTCTCTGCCCCTGCATCCCCTGCATCTGGCGAAGCTCCCGGATACGTGCTTCCGCTTTATAAATTGTGGTTCTGCCATTTGCATGCGGCACAATCCACGTAGATTACGTTTAAACAAACCACCAGTGTCAGAATACACTAGTAGAAAAGGTGTCTTTGGTTCACGGTTATGTTCCCAATCCAGGACAGAGATCTAAATCGAGGCAGAAATTGATCTAAATCACAAATTCTTCCACAAATTAATGCGGGGTCAGAGCAATTTTTTTCCTCCCTGGAATCCGGGACCAATAGTTCAGACCGCTAGGTCAACAAGTAAAAATATTACAACTTAAAAAGGCACGGAGCTTAAGCTAAATAGAACTAGTTATCACACATCTCCTTGATCTTCCTAATCTTGGCCCGATGCGCATCTTCCTGCGAGAGCAAGGATCGAATTGTCCGCTCCTTCCTTTTAGCATCCTCCTTGCACAACTTCAATTGTTTCTCTGCATTTTTCCTCATGCACTTGTCAATACTCGTAGTTGTGTACTACAGGACTTTGGCCTGGTGGAGATCGTTCCTTGCTTGAGTCAGTTCTTGCTCTGCTTTAGCCTTCAGGGCCAACGCCGCGTCCCTCTCCTTCTCGACTTTGATAACCTTGTCTTGCACCCACCTAAGATCTCGCTTATGCTTGGTCGTGTCAACTGGTTCCCATAGATTCATCTCAACACTGTCAAGAAGTGAGATGAATACGGATTCTTTCAACTCGATAGTCATTTCCCATAGTTTGTCCAACGTTTTCTGCATCGATTTGGGACACTCTGGATCTACCCATTTGACAACACCGCAACTTCGGCCTTGCATCATTGCGCGATGTCCTTGACACTGTAGAAACCTCCAGCCTGTGTTTCGTCCTTCGAAGGCTACAAATTTAGCGGGCACATATCCATGTTTACATACCAGAGGACTGTCTTCATCCTCTAAACCGTGATAGTCGGAGTCATACATCATGTGGTTGGCCTAACACATCATACGCGCATGAGTAAACAGATTAGATCTAGCTCAAAAAATAGATAACTGGCCACAGTAGATAGAAATAGAGATGAGACGACTCACATCGAAATCACCGTCCCTGTCGTCACGATGCGTTTCCCTCGCCGTCTCCCCTTGAACCCATGGCGAGAGGGGTGGGGGTGGCTGCCGGAGAGGGGATTGGGATGGAGGCGCCATCGGATAGCGGCTACGGCATGATGGGAGTGAAGTGGGGAAAGTGGCTTCGAGGGTAAGGAAGGGAAGTACGGGGAGGAAGAGAAGTAATGGGGACGTGACACTCGGATGGGGCCCACTGAACTCGTGAGACGTGACACTCGAAAAAGGGGAGCGCCCTGTGTTGCCAGTTTGTGCAAAGAAAGCGTGGCCAATCATGCCGCAGAACAGCCTACTCGCGGATCGCTCTCACGAATACCATCCCAATCGTCCAGGCGCCCCAATCGAACGGTAT